>BCHZ01000004.1:4208373-4536433 GCA_001599795.1 Exophiala calicioides | reverse complement strand
AAGGGGTGGGCCGGAAGACTCCGCAGTGGTGTGCACAGTCACCTCCCATCAGGACGAACGTTTCAGGCGTCGTACGCGCCAGGCCCGACATGTGCCCAATGGCGTGGCCAGGGGTGTCTAATAGGTAAAAGGACCCGTCGCCAAAGAAGTCGTATGCACTACAGGGTCCAACGTGCAGCCCTTGGTCGAACGCGATTTCACGCAGTTCCCGATTCGCCCAGTCTGCTTCAAGGATGGGCGAGTCAGGATTCGTAGGATAGCCAGGTAACAGCTGTTCTTTGAAGCCCGGGCCAACAACTAACATCGTTGACGGTGGAAAGGTGGTGACATCTCCAGTGCTGCAGGAAGATGCCAGCGTCAGTGAGTGTGTCTATGCTTTAGGTAGGCGTGAGGCATTACCCTGCTGCGACGCGTCTTCCCAACGCGCCGCAGCCATCAGGCATGGCGTGGCCACCGTATTGAAAGACTGAGACTCACTGATCAAAATGGTAATGACTCCAGATGATGGTGTCGATATCTTTGCCTTGCACACCGTGCTCATTCAGCACATCGATGACGTTATTGGGAACATTCACTTTCCCATCAGCTTGGAGCAAGGAATCATAGATATGCGGGGCGATATTGTGCCAGTCCTTTTTGATACTAAGGTCGAACAGTATCTTCCTCCCACTGCTGTGCTCAATGAGAAACGAATATGACGGAAAGACTAGGCGTTTCATGTCCCCAACTTCGGGAACGATGAGGAAGATGGCCTGCAGGTCAATCCGCCCGCCAGGCTCGATAACAGAAACCTGCACGGTTGAATTCGAGAAGGGGAGCTGCAGTTTTGGGGCCGCTTCCGGCGTCTTCACGTAGTCTGTTGACGAAGCCATGGGTATTGAAGGACAGAGAGATCTCTGGTGAGCTTATGCGTCGAGAATGACCAGCGCAGCACCTTGTAGATTTATCTTGTTGTAGTTCCCGGACCCTCCGTTGCTTTTCGCCAAGTCATTGATCAGCCATGCGGCGGCAGCCGATGCACTTTGTACAGCCTAGTCTCCATACGTCTTGAAGTAACTCGACTTGAGCTTCTCATCGTGGCAGTTCTCATTTTCTCGATGGAATAGTCCAGCTGGATTGCTCCGTGCGGCTTAGTCTGAGTTGGTGGAGACTGTACGGACAGTCGTAATACGACCTCGATTCCGCCGTCGGCCATACTTTTCCGCTCGGATAATGATTTCGGGAGGTAGGGCCGACAGTCTGCCTGCAACATCGAGGACGCCTACTCCTCGGTTGCGAGAATTCGATGCTCGACTGATGTTGTCCATGGATTCTCCGAAGACGGCATCTAGAAAGTATAGAATGCCCCTGTAGAGATTCTTTGGCGATGCCCTTTGATCAATTCAAAGAGTATCTCTTTGTTCGTTTGCATCTATTCATATTGGTCAAGGAACCCAGATGGTCGCGGACATGGCTACAGCTGGATATAACAATACCACCTCCACCGGTATCTCAGCAGCTATGACCTGGATTGCGCCCAATGCCCTGGCGGTGTCAATTTTAGCTTGGGCCCTGGCCGCCCTGGTTTTTGTAGCTCTCACCCAAGGCTCCAAGTTCCCGGGAGTATACTTTGTCAACCCGAAGAAGTTTTTGGAATTCGGTGATTCATCCCGGAAGCAAGAGTTTATGAAGATTGCCCCAGAATTGATCCGCCAGGGCCAACACGCAAGCCCTGGGAAGCCGTTTCGAGCCATCACCGAGTTCGGCGACACCATCATCCTCCCTTCCACGTACGCCCATGAAATCCGAAATCATCCGAACCTGAGTTTTTCGAGGCTGGTAGACGAGGTCAGGACTACTTTCGCCGTGGCACCCTAGATACCGCGCGTGCTGATAGATACTTGTCCAGGAATTTCACGGCCACCTGCGAGGATTTGAGTGCATGAAAGAATTCGACCGCGAATCATTGGTGCTGCAGAACGTCTTGAGGAAGCAACTGACTCAATCCGTTGGTTCGTCCCTCTGCTATTTCGTTCATCTTCACGCGCAGATTTCCGATCGGGCGTTGACTGACATGTGTCTCGACGGTTGCAGCGAAGCTCACCGGACCGCTCTCTGAGGAAGCATCCGCGGGCCTACACGAGCTCCTTGGGGAGCAAATAGGTACGTGCAGGCAGGGTGTAGACTCGGGATGATGCTCTGCTGACCTGGTGGTTCTCTCCAAGAGTGGAGAGACATTGTTCTTAAAGACGAGGCGGTTCGCATTGTCGCTCGTCTCACATCACGCGCTTTTCTGGGTCCGGAGCTTGCCCGAAACCCAGATTGGATCCGGATTACATCTGATTTTGCCGTGGCTGTTTTCAATGCCTCTCACGACCTCCGCCCCTACCCGTACTACGCACGAAAAATTGCCCAGTACTGGATCGACAGGTGCAAGATCGCCAGGGAGATGGTGAACGAAGGTGGGAGACTGATCCGCCCCATCATTGAGCAGAGGCGAGCCGCCAAAAGAGCAGCTGTGGCTGCAGGGGAGCCCATCCCAAAGTACGAGGATGCCATCGAGTGGTGCGAGCAGGAGGCCAAGGGCATCTACTATAACCCTGTCAACATCCAATTCCTGTTTTCCTTGACCTCGATCTCAACCACCGGCGACACCCTCACCAAGGCTATGCTTGACCTGGCGGAGCATCCAGAATTGTTTGAACCGCTACGCAGAGAAGTGATTGAAGTCCTCAGTCAGGGTGACTTGGACAAGACGTCGTTGTATAAGCTCAAACTCCTCGACAGCTTCATCAAGGAGTCGCAACGCCTACAACCCGTGAACTCTGGTAAGCACATGGCCTATTCCTCGCCTGACGCGCCTTAAAATCTTCATCTGCAATGCCTTAGCTCGAGGTGCCCGAGCAGAACACACGGCCCCCCAACCTTCCTTGTGACACGGTACGGCCTATTAATTTACTGACACTGCGAAATTCTAGTGGGAATGCGCCGCATTGCCACTGGTAAGGTCAAGTTGTCGGACGGGCTCGTAATCCCCAAAGGATCCCGGCTCGTCGTCACCAGCGAATCGATGCGGTCCGACAGGATTTGGGAGAATGGCAACCAGTTCGACCCCTATCGGTTCATGCGGATGAGGGAGGACCCCGGAGAGGAGCACCACGCGCATCTGGTCAGCACCAGTCCCAACCACATGGGCTTCGGCCACGGAAATCATGCGTGTCCCGGCCGCTTCTTCGCGGCCAATGAGCTCAAGGTCCTTCTCTGTCACCTCCTGCTCAAGTACGATTGGAAACTCGCACCTAACAGCCCCACGGGCTCCATTATGTTCGGTTTCGCCACTCCAAGCAACCCGAAATCAAAGATCTCCATCCGGCATCGTCCGGAACAGGAGCTGGTGATCTAAGCGCTCCACAGACTGAAACGCAGGGTTTCGTCTAGTCGTCAGCTTAAGACGCTACGAGTACCTTTCGTAGAACCTCTCGACTAGCGGGCTGTGTCAGGAAGAGAGGACAAACACTGGAAGAAGCATAACATTAAGACTAGCCACCCACAAATCTAGAACTCTGGTATCTGGTCGCTACTCCAGTACAGTATTCATTAGATTGTTAGAGTAAAATATGCAATTGCATATATATGTGTTACTGTTTTTCGGTGACGGTGAAGTGTGAGTAATTAGGTGCTGTAGGTGAAGGTGAAGCCTAAAAGGCTATGCAGGCAAACATGTAATTCTTGTTAAGGTCTTTGCAGTGAATCCTCAATCCAATTCCCTTACGGCCGAGCTTCGAAGCGGCTCTTGGGTCTCTCGAGATTATATCCAGTCATGAATAGTCGAGGTTTCAGCTAATGCTCAATACTTCATTCCTTATACCAGCTGCCTCGTAAACGCCTACGCAAGTTTCGTGAAGGTATACTGCCGAAGGAATCTCGTCTTGACGATGGATGAATATCTATATCTCGACCCCTCTCACTTCTTCACCTTACCACCGAACTACTCGTGCAACACTTCCAACACGGTCTCCTCGTACCACCAACACATCTATCGCCTAAACCTATATGCCAGATGCCTCTCTATCGTCGTAGCCAGCACCTATATCAGACAGATAAAAGCGGCAAAAGATAGATCATAATGTTGCGAAGGTGTCGGCACGGAGGTCCAGTTCCAGCCAACCATCACCTAGTCTCCTGTTTCCTCCTGGCCAGCGACAACGCGGGTACGCTGACCCGTGACGGAATTCTTAACGATGCACTCAAGAAACTCATCAGACAAGGGGGATGCGAGAGCTTTTATCCAGGTAATTGAGTTGGTTTTGAGGCCTTTGAAGGTTTCACGATTTTCCCGGATTGTTGCTAGCCACTTCTCTGTGGAAAACCGTTTGAATGATTGGAAAGGATCAGGGAGCTCGTAATCCACGATCTCGACAACTTGCTTTTCGTGACGGGCCTCCAGGACTTTCGAAACTTGTTCTCGGAAGGGAACTTGTGGAGTCGAATCCGACGCGGCCAGGCGCATATTATATTAGCGAGCGCCTATCCCCTCTGCAGCCCGAATGTCACTAGTTGGTCTTGGCACTGCAATTAATTATGACAAAGGGATGATTCCCATCTTCTCTATGCTATTATACATGTGTTCTGCTAATAAACTAGCATGCCAATTATTGTAACAGTCCCCTGAGATACATAGGTAGACGTTGCATTCCTTACAACCTGTGCTAATGTAGCGAGATCGTCTCAGTGGCACTGACTCGTTCACAATAGGCCGTAGCACCTCCCGACTACGTAGAGATGTCCTTGGAGGGCTAGGGGGAGCGCTCTTATGTCTTGGGCGCCGTCCTGCTAGGCATTCTTCTACGTGCCTAGCCCCCCAGCGGCATCTTCCTCTTCCCTTTAGTCGTGCGGGCACATGATTCGGTCCTCGGCGAAGTAATTGAAGAATTAGGTCATTCTCAAATTGTTCGTGTATGCGAGGATCCTGTTGTCTTTCCTGAGACTGTTACGAGCGCCAGATTACGTAGCTATTGACTAGACAGACGTCGAATAGCTAGTAACCTAGCGGGCGCCAATTACGCCTCTCCTTTGCCCTATGGCAAGTAAATTAGTGCCGGAGTTAATTAGCAAGGTCGACAGCGTTCATATGATGGTTATAGGCGTTAATTGCCTTAGGAATAGGCAGGACCTTACGTGCTAGGCCGCCAAAGATAGGCTGAGCAATTATAGCATTTATAGACGAATCCTTTAAGCGACGGCGCTCTCGCAAGATAAAGTCATCATTCGAATTTAGTTTGAACGAGGTCGTGAGGCCGAGAACCACGTTATTATCCTGCCAGGCGAAGTATAGGGCCTTTCCAGATTGAATAGGGATCGTTCCGCCATAGTCCATTGCCTTGCTAATCTCTTTAATGTCCTGGAGCTGTTTTGGAATACCGGAGGAAGACTTGCGAGTAGTTCCCATAACGCCAAACCCAAGGTAAAGGAGAGCGTGGGCGACATCCACGTTCAGGAATAGATTATCGAGAAAGACTACCCAATTCCTATAAGGATAGAGTATCTGTAGCTTCTGGCAGAGTACCATAGGCACCTGAAAGGTCTCGCTTAGTTGTATCGGGGTGGATAAGGGTGATAAATAGGTGCGCTTTTTTTGCCGTGAGCACGCCTCGGCGCCTTCCTTACGAGAGTGTATTAACTAGTCGTAAATATAGCCTCCGTAAGACCCGAGCACCTAAATTTTATAGCCTTCTGAGATAGGCTTGCCTGGTAACTTAACTAAGTGCCTCGAGCGCCCCGTAAAGGGCACCATTGACTCATCGATAGTAATCTAGGATGAGGGAGTAACGGCGGCTCGGTAATTATCTCGGACAATAGATAGAATAGGCTTAACTTTAGAGAACYAAGGTAGATCGAGTGTCGATTGGTAATTGTTAAAGGTAAGGAATCGATGGATTTGCTCCCACCGATTCCGCCCCATCCAACGCGTTAATACGCTTTGTGAGGCCGTCCAGTAGCAATGCCTGCGCGTCTCTATATGATTTGCCATATAAAAGAGCAGACCCAGCCAGCAAAGTAGTTCACCGCGAGTAAGAGGGCGCCATGGTCGTGAAAATAGTGCATCTGAGTCCATATTTACCTCGGCGCGTGCATTTGTTGCAGTGACGATAGCAAGGAGCGATCTCTCGCCGAGAAACCTTATGAATAGAGAGAATGGATCTCTCTCTGGCCATAGCACTTGCATTGGAGCGAATTGGACGTCAATYGGTGGAGAATAGTTGAATTGTTGATGAGCGGTTGCATTGTTGACGGCGGGTTCGGCCGCCTTAATTGCCGCGCGAGGCCTCGGCACTTCGGAGACCTTTTTTTGCTTTTTTTTTAGTCTCGGCGACTTTAGCGATGGTTTCTGTTCATCGAACCATATCTTTGGAGCTTTATCCCTCTTAGAGCGCCTCATATTGTATGATAATTACTATGAAAGTTACGTTAAGAGCGAAAAACGCGGTTGACGCGTCGTGCCAAGACCAACTAGTGACATTCGGGCTGCAGAGGGGATAGATAATCCATTTAAGCCCTAAAATGATGACGTAATGATAAAAATAAATTATGAAGGATAATTTGAAATTAAGAACAGTCATGCTATTTTCGGGGTCTTTCTGTCACCATGACATATACATTTATCTAATGGCGATAGTAGTCCAAGCCCGTGAAAACCCCAGTACGTGCATGAAAAGCCGCGAAAGAATCGTATGTCCGAGCCACCGTCCCTATAGGTTAATTCAGAATCACCTCGGCTGCGAGCCCATTCTTGATGACTTCTAATACCTGATTGATCAGACCTTCTTCCCTGACGGTCTCGTTCGACAGCGACTGAGGTGCGCCAGATTCACGTTTGTGGGTTTCGAACTTCCTCACGAAAAGGATGATGGCATCGATGATTCTCGTGACAAACTGGCCCCCTTCGTACCTGCCCTGCAGGAAATGGAGAATGCGCATCATATATCCCAGCCTCTGGACAACTTCTCTCTTGTCCTCAAAAACTTGCGATTCCCCAAGCTGGACTAAATGCAATGCCATGGGTAGAATGATCCAGGGCAATCTTTGACCGCATCAGAATCCGGAAGGGGGTGCTTGCCTGGTGGGTTGAAGATGGATGGATGTACTTACAAGATAATGGGTAAATCTTTGGGCTGGGCATGTTGGAGCATGGAGGCCGTGATGGAGGCCGTGGTGGTCGACACTTGGTTAATCTTAAGAAATGCGTGATCTTTCACGAGCCATGCCTTGGGGTTTGTGCCGCTCAAAAAGGGTTCATACAAGATCGATAACCCGAATCTGGGTCGAGCCATGATTAGTGTCCCTATGCCTCCAAATTCCAACAGACAGAGTGGACATACTGATGCATCAATCCGAGAAGATGGAAAATGATCAGATCCGTCCGGGGCACTGCCATGTCTTTGACGGTGGCATATAACCGTGCGAAGTTGACGTTCCAGATGGTCAACTTATCATCCAGTGTCCGAACTTCTTTCAACAGCTGGGTGGACTGATGGCCAGCTGGGAGCTCCCAGGCTTTGGTGTAGGCCCGGTACTGCAATTGGGCGCACTCGGCCATGGTGCTGGTCAAGCTGCACAGGAGATGGAAAGCTCGGGCAAAGTAGACTTTGGCTTCTTTCGAGACAAAGCGCGGGTGGGACACCTCTTCCCCAAAGTCCTCAATCTCCGGTAGACGGCCATTTATTAGGCTCTCGAGGAGGCTTGGTCGACGAAGACCGATGGAGATCATCCGGTTGCGGATAACGCAACACCACCAAATGATCCTGCTTCGAGAGTTGGATGAAGGGCCAGATAGTCCTCCGGCCACTGCGTGTCGGGTCGCTTCGTTGGACCAAAAGCTATTGACCTCCCTGGTCCCATCATACGGGCTCCAGAAGCTCAAAAGTAAAGCCGTCTGCACCAGAGGCTCCGCGCCCAGTTCCTCCTGCTCGAGAAGATGGTACTGAGCTTGGGTAAACGTAAATAATGCCTTCTGCAGTTGTGTCACTGTCATATACGGCTCCCACTGCAAATCGTCCTGCTCGAGATAGGACGAGCCTGCAAAAAGCAGTGAGTAGAGCAAGAGCTGCATCGACCGTGGCTGAGTGTTCTGGGAGTTATGAGACGATTCGTACCATTTGAGGAATTTCGTCTCGTCCACAGCCGGGCAGATCGGATGAAATTGTCGAAAGTACAGCTCGATCAACGTCGTTTGAAGTTCTGGCCCGACTAGTGGAGGGTTGGTCTAGAGTAACATCATCAATATCAGGGACAGCTCGCATGATATAGGCATGAGGAAAAGTATAGTGTCGTACCGTGGATGCACACTGGCCCCGACTTTTGCTTGTCTGTACTTTCTCCAGACAATCCAAAATCCGTTCGAGCCCGACTTTGTCGCACAGTGTCAGTGGCATAGCATCAACGTGCAAGTGTCCACTCACCCGAGTGGGCGAAAAGGTCATCAAAAATCTCGGGCCATGGCTCGTCAAATATCTCCCTTGTTTGTTCGGCCGGAGATGACGGCGTTTCTTCATTTTCCATATAGAGATCCTCTGACGGCAGGTATTGAGGCATGGAGATGAAGGGCGCCGAACTCTGATGCGTGAGACCGTTCTCTTTGCCCACGGCTAGATCTTTAGGGCAGACGGTCTTGAGGCCCGTTGGCTCGATGCGAGGAAACGAGAAGTTGTCCATCGCTGGACCTCGACCTTTTGTCCCGAACGAGGAATTGTTATCGGTCGCCAAATACTGTCAGTTGTTTGGTTTGTTACCGTAGAATACTGGTGTAACGTCAAAGTACAGGATTATGTGCTGGCAGAAGAGGGGAAACCCGATGAATTTCTGGCGTCCGAAATTGGGTGGGGGCACACAGTACACGAGCTCCAAGGTGGAATTTAGTCGGAGTTCAATAAGCGCGCGAGCTGCCAGATTGTATAAGAACATACATCCCCTGCAGCTATGCTATTCCTATCTTAGATGTATATGATGGCGGTGGCGCCAGAGTGAACATCTTGTGCAAGCGAGGCTCTGGACTGCGGACTCTCCCCCTCCCTCTCCCTTTCTTTCCATTGCCACACACTCTCTCGGACCGGTGATCGGCCCTCTTTACGCCCTTTCTGTCGGCATTTCTTTTTGGAAGTGAAACGTGGTGACTACGAAAATAATAATTCAGAGCTGGACTACCAGCAGATAAAACGCGAGAGAGTAATTACACCAGCTAACTACTCAATTTACCCACGAAAACAGCCGATGAAGACGGAAAACATCGCCTCGATTGGGTTGTCGAGAAAATGGTTGGAACTAAGACCGACTCACTTCAATTCGGAAGCAGGATAAGTCATCGGGGTTCGCCCTGAAGGGAGAAGTGATCCACGACGGCGCTCAGATTTGCCGCCAGCTGATGGTATGGGGCCATTTTCTGGAGAGCCTCCACCAAATTCCGAGTATGCGGCGATACGGCGATCGTTTGCGAAACACCACCATCACCGGACGCGTTCACCAGGAGTACCGGCAGGGCGAGACTGGTTAAATAAGGAACGAAGACATCTAGGCATTGACCCCCATATTTGTTGCAATACGCATGCAAGACTTCGACCAGCATCTGCGCGTTGTGCAGACAGATTTCCTGCGACAATGATTGGAACGGTGAGTCTGTTCTGCTGGGCCCACTCTTCTCTGGGTCTTGAGATGTGCTCGGTGCCCTCGTCTGTATGAAGGGGCAGTATATTCGGAGGATGGTATGGTGGAAGAAAAGACTATTCTCATTGCGTGTTCAGTGAGTTGCGACAAGAAGGCCGAGGTTTCGGTGGGACCGGCGTGAACGTGGGATGCCTTACTGTAGAAATACACATAGCAGAGACGGCTGAGGATTATGATCCGGGTCCCATCTCAGTTGAACAGGAAGCCTCCTTTGCCAGGACTTAAGTTCCTCATGTACGGTGGCTGTTGCCAGCAATTTTGTGGTATCTTCGCCGGATCCCCGGATTGGAGTTGCATAGCTGGCGTGCTTAGGCACTTTGGTCGCGAGCTCCGTCAGACTCAACAGGGCATCCCACGACTGCGTGTCGCCATGTCCGGCTTGCCGTGTTCCGGCAGGAGGGAATGGACCCCGTGTCTCTGAAGGTTTTGGACTTGACTTGGCAAAGGATAGATCAATTTGGCCGATAACGGTCGGGTGCCCGGAAAGGGTGGCCCAAATTCTGTCGTAGAAAACGCATGCCCGCAGAAGGGAATGGCGGGTCTCCATCTCCCGTTGACGCAGACTCGACATCGAATGATCCAGTGTCAAACCTATCTCGAATGCAAAGCGACAGGCAAGGCCTACACTCCAGTCAGCCTAAGATCGCTCACCTCAACTGAATCAAGATCGCGCCGAATACAGCACCGAGCGGGTCAGACGCACCGGTGTACATCCAGCCCGTTCTGTCCCTTCCCACGGCGCACTCAAGATCGCTCAAAATCAGGAACGACTGGACGGTGGTCAGACCGTGGGGTTTCTGCAACTCGGTTTCGACCATGTAACGAACGTTCTCATGGAAGATGCTATCTCTTTTCCCTCTGGTTAGCGTTTGGATATCCACTCGGGACTTGTCAGCGAATCTGAAGCCCATTGCCAGGCAACACAGGTGCAAAAAGATGGAATAATGCAGCTGGTCCCCGTCCTCGATCTCGTGTTGCTGGAATGCTTCCTGATCCACGATCTTCAGGTGTTCATTGTAGCAGGACCAAAAGCAGGTCATCAGATAATCATACGTTTCCTGGTCCAGCTCGTTGATGATGTGATGCAGTCGTCTTTGTATGTGCCATAGACCGGGAGGGGTACCTGGGGACTGCATGAAACCATCGCCATACTGCTGGAGTCTATCCGCAGGGCCAAGGTACGACAACTGTCCAGTGGTGCTACTATACTGTAGCTGAGATGTTTCACACAAAAGTGACTGGAGAGAGAGCGCGCTGCTGTGGACATGGCCTCGACCCGAGAAGCTTGCATTAAGCACGGAATGGTTGTCGGCCGACGTGGCGTTGGTACTTGGTGTTAGATTCGGTGCTTCATTGTCGCTCAGATGGGATGGCACAAATACTCTAGGAAGACCGGTCGCGTCTGGTTCACGTGACGCTTGTCGGTCGGAATGATCTCCGAGGAGATTCTGTTGAATATTTTCTGCTTGTGCTACTGTTTGCGTCGGGGAGCGAGAATTGGAAGGTTCTGGAGATTCGCCTTCTATTTCCTTTAAGCGTGCTTTGAGGAGTTCAATATGCTCGAGTAAAGACTGCGTGAAAAGTCGAGATCGAGGTCTGCCCATACTCAGTCAACGCCCAAAGCACATACACATGGAGCCCTTTGATTTACCTTCTTCGCTCGTCATCGCCGAGAAAGATGCACGACGAGCCACTGTCCTTGCAATAATCGCAAGCATTCTCCCCAGGCTCGATGACACACTTTTGCCGTTAGCTCGTGGTGGTACTGACTGAATCCTGCCCGTTTACCTTCTTCCTCTTCTGGCGGCAGCCTGTGCAAGCAGCCGAAGCCCGACTACGTTGAGGCGCGAGTCGCGATGTCGGACCCCTTGCAGACCCCATGAGAGCTTGAAGCACAACCCTCAATAACCCCGGACCGACGAGAGCCTATATCCTCCCTGCCTGTGCGTGAAAGGAGCACTAGAAGTGAGGGGGTTGGCGAGAGGCGGCATGGAAGGTGACTAGGGCGGAAAATGGGCCGCCGCATCGGAAAATGTCACCCGAGCTGATTAATAATGGCACGTGACAGTTGGCACCATCATCACGTGCCGGGTCCCGGTGTGGTTATAGCGGCGGAAGATGATTCGCATGAGCGAGTATAGTCTAGTGCCGTTGTGCTCGACGGTGTGGGTGCTGCTCGAAGTGCGAGGTGTTCTGTCTCTTCTAACATAGTCTCTTGTACGGACAGTAGAGTTACGTGATCTCGCGAGGGTTTGAGTAGGATGTACCAGCATTGCAGTAACCTTCAGAATGCCAAAAGCCGTACCACGACCAGAGGTCGAGTTTGGTGGCATTTTCGAAACAATTTAGAAGCCGACTATACATGGTGTTACTCTGTGAAACACTGGTCGGCGCGGCCGTAGCGAATTGTGGCAATGGGAATATGTACACCTACCATGACATCCAGCCTCTGTCGGCTTAGAAACCAATGTCAGACACAAGTATGGGGTCTGAGTACAAGAAGTAGAGAATACAAATCATTATAAACCGCCCTAGTCGCAAACGAAGCTTGTTCATTGAGCAGGAATGCAATGACATTCGCCACTTCAGTAGGGTCTCCCTGCTGGTTAAAGGCTTGCTGCTCTGTCCTAAGCTTGCGGCCATATCGTCCCTCGAGCATCTCCGCCAGTGGAGTTGCTATTATGCCTGCATCGTCAAAGCTTAGTGATGTTGCACCAGAAAGGTCTCATCAGACCTGGATGATCGGTTGATACCTGGAGCTACTGCGTTCACTCTGAATTTCTCAGGCGCCATGTCTTTGGCTGCGCATCTGGTCAAGCCAATGACTGCATGCTTGGGTGCACAGTAAGCAAACGCCCCTTACTGCCATGTTGACCGACGACACTGGCAACATTGACCTGGTGAACAACTGCATTAGACGAGACAGCACACGGGGAGAGAGGAATACGGCGGAGTCTCCTTCTTTCATCTTGTTCAATTGTGCCCTCACGCAGAGAAAAACACCATTGGTGTTCACGTCTAGTTCGACCGGTCCGACCGGCCAGCCCTCGAGGGGAGATGGTGAGAAGGAACACGTACCCATCACAAAGTCATAATTGTCGTCGGTTGCTTCGGTGATATTTTGTGACTCGCCCGCCACGCCAGCGACATTGGCGGCTCCATCGAGTCTGCCAAAATGCTCACCACTTTGTCTTGCAAGGGCGCCGTGTCGATTGGTGGTTGAGATTGTGGTCCTTGCGCAAAAGTCGACAAGGTACCGCTTCCGCTTTTCCGCCTCGGGAGCGAACATACCATTTGGTCCACTTACCTTGCCTGAGATTACCATTTCCAAATATTGCAGAAGAGAATGGCAGATACCGAAGGCTGTATGCTATGTGCTGCGTGCAGTGGCTTTCCATAGAGAATTGGTAGACAAAAAGTGCGCACTTTCTGAGCCAAAATACCAAAGGTTCATTACACATCTGGGAGGATGCCTTCCACGGCCAAACTTGGGCAGATATTTTCAAGGTGTCGAGCCAAACCTCGGACATTGCAGTCCGGCGGATCCAACCAACACATGGAATTCTCACTACGAGATTGACGTTCCGCCATTGCCGCATATGGATCCCATGTTGTTGCAGGCTGTCTGCCAAATATGAAAAGGCTGGATATCCTCTGAACTCTGGGGTGGCGATGACACAGTACGCTTAGCCACAGCCTTGCGTCGTAATGCGCCTCTCGAGCCCTGGAAGATTGAACATTAAACTCGCACATCATGAGTACGGGGACGCCGCCTTCGTACGATCCAGGTTCTGCCCGGATGAACGTTACGAAGCTCGATGGTAACAGGAGCCCACAGACACCTGAATCATTGAGCAACATCGCCGCCGAGAGAAAGAACAATGGCCCGGGTGACGATGACATCCTTCTTCATATTAGCAAGTAGGTGCATAAACCTTGATCGAAGATAGATCAGCTTACATCTAGTAGATTGATCCAAGCAACCGCCGGCCTCAGTGCAGCTTTGGCTACCCTGAATTTTACCATCAACCTCGCTGCGTATTTTGGATCGCGGTCATCCACACATCTCTGCCTACTGACAGGCATGCTCCGTCACGGCAAAGGGGCCTCTCCCAAATCATCTCCAGCAGCAGTTACTGCAGCTTCTTCATCTTTTTCTCTGGCGGCTACGGGAGGCCTCCTCTCCGATTTTCGTAAAACCCTGCGGCTGACCGGCTTGATCCCACTATATCTGAGGCTCAAGTCTGTGTTGTCAAGCAATGCGTCTCGCGACGGCGATCCTATTCTCCGTCGAATTCTGATCGTTCAGTGCAGCGTGTACATTGTCTACCAAGCCATCGAAAACATCTACCATCTACATGTCAAGGGCATAATTCCCCCGTCTATCGTCAACCGCAATGGAGGCATGACTAGATGGATAGCCTGGAGTTGTCGTGCGTGGAGCGTTGCGGTGGTAATCGATTTCCTGCGCTTATGGCGTGAAGCACAGAATGCTAAGGCGGAGATCACGGGCCAGATGGCTAATGAGGAGCAGGCGCTCCGAAGGAAGTGGTGGAGAGAATTTATGGTCTCTTCCCTGTGGTTACCGGTGGCCGTTCACAGCAGTTTTTACCCGGAAGGCATTGCATGTATGAACGCTGGTAGAGTTGCATTAGCTAGTCTTCTGGCTTCTTCGAACAACTTCAAAAACCAGTGGGAAGCTGCAGCGTGAGCAGGCCACCATGGAAATCCGCAAACAGAAGTGGATGACCGTGCTCCAATACAGTATGCAACCTATATGTCCATGATCTCTGGTTCTATGTAAGAAGACGGATTTTGCGAGAAATCCTGCCAGTCTCAGCGCGAGTTGCTTCCTGGACCATTGTGAAAACACGATAGTTGAGGATTCATCCTGTCTGTGTATGCAGGATCCATGCATGCAATAGATCTGAAGCCCGACACTGCGAGGCGTACGAGGGAGACCCACTTCCACTGGTCATGAATTTCCGCCTCCTACTGGCATTCCATTCTGCCGAGTCCTTCCTCAATGGCCAGTCATGATCGAGCAATTGTCCATCTGGATTGCTCAGAGTTTCCCAGGGACGGCCTCCAGGGCGTAAATAAATGAGCTTCTCGGACCTCGGCTGCTTCATTCTCTGTAGAACGAACATCCAAACTACGCCAACGTTTTTGTCCATTTAGAGCGGATGATGTGCAGCACTTTGTCCTTCCTCAATCTTTCAGATTAGAACAAGTTGACTGCGACGTCCGAAAGTCCCGATGCCGTTCACATCGAGGTACCCTCCCTTGGAAATTCCACAATGCAATATCCTCTCTTTTGTGTTCCCTGCCGACCGACCACCTTCGGAGAAGCCCATCTGGATCGATGCCACCAACCCCTCCAACAGCCTGTCGCTGAATGACATGCTATCATGGGTCAAGAGACTTGCAGCCGGACTCGACAGGCTAGGTGTTGGTCAAGGACAGGCTGTCATGGTCTTTACGCCGAACCACATCTTTGTTCCTCTGGCTTATCTGGCTGCTGCTGGGAGCCAAAGGATCTTTACAGGAGCCAATCCGGCCTACACTATTGATGAGGTGGCCTATCAGATGAAGATCGTCCGAGCTGCCGTGGTGCTGATTCACCCTTCACTCCTCGGCAAGGGCCTTGCAGCGGCCAAACAAGCCGGTGTCCCCGTCAGTCGCGTTTTTCAATTCGCGGCCTCCGAGTGTCCTGTCCAGAACGGCGTTCGAGATTGGAGAGACATCATTGCAATGGCATCGGTGCGCGAAGCGCAGTCCTGGCAGTGGGATTCTCTTCCAGGAGACTGCTCACAGAGAACAATCGCAGCCATCAACTTCTCCAGCGGAACGACAGGCCTTCCCAAGGGCGTATGCATCAGCCACTACAATCTCGTCTCAAATGCCGTGCAAAATCTCGTCAATAAGTTCCACAACACCGGCCGTTCCGAGGCTGATCCAGGTTCCGAGAACTGGCTTGCCACCCTCCCCCTCTACCATGCCTATTCTCAGCTCTGGACCATCACGCTCGCCAGCCGGTTACAGGCCTCGGTGTATGTCATGTCAAAGTTTGTGTTCGAGGACTACCTGAGATATATTGAACAATACAAAATCACCACTCTCCAAGCTGTGCCGCCGATCCTCCTCATGCTGAACAAGCGACCAGAGACCGCCAAGTACAATCTGACTAGCCTACAAACCATTCTCTGTGGTGCAGCACCGCTCTCTCCGGAAGTGCAAAGCGGGGTCAGCAAGCGCGTCGGCGCTGTGGTGGTGCAAGGATGGGGGATGACGGAGACCACTTGTGCAGGCATCATGATTCCTGGCATGATGGTAGAAGAGAGTGGGAGTGTTGGATACCTTCTCCCCAACACGGAGGCAATGTTGATAGACGAGGCGGAGAAAGAGGTCACGAATGACGGACAGCCCGGAGAGCTCCTTCTCCGCGGGCCACAGATCATGCTGAAGTACTGGGAAAACGAAGCCGCGACAAACGAGACATTGACGCCCAACGGCTGGTTGAGGACAGGGGACGTGGCGGTCGTAAAGGACGGTCAATTCTGGATCGTGGATAGGAAAAAGGAGCTCATCAAGGTCAACGGCCTGCAAGTGGCTCCGGCCGAACTGGAAGCCATCCTTCTGAAGCATGAGGATGTTGTTGATGCCGCGGTGACGGGGATCCGGCTTCAGGATGATGAGTGGCCAAGGGCTTATGTGGTTCGTCGCGAACACTCTCAGGTAACGGGACAGGAGGTGCAAGATTTTGTGGCAGCCAGGGTGGCCAAGCACAAGCGGCTCTCCGGGGGGGTTCTCTTTGTCCCCGAGATTCCCAAGCTGGCGAGCGGGAAGATCATCAGGAAGCAGCTTCGAGAATGGTCCAAGAGGGATGCCACAGAAATTGAGGGCAAATTGGGGGCGAAGCTGTGACTGAATATCCACATATTGCGCCCATCTGCGCACCCGTTATGGCAATGCCGTTTCGCGATCAATAACTGTCCTCGGGTCTACGGACTCACGGACTGCCCCGTAACATACAGTCCAATATCTCGAAGCGATCGACTGTACATACAGCCTTGAACGGTCAGGTCTTGTTTTCCGCCATATCCTCGGCTGTGATTTTCCGCCTAGACTGGCCCCGTCTTCCCAACCTGGATGTAGTGGAATCCGGGCGGCCGAACGAATGTCATATATGTGATGTGCAAAGACAATTTGAAGAACTAGCCACAAAAATAGTCTCTCCACCTGCCTGTAACTCTCAGACAATGATTCTGCCCTGACCTCGCAATACGACATTCCTAGGGTTCATCCGTCGCTCACTTTCACCATGGCCTACAAAGTCCGGTACATGTGGCACCCCACGCATATGGTCACAGACCTGCCAGCTTGCGAGAAATTCTTCCAAGACGTGTTCAACCTGGAGAGTATCCCCGTCGAGGCGAACTTGCCCCCGAAAGAGGAATGCCCCGCCTATCCGCGCGACTACTCGATTCTGACCTTGATCCGGGAGGTCATGTTTGACAGCGTGGATCCGACGAAGTACGTCGTGGAGGGCCGACAGAGCTTGGAAGATGTGGACGCACCCGGTCACCCACTGTGTTTCGGTTTGGCCGTCGAAGGCGCTGATGAGCTTTACAAAGCCTTCGTTGAGAACGGGATTCGGTCCACCGACCAAGCGAATCGTGTCGCCAGGCGAAATAAGGCCCCCATCACCGGGTTCAAGAACGCCACGCTTTTCTTCACCCTTCCGGAAAGTGCGGGCCTGCGATATCAGATCTATCCGGTCGAGGCCACAGGGTATCCCGACCCTCGCGCCGAACCGGGTTGGAAGCTTCCCCCGGTGTCCAAACATGACCCTCTGGCGTTGGAGTTCTGTTCCCATCACACCATTCTCTCGCTCGACCCTACCAAGGCGTTCAATGTCTTGATTGGCATCCTGAAGGGCAAGATCATCCACCGAGGTCGGAACGAACTGCTGGAGACGGATAGCACGTACCTTTCCCTGGGCAACGACGTCTATGAAATCGCGGTCCCGACTCGCGCGGGATCGTTCGCAGCCGAAGACGTGAAGTGGAATGCTCCATTTGATACATACCATGGAATCACCTTCAAGACGGCCGACCTCGCCAAAGTCCGCCGTCACCTCGAGGCCAAGGAGATTCCGCTGCTGTTGCAGAACAATCACATGGTCGTCACGGATCCGAAACATAGCATTGGCGTTCCGTGGGGATTCACCGACACGAGAGTTCCCGGGGATCTGAGGCTGGCTCCTTGATCCGGGCCGGTCAAGACCACCGATGTAATCGGCACACGCGGAAAAAGATGGGTCTTGGGACATGTGGCGGACTCTCTGCTGCCGGCCAAAAAGGAAAAAGGGGCCGGTGAAGGTGCAAATCAGATAGATTCTAGCACGCTTGGTGAAAGGCTACATACAACTCAATGCATTGCCTCTAAAGAAGCTGCTTCTCTCCATAGTGACCTCGTTCTTCCTACGCGGACAGACTTCTCTCAAATGTATGGAAGCACACAGACCCAGCAAGCAAATACAGTCACATTGCCCAGTTGAAGTTACTCCACACGTCCAGACCAGTGTCCTCCCACAACATGGGCAGGTCCTGGGGCTTTGGTAGAGTATCCTGAAGCAAGTCGTAGGGATTGACCGGAGGAGGAAATGAAATGCCCCATTCATTAGAAGTGTTCACATGGCTACTTCCATTCCAGGTGGCAATTTGTGCTTGGGGGGTCCCTCCTCCCCCAGTAGCTGTGTTGGAAGCACCATCACGCGGCGCGTTCTGCTGGGCCCGTCTAGCCTCGATGATGTCGCGAGCCACTTTGATAGGCCGTCCCAATGCCTGGATGACATGTCGAGCCAGGAACATGTGGTGAGTGAAGGGCGTGATGATTTTCAACGACTTGTTCAAGATGTTGATGGCCGACATCGTCAAGCCTTCGGCGTTGTTCTGCCTCACAATGATGCATATCATGGGGACCAACGCGCCGATCACATGGTGGAGATAGGCATGGCGTTGACAGCGACTCGTGGCCTGCAGCGTTTGAGACATCTCGACGGTGCCGACAATCTCTTCAGCCACGTTGATGCACAGTTGAGCCGTCTTCTTGGTGTAGGTGAGACTAAACATCTCTTCGCGCCACGGCAGCATGCGTAGGTAAAGGATCCGCAGATGCAGCACAAAGCCTTGATTCTGAATGTAAGAAGGTCTCCCCTCATAGGCCTGCTGGGTTTCCGCCGAAGGGGCCCATTGCAGGGCGGTGGGAATCTGTTTGGCAAACTCGACAATCTTAGCATCGAGCGCGGCAGTGACCTCGTGAGGGACCGGTTTCTTCGCCCGTGCGCCGAAGATGGTCTCACAGACCTCGGAGGAGAGCCTCGTCAGTTTAATGACCTCCAGCACATAAGGAATCGGGCTGGTCGCTGGCATTTCTGGCAATGCCGGACATTCCGGATAGAGCATCCGATCGTCGATACATTGTGGCAAGCCGACATTAATATCGGACTCGCGAAGAAGTTCGGGCAAGCCTCGAGTTTGGGCCACATTGTGGTTGAGGCAATAGACGGACCAGAAAACGCGTCGCCGGTAGATCCTGTCATAGAATTTACACTCGTCGCCCCATGAAGGCTCGTCGTGCAATCCGAGCTGGAAACACAGCCGGACCGTGGTGCCCATTGTGTTGTAAGCCGAATTCAAGAAGCCCGCGTACATGAAATACAACGTTTTCATAAGCAGGGTCTGCACGGTGACAATGTTGGCTCGCTCCAACCAGGTGGCGTGATTGAACAGCTTCTCGGCCAAATTGAATTCCTGCCACCCTGGAATGAGTTCGACCGGGGTCGAGGTGTCGCTCAAGATGCTCGTCACCGCCATGATGTACTTGAGGAGAGTGGCCAATTGCACCGCGTTGTTCTTGGTCAGAGTGATGGTGTCGTTGGCGGCAAAGGCCGAGGATTGCGCCCGCAAGTGGTTCTCGTTCATGCACGGGTAATGAGGGTGCACATATGTAAAGAACATGTCGAGCGCCCGTAGAAGTTCGGACATGTCCTGCGTTCGCACTTGCTCGATTGTTTGGTCAATGTCCAGATAGGCGCGGGCAGTCGAGGGGTTCATGTCCATGGACGTTGCCCCCGTTCCGCCGCCACCGTCCTTGGTGGTGTCGGAGCCCTGGGCTTGCGTGACCGTGCGGTAGAATAGATCAAATTGGGGGAAAAAGGAGGCGCCCGTCATAAAGTTGGTGCTGCACTCAAGGACATTTTCTCGCAGAGAGGACGATTCGGCAGTGCCCACGGTGCTCAAGGGCGTTTGACCACGGTGGCCTGAGCCCCCTGCCCGCTGGTCATGCGATACGGCGGGGATGAACAACTGCTGCTCGTTTCCTGACCGTGTCAGTGGGCGTTCGAGCTCGTTGGGGCCATTGTTGGACGCTGTCTGCGAGGGTCGAGTGCTGGTGGTGGGAAGTGTACCCTCCCGGTCTCTTTCCGAGGCAGCTGCACGTGGGACGGTGGTAGAATTGGCTTGGTCGGCACTGACACTGCAACTGAATGAGCTCCCCCCTCTCAAAGGTCGTGATCCACGGGGATCTGAGAAGACACAATCCGTGGCCCAGTGGCGACAATTTTGACAGTCTTTCTCGCCACTACATTTCCTCTTTCTGCGCTGACATTCGTTGCACGCCCGAGGGCTGTACTTATCGCGAACCCTGACTGAGTTCGAACCTGAAGAGACCATGGTAGCGATGCGTCTCCCATTTTCGAGACCGCTTTCTAGGTGGGTTTTTGGGAAACCTCAGAGAGGAGACGAGACGAGCCTCCTCCGCGTAGAGCGGGTGAGAGTGAGGCGGGGTAGGAAAATAACTGCATGCTGGGAGTTGGCGAACCGAGCCATCAGGAGCAGGATCCATCGAGAAGCCCGACGAGCTCCCCAGCCAGAGGATTGCCCATTCGATTTACCTCTTGCGTGTTAGACTGTACTTAGTCCAATGCTCGTCGAGTCGGGCAAGCCTAGTAGTGAGGGCCGATGGTCAGTTTCGGCAGGCTTTAGCCGCCACCGCGGTGGTAGAATATTGCAAGCTCGCAGTCATTTGCGCGGGAGATGATTTCCGACCCTCTATTTTGGTTCACAAGAGATCAACATCAGAACTACTCGGACCACTCCCGGTAACTAATCCACCCTGCCATCCATGCACCAATCATAAAGAGCACATCGGTGCCAGGGATGATACTCGTGCAGACAATTGAACAATGCCTCCGAGAGACCATTCGCATGGTATGAACCATGGGATCGGTCACATGATATAAGCCATGGGATCGGCGGCAGATTTGACTATTCCGCCACGTTCAAGAGCCTCCACATCAATCCCTTGAACCCCTGAGTCGGTTTGAAAACTTTCTCACCTTGGTCGCGACTTCGCCAGTGCTACGTACTACGTGCCATCAGGACCAATGTACTCAACTGGAAGGTAGGATTTCACACGCGCGGCTCATTCCAGCAGCGCTGACATGGAAGGTAGACTGGCCAGCCAGGGGAGAGCATCCACTCCATGTCTACAGACTTTCGCGAGCCTCGTGAGGGAGAAGGAGAGCCTGATTGGGGCGGCGGTGACCATCGGCAACACACTCTGCGCCCAGATTACAGCGCGAGTGGGCTTTGATTGGGTGCTCATTGATATGGAACATTCTCCTGTGTCAGCGAGAGAGGCGTCGATGATGGTGCAAGCCGTGGTTTCTGCATCTGGAGGCCGGTGCGTGCCGATCGTTCGAACCCCTTCGCATGGCGTGGAATGGATCAAATGGGCCTTAGATTCGGGAGCGGCCGGGATCATCATCCCCATGGTGACCAGCGCCCAAGAATGCGAGGACATCATCCAGCGAGCCATCTATCCTCCCCGAGGTCAGCGCAGCTTCGGCCCGTTTCTGGCCCCCTACGCCGATGTTGATCCCACGTCCGATGTTGCCAAGTATCTCGCGGAGCGGGTCAAGGATGTTGCCATCATCCCGATGATCGAATCGGTCGAAGGCGTGAAGAACGCCGGAGAGATCTTGTCGGTCCCCGGCGTCACCGGTTGTTTTGTCGGGCCGTACGACTTGCGCCAGTCCATGGGTTTGTCGGGTGGGGATGGGGAGGAGCCCGCCTACATCAGTGCTCTGGAAACGGTGCTCCAGGCAGGGAAGAAGAACGATGTGGTGATCGGCACGGTGGGTGCGACGGAGGCGTCTGCAAGACGGAAAACCGAGATGGGGTTCAAGTTCCTGCTTACAGGACAGGAGCCGAATTTCCTGGCGGCGGGCGCGAGTACGGTTCTTCAATCGTGCCAGAGAGGCGCGGACAGTGGTAGATCTAGCAATCTGTAAGACTGAGAGTCCGAAGAAGTTGGGTCAAGTCATGGTCCAGTGCGGCGAAGAGGACTCTGACCCTAAGACTATCACATTTAGGAGGGCTTCTTGTAAAGGGTCCACAGTGACACTCTGGTCCATCATCCTAAACACTCTAGATAAATGTTGTCTCCTGCTCTAGTTGAATCTTTCCTCTCGCATCGGATCTCCCAACTTTAGTGGTTCCACTTTCGGTTGCCTTCGAGTGCGTGCAAAAGCTGATCAGAAGACGGCGATAACATTTGAAAGGCTACCCACTCCGCCTGGGATTCGTGTTAGTAGTCTTTACGCAAATTGGAGGGGTGTTCTTGTACGTACCTTTCACATTGGCGGGAGAGCTAGAGAGGAAAAAAGTATAACGCTTGTGCTTTTTACACAAAGCCGCCAGCTCTTCCAAGTCCCACAGTTCGCCGATCGGGCTTCCCCAGAGGGGAAGAAGCCAGTGATGGAGGTGCTGGGGTTCGTCCATCGGCCACGTCTCGAACGATGGCGCATCACTGGCGACCGCACTGAAGTAGTTGTCGTGGAGGAGCTCGACCATGTCGTGAGCACGAGAGAGACCGGCAAATTTGAGCTCCAGGTAGGCGGTGGCGCTCATGTCCTCGCGCTGCTTCTTGTTGAGTGTGCGGTACGCCTCGGAAAAGCCGGTCCTGACGATGAAGATGTCGCCATACTTGAACTCGACGCCTTGCGCCTTCGCACAAGCCGTGATCTCCTCGGCGGTGATCTTGCGGGGCGTGAAAGGATTATACGACTTGCCGCAAAAATCGTAGAAGTCAATCAAAACGCCACGACCGACTACACAGCACGCGCACAGGTCAGTCTCGGACGTGGTCATCATGAGTCATGGGCCAGATAGTGGTCCTTACCGATGCCTCGACGAGCCCATGCGTTGAGGCCGATCCTGCCCGAGTTGCCCTCGATCTGTTCGACCGTGGTCTGGAATGTGTGAGCAAGTCAGCCGCTCCACATAAGGTGGTTGGGCGTACATTGTTATACCAGATATATCCGTCCTTGTGTTTAATGCCCGCCTATATGACCACGTCAGCCACCAGCATGACACCCCTAACGGCAGGAGGAAACTAACATGTCGAAACCCATCCCACTGAGATCCACTTTGCGTGTTTAATTCGTACAGATCGTCGAATGCGTAAGGACGCACTTTGAGGAGGGTATGCTTGAAAGGCGCGCGGTCGAAGAAGGGAGGCTCGGGCCACTCCGCGGGAAGACTTTGTATAGAGGTCGAAGGTCAGTCCGATGTGGAGACCACGTACACATTCGAAAGCCTGGGTTTTAAAGCCGGTGGGACTCACTTCAAGGTCGTTCTCTCTCCCGTCTTGATCAACTTGGCGGCCTCGGTGACTCTTCGTGGGGTCAGGAGATTCAAGCGTCCGAGCTATGACTAATGATTAGATTTTGGCCCGAGACAAACACCTCTTCCGGACCAGTAGAGTGCTGAGGTGTCTCATTTATGTACAAATCTTTTACTCACCTCGTCGTCCGATCCCCAGAACCAAGCAGCGTGGTCTGGAGCTCCAGGGATCTTCGGCAGTTCGTTGAGTTTGGGAAGATTCTCTGAATCGGGATCCCACTTTGCCATGGTCGTCATCGTAGCAAGGTGTTCAAATGCCCACGGCCCGTCAATAAAACAATGTCTCGACGCATTGTTACTGTTGAAGGCAGTTTTGAGCCTAATATATGTGGCCTTCGACGTGCTCCACTCCTTGCTTTCTCTGCTTAGATCGGAAGGCGGAAACATGCCGACGGGCCCCTGCAGTGCTTCTTCCTCTCCAAATGACCGGCAGCTTTGAGAAGCCGATCCGTTCGGCGAAGAGAGCAATATATGCGGAACAACTCACGATTGGGGCAAGCTCCCGCCCCCACTGGCCATAGAATGATGTCTCTGCAGCCGACCAGCTGGCTGCCGAACCGTCTGTCTAAGGAGGGGTGCATGAAATGTACTTGCCACGCTAATTGGGACTATCACGTTCTGAAAAAGAGATCGCAGCGCGAGATAGCAATGCCCCATTTGATATGGGCAAAAGGGAAATGCCCATGATACATACACGAGCTATTTCATCACATTCACAATGCTCCAGCAGAATGTCAACTAGGACTTGGATTGCATGCAATAACTACACTTCAGTTGCTCAATTGGAATTCCCAAGCAAGCAACAAGCAATATCATCTAAACAGCACCACATAGACAGACAATGAGTTGGACGGTGTGCTAGGGCTACTGTCCTCAGGCGGTTGCAGACACAGTCTTCGCGACTCCAATACCACCGGCCGATCCGGCCCCATTGACCTCTTTTTCGTGCGCGAGAGGGTCTTGCGGCAGCTTGACCTTCCAGTCGTCGCCGACCTTATTTTCCCCCCAAGCATATGGCCCATCGTCGAACGTGTTGGTCCGACGCATGTCTCTTCGATACTTGTAAATGTACTCGGATGCGTCAAGAGCACGATGCCAGACCGCCGTGTTGTCCCACATCACCGCATCCCCCGCCTGCTTCCAGGCGACTTTGTAGACGAACTTGGGTTGGGTGCCATGGTCAATCAATTCCTGGATCATCCGACGGCTCTCTTCGACCGAGTATCCCTGGAACCGGTAAACGTAGCTCGTCACGTAGAGGTTCGTCCGGCCACTGCCTTCGTGCGGATAGACGGCCTTGAAATGACAGATAGGCCAATCGTAAGGATCCACGTTCTTATACAGATCTGGCGCCGCAAGCCGACGATTGTGAATCAACGAACAATCGCTGACCACGTTTTCGAGCTTCTTCTTCCACTCCGCGGAGAGCTCATCATAGGCCGTGCGCGAGTCGGCAAATTCGGTCTCACCGCCAAACGGTGGGATCTCCACCGAGCGGAGCAGGGAATACTTGTCCCGGCGTGGATGGTACTGCATATCTGCGTGCCAGAGTTCGTTGCCTTTCTTCAGCAGGGAGATGACGCGGTCTTCCGACTTGATAATCTCACCGTCATCATCCAGGTTGGAGACATCGAAGATATGTGGCTGCTCCGGGAATCGACCGCGTCGCCGGATAAAGGGCATCGAGTCCAGTCCACCAAATTGTCGCATGAAGGCCACGTGGGAATCGTTGTCCATGTTGGCTTTCCGGAAGACAAGGAACCCATACTTCTCGATGCCTTTCTGAACCTGCGCGATGACCGACTCTGGAACTGGCTTGGAAAAGTTGATCCCTTCTACCTCAGCGCCAAATGTGGGGTGGATGGGGTTGATCTGAATGGTCGTGAAGTTGGCCATGCTTAGAGCCCACGCAGATCAGAATTCAACCAAGTAGTAATGTGGTTATCGTAAAGTGCAAACTGCAATTGAATAAGCTGCAATCGCTTTTCGGGGGGGTTTAAATCTCGATGTTTCGTTAACCGATGTCGCCTCAGCAGTGGAACAGGCTGTGGCTCAGACAATATCAGGTGGTGGCGGAATGGATCCCAGGGACTCGGCGGAATGAAACAAACAAGTTTCGAGACCCTCACGTGAGACTGCAAGAGAGCGCCCTGCTTTCCGCCTCGTCGTTTCCGCTAGGAACATACGGTATGCAGATGCCTTGGAGAAAGGGATATAGCTCCGATATCTCCAATCAGTCGCCACAGTGCGAGTTTCAGAACCGATCAGGACATAGCTGTCGTTGACGATACTAATTGTCTAACCCCCAACAAACATTGGAAGGGTCTTGATTCAGTGATGGCGCCTCTTCCACAACTACCGAAGGACGACCCTAGATCGGATACCGAAGCAGCGGCCAAAGAGTACGGTTGGGAGAACGTGGATTGTAATGGCTATTCGATCTTGGAAAAGCCGCATGGAATACCGCAGCGCAAACGCCTTATCGTGATCGGTGCTGGTGCTACGGGCATTTGCATGGCCAAGTTTTCCGAGGCCCTAGCTAACCTCGATGTACAAATATACGAAAAGAATGAAGAGGTCACGGGCACTTGGTGGGAGAACAGATACCCGGGTTGTGGGTGTGATATTCCCTCGCACATTTACCAGTTTCAATGGGCATTGAACCCCAATTGGTCGCACTACTATGCCTCGGCGGGTGAAATTTTTAATTACTTTAAAGGCGTCGTCGATTCGCATGGGTTACGAAAATATATCAAGGTTCAACATCGGGTCATCCATGCCAGCTGGAACTCGCGGACTGCAATGTGGGAGGTTCAGGTACGGAGAGCCGACGGCTCGACCTTCACGGACCAATGCGATTTTCTGGTCAACGGGTGCGGCCTTCTAAACAACTGGAAGTGGCCGACGATTAAAGGCCTTCACACTTTCAAAGGCCCCTTACTCCATTCGGCAGCATATGACGAGTCTACGGTTCTCGACGGTAAAAGAGTGGCCGTCCTGGGAGCAGGCTCCTCCGGCGTGCAAATTGTGGCCAATATCCAACCGCTCGTCAAGCACCTCTACACCTGGGTTCGCTCTCCTATCTGGATCAGTTCCGGGTTTGCCTCTAAGTTTGCTGGGCCGAATGGCCAGAACTTCAAATATGGAGAGGAGATCAAGAAGAGGTTCGCCGAGGACCCCGTGTCGCAGCTTCGATATATCAAAATGTTAGATGCTGAGCTCGGCCAACGCTTCTACTTTAATTTCACCAACACAGAAGATGCGAAGATGGCCAAAGAGTTTTCTCGAAAGACTATGGAGGAGAAGCTGAAAGAGCGTCCCGACTTAATCAAGAAGCTGATCCCCACCGCGTATGGGCCCGGGTGCCGTCGTCCCACTCCAGGAAACGGATATCTGGAAGCTCTGATGCAGCCGAATGTCACCACCTACACGGAAGAAGTTCAAGAGATTACCCCGACGGGTTTCATTGACAGCGAGGGCCAAGCACATGAGGTCGACATCATTATCTGTGCCACTGGCTTTGACACGACCTACGTGCCCCGGTTCCCGGTACTTGCAAACGGAAAAGACTTAAGGAAAGAATGGGCGAATGACCCGGTATCGTATTTCTCGGTTATGATCCCCGATTTTCCCAACTATTTTGTTTCCATTGGTCCATACAGTGCCACCAACGGATCTCTCCTACCGCCCATTGAGCATGGATGTAAGTATATCTATAAGATCATCGAGAAATGTCAGATCGAACACATTCGCTCCATCGCACCTAAGGAAGAAATTACGCGCGAATTCCGAGAGCATTCGGATCTTTTCCTCAAACGAACCGTCTGGAATCAAAAATGCCGGAGTTGGTACAAGGGGGGCACCATTGACGGCCTCCCTCGTCTCTATCCTGCATCCCGAGCTCATTACGTCGTTACTATGGAGCCGCGGTATGAGGACTTCGTCATCAACTACGAGAGTTCCAACCGATTCTATTTCTGGGGAAATGGGTTCACGGTCCGTGAGCTGGACGGTCGAGACTCGACATGGTATCTGGGAATCGTAGATGGACAGGACAAGCAACCTGATTATACTGAAGACGAAAAGGCAGTCCTGTTTTCCGCTGTATCGGAGAGCTAGAGACAATCAACACTGGAATCCTTAGACCCATTCAGTATTGTGGTGTTCAAGACGATAGATGTTCACCATTGGGAGAATCGAGTGATTCCTCTTCAATGGCATTGTGTAAGGCAATAAAGCAATGAGTATGGCTGACTACCGATTATTCCGGGCGCCTCAGCGTTAATCTCTCCTCAGAGAAGAGGTAGACAGTTGCCTTGCTAGGCAATGAGCATCCATCTGCCGCTCAGCATGCTTGACCTCTTTTGGGCCGCAGCACAGTGACCTCAGCCGTGACCGGGCCGTATTGACAGATAAGTGACCATTTAGCGCCCTAGAGGCTAGATACATACGACAGATAGATGATTCATCAGATGGATGGAGTGTTGCTACTCAGGCTTGCGCTCATACACAGAGCGCCGATGCCGATGCGGAATCTCGCAACCCGGACCCTGCAATAGCAATAGCAACCTGCGGCCCCGCCATCCCTTCCACAGCCAGAATGACAGATGAATAGGGAATCGTTAGGCAATCATCATCCGAACATCCGAATTCTCCTGGGACTGGCACCACGAGTGGAATGACTCTGGAACTGAACGTGACATTAAAGTCGTCAGTTGTAGAAGTGCTCTGTCCCCAATTCACACATCACCAAGATCGTACCTTTTCACGGGAAACAGAAAATGGCGGCTCTCACAGGCAAGGTTATTGCTCTCACCGGTGCAGGCGGAGGAATAGGGTCCGCCACTGCGACAGTTCTAGCTTCAAGAGGGGCAAGTCTCTCACTCGCGGACATCGATAAGAATGCATTGGCCGAGCTGGCCCAGCAGCTACGGAAGCAGTATAAAACAGATGTGACCACGACGGTGGTCGATGTGACCAACTCCAAGCAAATTGATGACTGGATCGCGGCGACCGTGAAGTATTTTGGCAAGCTCTCCGGAGGCGTGAACCTGGCTGGGACTGTAGGGAAAGAACTGGGCTTGAAATCCTGCGCCGAACTTTCGGACAAGGACTTTGACCTGGTTATGGCGATCAATGTCCGCGGTGTGATGGCTTGCCAACGGGCGCAATTGCGAACGATTGAAGACGGTGGATCCATCGTCAATATAGCCAGCGTGTCCGGCAAGATTGGCATCGCCAACCTCTGCGCCTATGGTACCAGCAAGCACGCCGTCATCGGCTTGACTAGGATAGCCGCGCAAGAGAATGGTCATCGCAATGTCCGAGTCAATGCGGTCGCACCGTAAGCACATTGCCCCTGCCTTTGCGTGAATCAAGTGAGCTAACACCCGGATCACAGGGGAAGCATCGACACCAAAATGCTGGCAATCGCTCGTGATGCGGAAATGGAGGGAAGCAATAAAGCCATTGCACCGATCGATAGGCTCGGAAGACCGGAGGAGGTGGCACGATTGATTGCCTTCCTGCTCAGCGATGATGCGACATACATCACCGGGGCGGTCTATACAGTGGATGGTGGCATGACCCCCTGAACGCCTCCTTTCCAGGCAAGCCTCTAGTGATGCCAAACTGTCGAACAGCAGGCAGTCTCCGCCACTAGCCCCTGCTCAGGCGCTAGCTCACTAATATTGCTAGGGGTATACATAGCTAGATTAGACTGTTCCGAGTCCCGACTCCTTGATCAACACACTTTCTTACCTATACTCACAGCGCCTCTTGTTTTCTCCATTGTCACTCACCGACCCATGACTAGACTCCTGAATACCCGCGCTTCAAGCTACAACTGTAATCAGAAATACTAACGGAGGGGTTGATTGGTTTCTTACGCCCATAAGTCACCTTCACGTTCTTTGTTTAAATATGAATAGTCATTGGAATCGCAGCGGGGTTAAAGTTATGAACCATTCCACCTCATCATTGGGCTGAATTTCGCTTCTTCAACATCACGGGCAGAGGAACTTTCATCAGGGTCAGGGTAGATATGACATCGAAGGGAAAGCGTTCCAAGTCGAAGCCAGGCCTGGGAGCCATCTCCAACCTTCGCAGGAAGCGCGTGAGGAACAAGCGCATCTCCAGCGCGGCCAGTGGCTTGCCGGCGCAACTGTAAATCCCAGCGCCGAAAGGGATCCAGGCCTTGGTGTTGTGGTTTTGAAGGCCCAGTTTTTCGCGCTCTGGGTCCATCCATCTTTCAGGAATGAATTCCAATGACCTTGAAAAGTTCTTCTCGTTGCGCAGCATGGTCCATTTGTGCACGCTGACCTGGGTGAGGCCCGGAATGTACTTTCCATTTATCATAGCGCCCTCTTGGGGGGTCGAACGCTGGTTTCCATGCGGATCCGGGTGAGCCAGGCGGATCGACTCGTTGATGACGGCATTGAGATAGGGGGCGCGTGCTGGCACCACTTGCTGGCCAGTGAGGTCACTAGTCCCGTCCCAGAGCGAGTCGATCTCGGCTTGGAGCTTCTTGTATTTGTCGGGATTTAGCATCAGGTAATATAAGACGAACGTGATGGAGACGCTACTGGTGTCGCTTCCGGCAACCACCACCACGACGGACTCCTCCGCCACCTGAGACTTGGTTAATGCCGTGCCCGTCTGAGAATCGGCCTGCATCAAGTAATCGAAGATGTCTTCGTTGGGCCCTTGACCTCTGGAGTAGCGTGCTTCGAATCGCTTATTGGTGAAACGGACAAACCCAAAAGCATTTCTCTTACGTTTCCGGTCGATCGGCAACCATTTGTATAGTTCTTTGAACCATGGCACTGGACGGACGGTCACAGCCATGCGCATGTAGCTGTGTAAGAGGTGCGTCCACTCGAGTGACTCCTTATTGGACCGATCGATCAAGCCAAAATCCGAATTGAAGCCTAGATCTCCCATGGCGTCAAACGTAAAATGGTCGACTTCGGCGCTGATGTCGAAAACGCCTCCATCTTGGGCTTCACATTGATGGATGAGCTTGTCGGTGAGTTGAATCAGCCTGGGTTCGTACGTCTCTAGGGCCGCCGCCGTGAAGGCTTTATCCCAGATCCGGCGTCGGACCTTGTGGGCCTCCACATTCCGCGTGCTGGCCATCACCAAGGTGTGAGGTCCTGCTCTCCCTGGATTGCCATCATACCAGGGTCCCCGGCGTAACTTCAGAGACCGAGCTCCGTAAATATACGTGACATCCTCGGCGTCGATGAAGGAAAGCTCGTTGGGACCGTAGCGGACGATATCTCCGTGCTTTTGGTGCAGCGCCTCGAGATATCGGTGACTCTTCCCCGTGGCACATATGTAGGCATAATGAAACTTGCTCAGCTTGCCGAGAGTAGGCCCCGGATATTTGCGTAGAGGATGAAGGAACAACCGGTAGATGCTGATGCTGGCCCCGAGAAGGGCGAAAAACCAAAGATTGAAGATCACGGCCACAGACCAGAGTCCAAGCCGGTCCGAATTGGGTTGACCTCGCCAGAGTGTGATGGGTATCACTTGCAGGGCCGCAGCAAAGGTGAGAAACTGAGGGACTGTGGGCTCATGGTTTTTGAAGCGCACGTGGCTTGCCACTGCCAGCAGGGCACTGGCCGCGCAAACATTCAACGGAGACAGATTCATTAGGACCAGGCTTGTGGGAGAAAACGCAAACCATTGTCCACCAGCAAGTGTGAATCGACTTAATCAGACTTATAAGGCACCTTTCGCTTGAGCAGAGCTGAGGGAGGGCGAGATGCGAGTATGCCATAAAATTGTGCACACACATTATATTTATGCAAATACGTATGTTACGGGCGATCCAAGGCTCCCGATGGCCCGAAGTCATTTTCCGCAAAATATTTGTGACCCGATGCCGTTTGGCCTCTTGGTCTATGTTTCCACTTTTGACACGATGATCAAAACATGGAGAATACTGTCAATTTTCGTCTCGTGGTTTGGTGAGAGGCTGGGATGAGTGCTCGAGACGGGCCATTGGTAAACTCCCATGGCTCCAGTTGGACCACTATTCCAAGAGCTGCTTTATGGCGGAATTGAAACCCCCATTCACCACCTTTGCGGGAGCATGGGCCGATGGAACACCTTCCATAGGCTCGGCAAAGGGCCAGGAGGCCAATTCGAAATCTCTCCCGGGTTTTCTTTGCTCAATCTACGCATCCGATCTTATAAGCATCCAGTAGGAAAATGATCCTTGGCATCTTTGAAGTAGATTTCCTGATGGGGAAGCATAAGACGGGCTCTAGATCCGGTGCCTCATTCGAGACTGGATCCGATTGACGCTATTGTGAAAACCTCAGGCGAGTGCAACAATGGCTGGGAGTCTTAATGGCAAGCTCGCCATCGTTACCGGCTGTGCCTCAGGTATCGGCCTAACAACCACGAGGCTCTACCTGGAAGCAGGTGCTACAGTCTTTGGCCTGGATATTTCGGGCTTCCCCAGCCCGTTCCCATTCGCAGACAATCTCCGCCAAAGGTTTCACTTCCATCGGGCTGATCTCACTGCCCCCAACGCCTGTGACGATGCTGTCACCGCCTGCCTGTCCAAGACGGGGAGGAAGAGTGTTGATATCCTGGCCAATGTGGCTGGCATTATGGATTCTTTTGAGGCCGCTCACACGACCAAAGATGACACCTGGGACAGATTGATGAGTGTCAATGCCACCGTGCCATTCAGAATGATGCGGGCCGTGCTGAACGAGGGAGGCATGCTGGCGCAAAAATCAGGGCGAATCATGAACGTGTCTTCGAAAGCCGGCACCAGTGGAGGGGCGGCCGGATTTGCCTACACCGCGAGCAAACATGCTTTGGTAAGCCTGTCAAGCCCGGACCAGCGCCTGCGAGCTGGAAATTATGTCTCAATGCGAACACACCAAGGAAGCATGGCATTGTTCTGACGCGTGGTTATTGTGCTGACGCAAGGTTGTGTCCAGGTCGGAATGACTCGGAACGCTGCCTGGATCTATCATGACCGCGGCATCCGTGTGAATTGCGTCAACCCTGGAGGTATAGACATTGCTACTCGTCATCATGAAAAGGCCTCCTGCTGACATGGATCTTGCAGGAGTTGCTACCAACATCAAAAAGTCGATACGACAAGACAATTATGACCAGGAATCTTATGACCGCATTGCGTAAGATACAACTCGCTCTGCATCACCTTGTCCTTCTTCTGCATTGGGCTACAAATGCTAATTTGAGTTGTATAGACCGTTTCACCGGCTGGCTCATGACGACAGCGGAACTGCGGGCATTGCTCCAGAGGATATTGCAGAGGCCATCCTGTGGCTCTCGGGGGATGCGTCCAAAAATGTCAGCGGTGTCATTCTTGCTGTGGACAATGCTTGGAGTGCGTTGTAAGTAAATCGTTGATTCCATAGGCTTATTAAGGGGACTTGGAAGCGAGTTTGGGTTTGCCTTCGTACCCGTTGCCTCTCAAATTCAAGTGTGAAATGGAACGGCATGCATAAAACATGGCTAGCTGCAAACTATGATCTGTGGTCACCGTACAGACACATACACTCGCTCTTCTCAATAATCGTCCTCCATTGACGGTGATTCTTAAATGATAGGTGGCGGAAGTGCAAAGTGATACAAACTCGGCGGCGGAAGTGTGTAGTGATACAAACTCGGCGGCGGAATAGCTGAGGACGGAATCTCCAGTTCGTCAGTGGAGACTGCTGACCACCGAATCCAAGCCCAGATAGAGCAGACCACGTGATAAGAGAGTGGTGAGCGAATTTGATAGTCTGTCGAATTTATGCCCGTGCGTGTGTGATAACTGTAGCCAACAGCCAGTTCAGCAGGAGGATATGAAAGGAGCAGTGAAGATGGTGAGTCTTCAGGAGGTACGACAACACAACACCCGGGAGTCTTGCTGGGTTGTGGTCCACGGGTCGGTCTATGACCTGTCGGATTTCTTAGACAAACACCCTGGAGGTGCGGCGTCAATTCTGCGCTATGCAGGCCAGGTAGGTCTGAAAAGAGGTATGCATGACAGGCCGTCGACGGAGGCTGACCAACGCCAGGATGCGACCGAGGAGTACGATGCGATTCACCCACCAGGGACCCTTGAAAAGGAATTGTCATCAGGTATTATACAGATCAAATACTCTCTGGAAATGCCAGTCGTGCTGACACGGGCAGAGCAATGCCTGGGGGAAATCGAACCATCAGCCACACCGACCCAGCCACTTCAAGACAAAGAGCATCGTGCTACCAGTGGATCGCCATTTTTAACGACGCAGATCGAAACTTGTCTGAATTTACATGATTTTGAACTGGCTGCCAAAGAAGTGCTATCGGCGCACGCCTGGGTTTACTACTCATCCGCCGCGCAGGACCGGAGAAGCTTTGACAACAACATCCACGATTGGGCCCGTCTGCGTTTCAGACCGCGTATCATGAGAGATGTGAAGAAAGTCAGCACACATCGATCAATCCTGGGGTTCAAGAGCAGTCTTCCGTTTTTCATTGCCCCATGTGCACTGGGAAGACTGGGTCATCACGACGGAGAGTTGTGTCTCGTGCGTGGAGCGGTGCAGGCTAACATTCCATATTGTCCAAGCAACTCGTCATCCGTCTCTCACCACGACCTCGCCCAGTATCTGAGCGCAGAAGCAGCGGGAGGTTGTCTCTTCTTCCAACTCTACGTCAAAAAGTCCAAGGCCGAAACCATTGAGAATATCGAACGAGCACGAAGACTGGGCTACAAGGCTCTTGTCGTCACGGTGGACGCGAATGCGGTCGGCATACGAGAAGACGATGACAGACGCAAGATTCGGGAGACTTTGGCCTCTGGTCAACAGCACATTTCTCCGTGGAGGGCCGCGTTGACCAACCCTGACCCGGAGGCTGTGCTGCGAGCACCTCATTCTTCTACCCTGAACTGGACAGACTTGTCATGGATCAAAGAGGCCTGGCAAAATGCAGGACCAATCTGCGTCAAAGGGATTCTCACTGTTGAAGATGCCAAAATTGCCTGCGACCATGGAATCGACGCGGTGTATCTGAGCAACCATGGTGGGCGACAACTGGACGCGGCACCGTCAGGGCTCGCGGCGCTCATGGAGATTCGGCTCTTCTATCCTGAGCTGTTGGAAAGATGTGAGATTCTGCTGGACGGCGGCGTTCGACGAGGTGCCCACGTTGTCCAAGCGCTCTGTCTAGGTGCGACGGCCGTGGGCCTTGGACGACCGTTCATGTACGCCATGGGGGCCTATGGCACGGACGGAGTTCAAAAAGCGATCGAGAGTGAGTTGCGTCTCCCATTCTTTCATCATTATTTTATTTGCTTCTATCACGGCCTCTTCTTCTGGAGAGTCTACAACTGACATATGTGGAAGTCCTCTCTGATGAAATTAACACGGCAATGCGACTGTTAGGAGCGACAAGCCTAGATGACTTGGGTCCACATATGATCCATACTCATGAACTAGAGCGATGCATAGGCCGTGGCGTGCTGGGAGGAGAATCTATCAGCTCGAGGCTGTAGAGATGGGTTATCGGAACATAGGAGCTTCGCGTACAGATAGGTAGTCAGTTTCCACACAGAAGGCACTGAGGCAGCCGAAGTGGTGGTCGGTATCTCAGCGATGGCCCGTTCGGTCAGATTTCATTCCCACCTTCTCTAGAGTCTGATAGTTATTGTGCTCTCCCGGCTCGGGGCATTCCGCTAAAGCAAAAGTGGTTCAGATCCCCTCAACAGTCACTTCCGCCCAATAATCGCCCTCGCCTGGCCTCGCACCGCACTCGACGTTCCCGATCAAGGCTGAGCAAGGCGCGGATAAACCATGGCCGTTGCGCCTATACACCTCCGATCATCGCCTGGTTATGACAGCGCGCGCCGACAAACAAGTCCCAGACAAACGACAGATCCGGCTAGAATGCTAGTATCATTTATCTCTCCTCGCGCGCCGTTGTCCCGTCAAATCAACCATTAGTTCAACCTATACCAAAGATTCAAGCCAGCTCAGAATGGGTTCCATGGGAGCAGAGAAGCAATGGGAGGTGATTATAGTTGGAGGCGGATTTGGAGGAATGTATCTCTTGAACAAATTGCGCAAGTTTGGGTTCGATGTCCATCTCTACGAGGCCGGCAAGACGTTTGGCGGCACCTGGTACTGGAACTGCTATCCCGGCGCTCGCGTCGACTCCATTGTGCCAACTTATCAATTCTCGTCCGATGAGACTTGGGATCAATGGACTTGGTCTGAGGCTTATCCGAAACGAGAGGAACTCGAGGGATATTTCCAACACGTCAGCAAACTGTGGAATCTACACGCCGATGCCAGCTTCAACTCTCACGTTGTGAGTGCCCACTGGGATCAAGAGCAGAAGATGTGGCATTGCGAGATATCCAACAAGGAGGAGGACACCATCACTCTGGCCAAAGCACGAATTGTCCTTTTCTGTGCCGGTCTCTCCGCCGTGCCATACAAACCGCCCTATCACGGGGTCGACACGTTCAAAGGAGACATCTACCACACGTCCAGATGGCCGCGCGAGGGGGTCAATCTCAAGGGTAAACGTTGCGCAGTCATCGGCACCGGGGCCACGGGAGTCCAGGTCATCCAAGAGGTTGGACCGGTGGCGTCGTGCCTGACCGTGTTTCAGCGGACGCCCAATACGGCTCTGCCGATGGACCAGGCCACTCTGAGTAAAGAGGATAACGTTAAGCTCAAGAAGGACATGCCTCAGACGCTGGAGCTGGCGAAAGCCACTTGGGCTGGTTTCCTGTTCTCGTGGCACGATAAATGCGCCATGGATGACACGCCGGAGGAGCGGGAAAGGTTCTATGAGGCGCTGTGGCAAAGAGGAGGGTTTGCCTACTGGGTAGGCAACTACAAAGACACATCCTTCACCCCCGAGGCGGCCGAGGCAGCGTACGTGTTCTGGCGAAAGAAGACCAGTGCCTTGATCAAGGACCCCCGGAAAAGGGAGAAGCTCTGTCCCCGGGTGGCACCCAACCCGTTCGGCACGAAACGAATCTCCCTCTACCGGACATACTACGACGTGATGAATCTAGACACGGTGGACCTCGTTGATGTGAACGAAACCCCGATCGAGGATATCACCGAAAAGGGCATCCGGCTACAGGACGGCCAGGAGATTGAATTGGACGTCATCATCTTCGCCACGGGCTTCGACACCATCACGGGCGGTCTGACGCATGTGGACATCCGTGGGACGGACCCTTCGTTCACCCTCGGAGACAAGTGGAAGAATGGATGCCTCACATACCTCGGCCTCTCCAGTCACGGGTTCCCCAACTTCTTCTACGTGTATGGTCCTCAGTCGCCCGGTCCCTTTTCGATTGGACCCAATTGCATCGAGTTCCAAGGGGATTGGTTGACTGATCTGCTTCGCGACCTGCGTCGGGACGGCATCACGACCATCGAGCCCACGGCCGCCGCGGAAAAGGCATGGAGGGAGCAGATCCTGGCAGCTGGGGAACTCGGTCTTTTCAAGTACGCGAAGAGTTGGTGGTTTGGTGCCAACATTCCCGGGAAGGCGAGAGAGTGCTACAACTACATGATGGGGATGCCCAAGTACAGAGACACGTGTAAGGAGGTGAGGAAAGGTGGCTACGCTGGCTTCGACTTGGAGTGATGTCGAGACCCATGTTAAGGGGTTGCCCTGGAATGTGGATGGGGAATCCTACATATATAAGAGGCTTAGGCCGTCGCTTGAGCAGACCGTCTTCCATTTCAATTGCTAGATATATATATATACGCGTGTGTGTGGGTGTCTTTCCAGCGCCTGTGAGCGATTTTGATGTCACATGCCGCATCATGAGTCTTTCGTTACACACGCAGGATCTAGATGTCTCTCATTGCGTCGGAAATTGCACTTATCGAGGCTGCCTGCGTATTCCTTCGATTGGGGTCTGGAAAGATTAAGAATCTCGGGGATCCCAACCCTTGCTTGCTAGCAGCTTCTTCACCCAGGCGGCAGACTGCTTGAAATACTTGGTCGTTGCCGCTAGCTGTGGGAAAGTGTAGAAACCGTGGGGTAGTCCCGGGAAGAGCTCAACATCGACTGAAAGCCTAAGCGAGTAGTTAGCATTGACGTTTTCGTGCGGCTATAGGTCCAATGTAGAGTGATGAAGACAGGGCAGGGCAGAGTAGGGTAAGGCAGAAGATCTCTTTTACATACCCGCCTTCTTTCAGCTTGTCGGCGTAAGCAAATTGCTCATCCCTCAAAGGATCCTGGCCACTGATCTGTAGGACTATTGTCGATTTCGGGGTTAGTCTCAGACAGAAAAAGTCTTGGGAATGGTACGAGACTTCCATGACCACAGACACCACTGCAAGGGCCCTCCAGATCGAAAACATCTTTGAAGGGTGGAATAGATGTGTGGACTCACGTGTGGCTGGCAGACTCTTGACGGACTCCACCAGCAAGGGATTCGCATAAACATCAGGCTGCGGATCTGGATAATACTGCGCCCAGCATGCCAGCATGTTTTCCTTCCCGAGCACAGCGCTGTTGGCGTTTTGCTCAAAGCTATTATACTCGTAGCCTTTGTCCTTGGGGAAAAAGCTCGGATGGCAGAGGACGGGGCTGTTGAGCACCTGTCCAATGATCCCATGATTCCCGACGTCTCGAGCCATGATAGGCAAGACAGCCGCCAGGTTGCCTCCGGCCGAGCTACCACAGGTGATGATCATAGATGGATCGATCCCGAGGCTAAACGAGTTGTTCTGGCACTGGTATTACTTCGTCAGCGCCATGGTAGCTTGATGGTGCTAACTCCACGTGGAGCTGCATGCCATTTCTCTGAAAGCGCTCGAAGACGGCCGCAATCCAAGTCTAGCAGTATCTTTTCGTGGGATCTGTGGACCACCAGAGGGCGAAAGCAAATGCAGATGGATAGACAATCACAGGGTACAGAGAAATTTTCTTCTTACCCATTTGAACGCGTCATAGTAATCGTGAATATGCTGGGGATAACGATGCTTGGGAGCTCTAAAGGCTCAGTCAGGAGCTCGGGAACCATTGAATGGACACCTGGAGTCGCGGACTCACAGGTAAGACTTACAACCGATAATTCACACTGACAACCACTGCTCCGCTCTCTTTCGCGGTATAGCGATTGACCCCCTCTTCGACAGTATGATCCCCCATGATCCAACCTCCTCCATGTGCGGTCAGCATCATCGGGGCCTTCTGTCCTCGCTCGCCCGTGGCCTTCAACTTTTCCGTGTTCTTGTAAATCTTGATTTCGACTTGATGGCCATCTCTCATGGGGATTTTCTGGTACGTGATGTCCAAATCCGTGGGAGTTCCCTCCGGCATCAAGAGAGGGTTGGATTTCCAGACTTCTTGCAGAGATTCCGGTGGCAGACCCCAAAAAACGCTGAACAGATCTTTACAATCCTGTTCTATCGGTGTCCATACTGGATCGACCTTCGAAAGCCAGCTATACTTGAGATCTCCCATGGTTTTGCGTGCTCTTTCCTAAAAACGAGGAGTTAGTGAGATAGTGCTTGGAAACAGGGAGGATTCTCGTCTCATCACCAGGATCCCTCGGTGGACTGTGGAGAAGACAATATGTTAGGGCATTCAAGCTTTGTCTAGCCACAATTCCCTATCATTCCAGCCCGAATATTCAGTCGTGCTAGAGGCTAGGAGAGGGCGGATGGTCGGACTCGGCATTCAATATCCGACCCTTTCCGCTCACAATGGCGGCCCCGGTCTCTCCCACAATAATCAGCCTCGATGAACTCAAAACCCACAAGAACAACGCTCGTAAGCTTTGATACCTTGGCGAGGAGTAGACACATAACAGAGGAAAGCATAGAAGATCCGAGCCATTCTCAAAACTCTGACACCGAGGACAATGGCCAACCTCAAATATGCCTCGCTGGCTGACCCGGCGCCGGAGTGGCTCCCCGTGAAAGAAGCCTGTGATGCACAGTTCACTGCATTCTTTGCTTTGCCTCTGGAGCAACAGCATCCCACCTGGGCGGCGCAGCCCCATCCTCTACCAGATGCCACCCCCGCTGACCTGGAAGTGTCTTACAAGAAGGTGCCCGTGCGTGATGGGGCACAAATCGGAACCAAGGTCTATCGAAACACCACGAAGTTAGGGGAGATGGCCAAGACAGAGGCACCTCTGGTCCTTGTGGCCCACGGTGGTGGCTGGACTTTAGGAAATCACGAGGTTGAAGAAGGTGTTTGTCGCTGGATTTCCCACGAAACTGGTGCGGTTGTCGTTGATGTTGACTATAGACTGTAAGTCCCCACGTCAACACTCCGTCTCTTATAAGGGAAATCTGAATCTTAGATCTTGAATATGCAGGGCTCCTGAGCACAAGTACCCGCACGCGATCAATGACTACTACGACGTGTTCAAATGGGTCCGTCATGGACGATATCGAGGCAGTCGTATGCTAATCCGTATGTTAGTGCAAAAACAATGCGGCTCTACTGGCCATCGACCCTTCCATGATCATTACCTGTGGCAGCTCTGCCGGGGGTGGCATGGCGGCGACCCTTCCGATCATGGCCAGAGACCACAATGAAGGTGGCATCGTGGGCCAGGTCCTGAATGGCCCGGTATTGTGTCACCCGAAATTCTTTCCCAAGGACAAGTACGAGTATACAAGCTGGGAACAGAACAAAAACGCCTCCATTTTGACCGCAGATCACATGTTGCGATGCTGGGAAGCGTACTATCCTAACACAGGCCCCGATGTCTATGCAAATCCCTTTCTGGTGGAGTCCACCGCCGGCCTGCCATCCACTCGTAAGCACTCAACCTCCATCCCAATCTCCAATCTTGGGCGACCCTAACTCGGGCGTGGCAGTTATACAGATAACAGGAATGGATATTACACGAGACGAGTGCTTTGCTTATGCGGATAGGCTCAAAGAGGCTGGGTAAGTTCCCCACTTTCCCTCGTCTATATGATCTGGCCGCCAGATCGATCGCCCATCCCCTACATCTTTAAACCGGAATACATATTAACTTGAATACAGTGTCCCTGTTGAGATAGTCACATACCCGGGTCTGCCCCACGGCTTCTATACCCTCCCGCAACTGGAAGCTTCTACGAAGTACTACAAGAAGGCGGCAGCCTGGGTCAAGGAGCTTTTGGCGACAAAGGGATGGGAAGCGTAAGGTAGAGTATCTTTGCTGCCTCTTGATGCAACTTTGGGAACCAAGGGTCGAGCATCTCGACATCTTACTTTCCACTCTCTTGGGAAGAATGCCTGGCGAGTCCAGGGCAATTCCACCATATCGAAAAGGTTTACATCATTCGAAAGATCTAGAAGCGTCAACCATGCCCCCAATCTTCATAGTGACGTGGGAAAAGGCTGCCAACCAGGGATGCCAAATCACCTCCACTTCCGCTTCCGCTTCCACTTTCACTTTCACTTCCACTTCCATTTCCACTTCCACTTCCACTTCCACTTCCACAGCGGCGGAATCCAAGGGTGGCAGGTAATACTCCGCCAGCCAAAGGCTCACTAGATCACTATAGTCTATGTCTTACCGTGAGAATAGACGGAATGCGGCTAATTGCTGCACCACACAGGAAGCTGGCCTCGGTAACACGATGTCCGAGGGCCCGGGCGACTTTCAAAGGCGGCGAACCCCACTAGGTAATTTAGTTATGCAGACAGCGGAAGGCAGCGGTCAATGCGCCTAGGTTCAGTAAATCGCACCGGGTGTCCGCCACCCAAGTCTTTCATTAATAAGTGCATCCATTTCCTTGACGCAGGTCGCCTGCTTGTCCTGGATCGATAGTAGCATGAGGGTGTGCCTCTAGACCACACCTGTGGCCTTGAATATTGAGAATAAACACCCATTGTCACTTTACGATGGTCACCATGGGGCTAATTATCCCCCGGATGACGGCGTACAACTGGGGAATTGTGCTGCTACTTGCTACTGGGCCTATGGCTTCCGGGTATTCCATGTCATGTCTCAGCGGCGCCATAGGGCAACACTCGTTCTACCTGACCATGGGATACACTGACGACCCTGATGATCCTGGCTACCAACGGACATCGCATTTCCTGAGCGCGGCTTCTGGACTTTTCATTGGAGGCGCGTCGGTGGGCGTTGGCTTAGCTGGCTGGACCGGAGACGCACTGGGTCGAAGGTTGGCTCTGCAACTGAGCAGCTTGATCTATATCCTGGGCGGATCCGTACAGAGTGGTTCTCGTGACGCATCAATGTTTCTGGCGGCACGATTCTTTTCCGGCGTCGGCATGGGTGCTTTTCTGGCCATTGTGCCCATGTACCAAGCCGAGGTCGCGACGCCCGAGTCGCGGGGCTTCATGGTGTCCACCACGGGCGTCATGTTCGCCATTGGAAATGCTCTCGCGGTCTGGATCAATGTGGGCACGTACTTCAAGGGTGTCAGTGATCCCAAGTCGGAGTTCGCCTGGCGCTTTCCGCTGGCCGTCCAACTGTTGCCGGCCGTGATCTTGTTGGCAGGATCACCCATTCTTCCCCCATCGCCACGGTGGCTGATCCAGCGGGACCGACATGAAGAAGCCCTGGCCATCTTATGTCGGCTGCATGGGCATCTGGAAGACCAGGCTGGCAACTATGCCATTCGCGAATACAATCAAATGAGCAAACAGATCACTTTCGACCGCAGTGTGTCGGAAAAGATCGGCCGCTTCCCAATTGTACGGACAGCGTCGAATCGAAAGCGGGTATTTTTGGCCTTCAACTTGCTCTGGGGCACGCAATTCCTCGGCCTCACGACGGTCGGGATATACGGAGTTTTGGTGTACGAGTCGCTAGGCATGACAGGGCCGATGCCCTTGATCTTGCAGGCAATCTGGGTCACCATCAGCATTCCCGGAAATTTTCTCAACGCCATCTTGGTCGATCGTGTTGGCCGCCGCCCATTACTACTCTGTGGAACCTGTGGCATCTTGGCCTGCGTGGTACTCAATGCTATTCTCCAGGGCTTGTACGTCGAGCCTCAATATGCGCCAGGATTGAAGGCCTCGGTCTTTGTGACCTTTTTGATGATTTGTTTCTGGTCAGTATGCATCGATTCGACTCAGTTTGTCTATATTTCCGAGATTTTCCCCAGCTACATTCGTGCCCCTGGGCAGGCGATCGGCACATTGGGCTTGACTCTGTCCAACGTCATCCTTCTGGTCGCCGCTCCCATAGCTCTCGCCGCGATCCACTGGAAGTTCTACCTGGTCAACATATGCTGGACTGTGCTGTTCATCTCCACCATCTATCTCTACTACCCTGAAAGCACTGGCAAATCCATTGAAGATCTCAGTACCCTGTTCGGCGACACAGTCGTCGTCAGCTTCGAAGAGGCCAGCTCACACGTCAAGGCAGAGGTTCGCGGGGATGACCAGACTTCCGATCAGGAAATGCAAAAGGAGGTTCCAGTTGTCGACCAGGTGGAGTCGTGGGGATGATTGAAGAAGAAAGAACTGAATAGCTCTTTGACTAGGTTTGCGATGTTTTTGAACAAGAAAAAAGCCCAAGCAGTGGGTAGTCCTAGAGGTAGCTGGTATTACGCTTATCATAGCAAAGGCTTTTGGTCTAACCAATGATTCTTCATGTTGTATTCTGCCACGGGTTCTAAAGCTTGTCTGGCTGACTGAGATAGCTACCTACCTGTTAGCGTGTATATATGTCCTGGCAGCTTTTCGATGTTCGCTTCCGTGTCCAACCTTCGAGCAAAAGCATCTTCAAGAGATAGTGTACACCCATTTATTGCCTGAAACTTTCCCTTCCCTCATACGTTGAAGGCCCTCAAGCACCCCCTCCAACCCTGATCCCGTCGGGTTCACTTTCGGGGAATGGACTTTGAGCCTCCCTTGCTCGAGGAGAGATCTGGCCAGTTCCCAGAATTTCTTGCCGAACTCAAAGTCTTCTGCTCTGGCTGGGACCTCGTGAGGACCGGTCCTGATATTCTCCCCCAAGACGGTATAGGCAATGGTCATTTTACTAGAGACATTCTTATTGATGCTGTGGACGAGCTCATCCGGAACCGGCTGCAATAGAGCTAGCTGGCCGCCGGACTCGCTCATGGCACCCGCACAGATTCTGACGCTGGGTTCGAGCGAAACACAGTCCATGGCGTACTTGAGATCGTTATTCGCGGCTCTCTTGATGTCTTCAATGATTGTAGGCGAGTTATAGTCTAGGACGACGTCGGCGCCGGTACCTTTGACATACTCGAGATTATGTGGCGAGCATGTCGTGATGACGAAGGCCTCCGAGAGCTTTGCGAGTTGAATGGAAATGGCTCCCGTTGCGGTACTGCCGCCGTAAATCAAGATGGGAAAGTTGGCTTTGGCCTTGGAATCCGGAAGGGGAAGCTGAAGATTCTGATATAACGCTTGGCCGGCCGTGGTCAGGCCGATGCCCAGCGTGGCAGCTTCTTCGAAGTTCAAATTGTCAGGGATTTTGATCTGCACATCTCCTTTGACGGTGATGTACCGACCAAAGGTGCCAGTGTCGTGGTTGACGGCGTTGGCACCATAGCAGGGACCGGCGACACGGTCGCCCTTTTTGAAGCCCTTCGTCACGGCTTTCCCAACGGCTTCGACGATACCCGCATAGTCGCAGCCGAGGCGCGCCCCTGGACTGGCCATGAAATCAATGTGCTTCCAGTCTGTGGGGTTGAGGGCGACGGCGCGAGGCGTCACCAGTATGTAGTCATCCCTCAGCTTTGGTACGGGCACTTCTACAATCTGGGCGTCGCCCTGGGCCTTGATTATGATGTGATGATTCGTCATGACTGTTGAACGTTGAGAGAGTGAGTTCTGGACACGCTGAATAGTACTGCTCTCAAGGGTTCTACTCGAAAGAGTCGATATGTTCTGCGTCGCATTGACCATATGTCGGCAGGCTGTTACGGGAAAGGCAATTCCGCTCCGACAAGAACCTTTCCGAGCAACAGTATACTGTAGGACCGGCGGATACATCTGAACCGACTTGCCTGCTGGCCCGGAATGACCATCCCGAGTCCCGAGAAACATGTATCTTACCACCTTTCTCTAACGTCCTCATTAGTCGCCGGTGTATAATTACGTTGAACACTGCTTCTCAGACATCTTCAAAAGGCGTCGCAAGAGGTCAATTCCCCTAGCAAGTGTCTACCGACTTATTCCATCTCCTACTTTCGAAAAATCTAGCACTTGGAAGATATTAGAGAACATCAAGATATTAGAGAGCATCAAGATGGGCTCAATTCCAACAATACCTCACTACGATGCCATCGTGGTGGGTGCGGGCTTTGGCGGATGCTACACCATACATATGTTGAGACGATTCAAATTTAGCTGTCGTTTGTTTGAGCGTGGCAGCAGTCTAGGAGGGGCCTGGCACTGGAACTGCTATCCAGGGGCCCGGGTGGATTCCAATGTCCCAATTTACCAGTTCACGACCGACGATGCATGGGATGAATGGAACTGGTCGGAGCGATACCCTGGACAAAAGGAGCTCAAAGCCTATTTCAACCACGTCGACAAAGTCTGGGACATCAGCAAAGATACATCGTACAACAGCGAGGTCCAAGAGGCATTATGGGATGAGGCCAATAAACAATGGAAGGTGAAAGCGGTCAGTACGATTGATAATGAAACGACCAACACAGCCACGGCCCGTTTCATCATCTACTGTACCGGCTTGAACGCCCAGCCATGGATGCCTGACTTCAACGGTCTGGACAAATTCAAAGGTTTCAAGACGCATACTTCCAAGTGGCCCGAGCAAGGTCTGGGTGTCAAAGGCAAGACGGTCGGCATCATCGGAACCGGAGCCTCTGGTGTGCAAATTATTCAAGAGATCGGCCCTGAGGTGGATAAGCTCATCGTCTTCCAGAGGACCCCCAACACCGCGTTGCCCATAGATCAAGAGTATTATGACACTACGCAGAACAACACCATGAAGGAGGGCTTGCATAGCCTGTTTGCCAAAACACGTACGACATGGTCGGGATTTCTTTATGACTGGAAAGATCAACTCACCAGGGACGCCACCCCTGAAGAACGGGAAGCCTTCTATGAACAGCAGTGGAAAAAAGGCGGCTTTGAATTCTGGGTCGGCAACTACAAAGACATCGCCATTGACCAGGAGGCCAACGACCATGCCTATGCCTTTTGGCGTCGCAAGGTCCACGAGAGAGTCAAGGACCCGCGAAAGGCGGAGCTGCTGGCCCCTAAGACGCAGATTCATCCTCTGGGCACGCGGCGTCCCTGTCTAGAAAGCACTTTTTATGAGGTGTTCAACCAAGCCAACGTGGATCTGGTCGACGTTCGGACGAACCCGATCGCCGAAATTACCGAGAAGGGAGTTAAGCTCTCAGACGGGACTGCATACGAGTTTGACATCTTGGTGCTGGCGACCGGGTTCGACTCCAACACCGGCTGCATCACGAATATCGATCATCGCGGAGTGGACAAGACCACCAACATCAAAGCTCGATGGGCTCAAGGCGTGTGGACCAACCTCGGAATGGCGACTTCGGGATATCCCAACGCCTTCTACATCTACGGGCCTCAATCGCCGGCGGCCTTCGTCAACGCCGCGACCTTGGTGGAGGTTCAGACCGAGTGGCTCGTGGATGTCCTGCGCCACATGAGACGCGCCGGCTTGACCACCATCGAAGCCACGGAGGAGCAGGAGAAGAAATGGAGAGAGGAAGTCCTGGCGATCGGCAATGGCACTCTGTTCCCCAAGGCAGACGGATGGTATTACGGCGCTAATATCCCGGGCAAAACGCGCGAACCCTTGAACTATATGGCTGGTTTGCCCATCTACAAGGACCGATTGGAGTTTGCATCACCAACCCATGGATATGGTGGCTTCCACGTGAAATGATCCTAGGGCCAGGCTCATCAAGAATTTCGCATAAGGGAAGCGGCGAGTGTTAGCCACGAGTCGCTGCTATCATAGACACACGTAGGTGGCAATACTTGATCCAATTGATACATTCCGTCTTTCTACAAATCATGAGCTACTCTGGAGTCCGGGCTCTATCCCATTCAGATGGTTCGATGAGAAGTCGGCCGGACAAGATAAGGTTCCAATCCCAGGTGATACTGAAATGTGCACGGCAATGGTGAGCCCGATGAGGCTTGGATCGGGGGTAATCGACCATCGCGTTTCTTTTTCCGCGCACGAGTGGGTCGTCGATGCTACATCCATTCAGGTATAGTTCCTTCATGAGCAAAAGTCAATTCGCTCTCTCGGAAGTCAGCCAGTCCTAGCAACCTTTTTGACTTGGGCAGACGAGACACGTGTGCTATGTCATAATACGGAGTAGAAAGCTCATTCGCAACACTTCCAGGTTGTTACCAAATTCAGATTGACTCTTGCTTTCGCCTGGGCGGGCATTATTGGAGATATGTTTAGTAGAACACGGTAATCATAAGCGTAGAACACTGTAATCATGCAGCATAATATGTCCACCGAGGCTAACAGATGTCCGACAAAAGCTCCCCCAAGTCATCGTCGGCAATGTCATCAAACAAGTAACCATCGGGCAGCCATGCGGGCAAGAATTCGTTGATTTGATCCAGGGTAGGATCCTCAAAGGAGGTCGAGATTGCGGAGAAGTCCATGGGCAAGGACGGATTGGCGACATGCAGATGGAACATTGAATCGCCCGCAAGCTGCATGGGCTCAAAGTTGGCATCCAAGAAGGGTGTGCCTTGAGACAGACCAACCGGAACGTTCTGGGAGGGCGATTCAGACAGCCCACCTCCTGTAGCGGTCGCCCGGGAGGAGGACTGGCCGGTTTCATTCGTATTCTGGAGGAGCCCTTCTTGGGGTTCTGAGGGCTGGAAAGAGGCATTTACTGGTGCTGGTTCGTCACTTGGACCGTCATTGCTCAGCCGACGCCGCTTGGCCGCCGGGCCTGACTCTGCGGGTGTTTCGCTGCTCTCTCGCCGTGCGCGGGCACTCAATGTCTGGAAGTCAAACGCGTCGGGAATTTGAGGCGGCGTGAGCAACTCGGTGAAGTTGATTCGGAGCTGCTCCATTTCGTGTTTCACGACGCTGCAGATCACCTTGGCCGAGCTGTACACATCGGACATCTCTTGTAGCTGTTGCATCAGCAGGTACAGATGTTGGAGCCCGAGATTGCGCGTCTCCCGCGTCCTGCTGGCTTTGGTGATGCACATAAGCGTAAGGCACGTCGTGCCGCCTTGTTGGAGGGACAGAACATTGGTCTGACTGGTGCCCCATCTCTGACTGTAGGCCAAAAAGCCTTGGGCCAGTTTCATGGCTGCCTCCATGGTCACGGACCGAGCCAGTTGTTGCCATGGACTGATGTTGCCGTGGCCACTATTCATTTTCCCGAAGACGTGGGATTTGGCCACCTCAATCCCCACCACATCCTCGTAGTGTCCATAGGGGCCGTACAGGAGGATGCGGGCGACATGAAACTGTTGGCTGAGGAACTATCAGCGAGCTGAAACCAAAGACATGGGCAAACATGATCAGATGTTAAAGAAACTTACTGCATCATAAAGAATAGGGGCGGCATGCTCCTGGCGTTCTCGGATGTCCATTTAAGTTGGGCCTGCAGCGCCGAGTACCACGATCTCAACTTCTGGTCCATGACTGCGACCTCGAGTAAACGATCTTCGTCGCCGATCGTCCCTGGCACTAGCCTAGGCTGTGCCATTTCCTGGATCTTCAAACACAGCTCCGTAAGATCGAGCAAGGCGTCCGAGATCTGCCCGTGAATGTCGTGATCTGAGGACAATGGCTCATCTGCCAGACTTCCCTGGGGCGACACCGTGGAACTGGCATCCTCGGCGACACGCATGGTCAAACAGGAACTGGAAATGTCGCAGAGTTTCATATTCGCTGGTCGTCCCAGATACAAGGCCCAGGCCCGGTCGTAGATCATACAAGACCGGAGCAATTTTCGGCGAAAGTGGACCTCGACCTCCGTCAGACCCAACTCCGAACAGTCGAGAGTGAGGCCGAAGTCGAAGGCGAGGCGGCAGGAGGTCCCGATGTGCATGGTGGCCAAGTCGTCTCTCCCACACGCGCATTCGACATCGCTCAAGACCAACATGGCCTGAATAGTGGTCAGCCCACGCCGGCTTTCCAACTCGCGCTCCAGGATGTATTTGACTTCGCGCTGGAAGAGGCTGGAGCCATTTTCCAGAGTGACGTGTCGCATTCCCGGCCGATCCTTGTCCGCGAATTGAAATGCCATAGCTAGGCACACGATATGGAGAAACCCGGAGTAGAAGGTGGAAGCTCCACTGGCCTGGTCACGACAGAAGGCTTGCTGATCGACGATGCCCAGGGTGTTGTTGTATCGATTCCAGAACAGGTCCATTAGATAGGTGTCCAGATCGCCGGGGATGTCGGTCAGGATGCGGTAGGTCCATTTGTCTACGTTCCAGGACTCCAGGATCATGTTGTCTCTGACATAGTTCTTGAAGCAGGTGGATGGACTGAAATAGTGGATGCGTCCTCTCTCTTTGTCGTAGAGGAGCCGATCGGGTCCATAGATCATCGTCCATACCGTGCTTTTCTTGTTGCGATCCAGTTGGGGCTCGGAAGCGCTTCGCTGACGAGTCGCATTATGGCCTCGGGGGGGATCCTGACTGGTGGGCTGGCGCTGAAGGTCGCCTTCTGGCGGTTCACCCAGCGTCACCGAGGTCGTGATGGAGGCAGATGAGTCCCGAGGGCGATCGCGCCCGGTGCTCGAGTGCCAGAGAAGGCCAGCGCCAGCATGACCGGCACGATGAGAATCGACCCGTGCGGTGCTGGGTCGCGGATTCGGGGGGGACGACTGGCTTTGTGACTGCGTCCTTGGTTCATGTTGGTGTCTTTGATGGGTCGTCTGCATGGCGCCGCGGTCAAGTTGGGGGGGTTCCTGGCCGAGGTCTCGCAGTCGTTGCTCGAGCGAATCGATGTTTCCGAGCAGCGAGGTTAGGTACCCCTTGGATTTGGGCCTTTGTGTGTTGTCAGATGTCTGTTGCCTGTACATCCGCACCTCACCTCGCGTAGAGCCGACGGCGACACTTACCTCTTGCGTTCATCGGGCACATGGAAGATGCAATCCTGATCCTTGTTTCGACAGTATTTACAGGACGTCTCGCCTGGATCCGTGATACACTGTGCCACGGTGCTCGTCAGCTGGAAAATCGGCAGCAGGAAAGCACTGGGGGAGCGACCTTGGTGCGGCGAGCACGACAAGCAGAACAGGCGGTCGTGGCCCGAGATTGGGCGCCTACGCGTTGGGCAGACATCACCTACTTACTATAAGATAATTCCAGACACGACAATAAGGTATGATGCCAGTCTGGTTGAAAAAAATGCAGGAAAAATGTGTCCCGGGGGGGGAAGTAGTCACTGTCAACTGGCGAGGTAGCCAACATGCGGGGACGCGGGGCTCCGCATGGAGAAGCAAGCAACAGACTACTAGGGAGGCGTGCACAAATTGTTGTGACTAGCGTCAAATTTAGCGGCCATACAAGTTAGCTCTCGACATCATTAATTCCTATTACTCCTCATACTCGCTATCCTGAATATCCTCGTAATCTTCCTCCTCCTCCTGGGCGCTATCTATAGCAAGATTGTCAAGGATCACACCAGTCAGTGCAAGACAGACAATAGTGGATCCTCCCGCAATGAGTAGATACTTGAATATACAGAATGGCAGCTAGAGTAACCCTTGACAATAGGCATGACTAGGAAACTCATCGCTTAGAGAGCGCATGTATCTCGCGGGCGATGAGGGATATTTAGGAGAAGAGGGCGAAGAGGGGTAACCGCCTATATCCAGTTTAGCGGAATATAGCGAGCCGTGAACCTCGCCAAAACGACCTCACGCTTACTTCCCTCGGGAGAGTAGCACATGAGTCGCATAGGTCCGAGCCTGCACGTCTGTCAAGATCCTGATCCCTGACACTATTCAGCCTCGTATTTTTCCCCGCGTTGTTGGACGCCTAAGACGCTGTGATCGCTTAGTTAGCGATATCGTAGTGATTAAAGGCTGTGATTTTTATGTTTATAGAGTAAAAGTTATGCTTTTACAAAAGGTGGTGAGCAATTGCTCATATAAATTGGCTGGCGAATTGGCCTCCATCCTATCTGCACTAAGGCTATCTAGCGCTCAACGCTAAGTTTGACGCTAGTCACAACAAATTGTGCACGCCTCCGTACAGTATGTAGAGACGACTGGGGGGGGGGGKGGGCCCTCGGGTCTGGTGGGGAGAGGGAGTGGTGGTGGAGAGGGGGTGGCAGTGGCCAATCTACCCACGCACGTTGTCATGCTCGGTACGGCGATAAATTAGTTTCATATCCTTTGGACTTTAAAGAAAGGAGGGGGGGCCCATTCCGCCGGCGCCCACATAATCAGGCACTTGGGGAAAAAATAGGGCTCTAGGTTAGGGTTTGAATGGTACCACCACACTGAATTGTGGAACTATGTCCAAAAGCATAGAGAGCATACGGCATTTATGAAGAGTTATAGGCTGCAATCGAGGTGAACAGATGGAAAATCCGAGTTTCGTTGGCCGTCATTGTTATACGTCCACCGTGAAGAACGACTGGGATGGTCCTTGCGGAATCGATTCACTGATCTTATCACCACCAAGCACTTGACCAACTAATTGCTAGCCTGGCGGAAGGATGCGGAACTGGGGCAGTGTCGCGGTGACTCCACCCTCGATAATCGTCGTCGGTTAAGCGGGTACTTCGGACCTCATCAGTAACGCATTGTCGGCTATCAATAGCCGCATTCTGAACAACCCAGGATGCATCGGCTGCTGGGGCGCTAGCTTTTGGCACTCTGTGCGCCTAGTTAGTCAGCCCTGTCTCAGGACACTATACAGACGTCCCCAAAAACACCAGTAGACTCGCTATAATGTCCTCAAAACTCACACAATAGAAACACCAGGATACTATCACCATCTCCGTGTTGCTTGAGTGAATCATACAGTTGATACTTTATCATTACCAAGATGGCGGCGCAGGAACAAGGTCTGGCCCAGTTGCAAGAGCAGTTTGCCTTGTACCAGCATGTTCAATCTTACCATTGGCTGGCCGACACCTGGCAGTGGAAGGAGATGTCTCGACTGTTCACCGATGACACTGAGTATGAATTCGATTATGTCCTGAGTGAAGGTGACCAATCCGGTGTGTGCGCCCTCTTTGGCTCTCTAAGCACTCCTCTCTGTCCCAGGGCAGACTACTGAGCTCCACGTCCATGCGTGAACAGAGCCAGCTGATGGTGATTTCTTCCGTTTAGGGACCAGTAGCGTGCAGCTTCGAGCCCAAAAAGTCACGGGGGCCAACAACGCCGTGGCTATGTTCGATAGCCTGGTGAAGCCGTTCAAGAAAGCCATGCATGTGATTGTGAACACCAACTTCAACATTACCGGCTCGGCGGCGACGGGCACGGCAAACATCATTTTCTGGGGCACGCCAGACTTAACCAAGCCCCATCTCAACTACAGCATGGGGTCTCGCTACCACTGGAAGTTTCGCAAAGAGGGGGCCGTCTCACCTGCTGGGAGTAATTGGAAAACCAGCTATACTAGAGTCGAAAAGGTCTGGGAAAATTCCACCCTGGGACAGTAACCATGAACTGAAATGGCGGCATCGGGCATTAAATAAAATTTTTATACCGATAGACCAAATAGTGGTTTAATCCCTTGTTCATGACTCACAGCTAAGACGGTTCATTCATGCTTGGAAAGATTGAAGAGATCATGTTGGGTCTATCAGGAATGACGGATAGCCTTGCGAATAGGTACATAGGTTGAAGGTATCACGAACGGCTTGATTATCGACATATATGCGTTCAATCAATCCAGGAAAGTGTGTATCGAGTCACGGGGCACAGGAAGTAAGTCTGTGGAATATACAGGCGGACCACCAACACGATGCTGCGGAAAAGCTGAGAGGGAGAAGCATGAACATATCTATTCTTCATTCAATAGAGAGGGCACTTGATGACCTCATAGACTGTTCTCTTCGGATTTTGGCTCAACAGAGACCTCCTCTGCGACAGCATTGGAGTTTTCCTTTTGGTGCAGCGTTGCAACAACTGAATTGGTTAGAAGAGAGTCGGAGGGAGGACAAAGGACGGCGAATATGATGGCCAAGCAGCCGAAGGCCATGGTAGTGAGCCAGACCGTGTTGAACGCCGAAACCAAGGCTTCGCGGTAGGCACGGATGCCTACCGCAATGATCTGAGGTGTCACTCCTGGAACCTTCTCAAAAGCCCCCGTGCTAATGGCAGCAATAAAGGCCGTGATCGAAGATGGAGGCAGTCCCGCCTGGATCAGTGTTGCTGGGACCTTCTCTGGAATCGTCTTGGCCGTGCGGTTGTTCAAGACGGCGATGTAGATGGATGAGCCCAGTGTGGCTATCATAAACCGGCCAGTTCCAGCAGCGCCCACGGCAGTCCCGATGTCTGCTTGGTCCGTAATGAAGACGCTGCAAAGCGTCAGAGAAACGCCCTCAGCATAGCCCAGGAAAAAGCCTCCGATGACCGTCAGGCAAATGATCGTCGTTTTGTTGTCGACTGTCGCGCATGCATTGGCAGCAATCAGCGAAGAAGAGATGACCAAACAAACGACCAGCTGCCACTTCACTTGCGTAACGTAACGCGTGAACCCGGCAGCAACGTCGCCGAAAATGTACGGCACCGAAAAAACGAGACACAAAATCGAGCCGTATGCGAGATCGGAGGTATACACCCCGAAGACCATTTGAGGGAAGATGATAGATAAGCCATAGAAGGTCGCAGTCACACATCCTGATACCAATGTGGTGCAGATCCACCCTAACGCAGCAAGCAGAGATTAGCGAGCGCATCCCGGTCATTTTCCACGTGGGAACGAAAGGAATAGAATATCAGACACTCACCAAAGTGTTTCAAAACCCGCGGAGGCATGAGAGGTTCCTCCACGTCGCTTCGGACTTCCCAAAAGACAAATGCCACAGTCGTGAGGCCCCCGATCACCGTCGTCGCAATCACGGAAGCGGACTTCCAAGGATACGCTGAGCCACCCCACGAGATGCCCAGGAGGAAAAGCGTGATGCCGGCAGTGTAGAGAAAGAGGCCAACGAAGTCAAACTTCTTGACGAGCTCCCATCTCGTGAGGTTCCGCTGCTTCATATGGAAAGTCGGCGGGTAGTAGAAGAAGTAGTAGAGAGCGGTGGAAATAGCGTTAATGAAGATCAAGAAGTAATAGCACCATCGCCATCCCGCGGCGGTATGGAGCACAAATGCGTACGAGATAGCGGGACCGAAGCCAGCGGGAACAGCAATCCACACGTACATGAACGCGTTCACGAGAAACCGGTGCTTGATCGGGGTGAGTTCGCCCACCATGGAGAGGAACGAGACCTGGACTGCCGCAGCCAGTCCAATAATCACGGTCCCCCCGATCATGGTCGGGATGTTGGTCGCTCTCGCACAGATAATGTCCCCAACCAGAGCGAGGATGCTTCCACAGATGAAGAACCATCGGCGTCCAAAAATGTCGGAAAGGCGCCCGACAATGGAGAATCCGATGCCGACCATCAACGTATACACCAAGCTGATCCAGGCGTAGTTTTTATCCGGCCCAACATCCTCGTTGAGGATGTTGAGGATGGGAGCAGCGAGTGAGAAGCCGCCAACGCCCTAGACGTGGAATGCGAGTCAGCACCAGGGTGGAGGTGAGTAGATCACGACAACATAGGCGTTCTCACACTGAGGGAGGCAAAACCGGCACCAATGATCGTTCCGACATAGTATTTCCCTTTGAAGTAGCTGTCTGGTAACGCCTCTCCAGTCACCTCATGGATCGCATGCTCTTTATGCTCCAGGGTCGTAGCTGCTAGGACCCTATCAGGTTTCAGGGTAGGTGGTGACTCAATCATAGGTTGGAGGGTCTTCGCTGATGGAGGAGACGGTGTGGGAAGAACGTGACTATATGGCCACTTATGAAACCAATTGAAGACTTATATAGTCGGTTGCGTTCTCTCCTGATCAAGTCTCGGTAGCCGCAATACAGCCCGACTGTCAATGCGGCCAAATACTAATAACATTAGGCACCCATGAAGGTTCAATAGGCTAACATTAGGCATGACTTTACCGGCCCGCACAAGACCGGTCGGGAGCGTTGCACCACCGCGCCCATGACACAAATGCTCTTCACTCTTTGAATATGTTGGCCATCCTCCTATTCGAGAACTGGATTCCGTTGCTAGTTGGCTGGTACTCTATGCACCCAACAACAAAAGTAGTAGGAGTTGTTAGAAAGACAAGTGTCTAAATGCTCTTGATGCTCTTGTCAAGAAGAGCATTGATCTCAGAGCATTTCAGACTGTTGAGCAACTGAGTTTCAGCTTCAGTATTCCATAGAGACCGGTCTCATTCATCTGGCTGTTTGAGAATGAAAGGAGACGTGTGGTGGAATTGATTGCTATATCTCCACCATTCCTACTACGAAGTACTCAAGACCACTCTAGCCTTCCCAGACTAGTATTTTTCGGTAGCACCCAATATCAATTGTCTCCTCCTCCTTCCCCTCCCTCTCCTCCTGTGTTGTCCTTTACGCCCCTCTCCAACCCTTTTCTTATGGTCAATTACTGCTTCTCCAGCATCATTCTGCTCCCTTACCAAGCTGAATGTACAGTGCATACGCAGCTAAGCCGTCCTAAGTGGTCTCTTCAGGCTGAGCTTTGGTATCGGCACAGTTCTCTATCATCACGTGTTGGGGCCCTTTCTCCGTGGCCGTGATCTGGATATCCTGTTGACGCACAACCACAAGATCGTCGTCACCAAACAAAAGGGCCACCTCCTCTAAGGTCTTGCCCTGGGTATCGGGATAGTAGAAGTAGAAGAGGACGGCATTGACTGCAGTCACACAAATAAACACCAAGAACAGCTTCCAGCCAATGTTGGTGACTGCAGTGGGCGTAGATTGGCCCCATAGAATACTGGACAGTCCGTAGCTGACCACCGAGAGGGTCTGTCCTCGGGCACGCAAATGAGTTGGCCAGAATTCGGCTCCCCAGTAAGAGATCGGCCCTTCCATCCAGGCGCAGCCCCACATTCCGTTGAGATACAAAATGGCGACGGAAGCAATTTGAGCCCGTCGGTGCCCACCAGTGACCAGATCCAGGGAAGCGTTGATGGCGGTGTAGATGGACAGTGTCACCGCCATACCCCCCAGGCCGAGCGCAAACATTGTAGGACGTCGAAACCTTTCCGTGAAGAAAACGGCCGCGCATAGCCCGGGCATGACGGCAATTTGGAGTCCAGCTTGAATGTTCAGTTGTAGTAGAGAACTCCAGCCGGTTTGCGCCAAGATAAACGCAAAGTAGGTGGCGATGGAGAGGTTGCCACTGGCCAAGCCTGCACAAGGAATATACATGGTCATCATGGTCCGCTTTCTCATCGACGGCTTTTTCACTAAATATAGCCAGGACGTGGGGAGAGTGCGATCGAGCTCGATTTGACTCCTCATTTGGAATATCTCCGCCTCAACGTACCCGTCGACGTCGACATTTTGTACCGAGTGGAATTTCCGGACGATCTTCTGAGCCTCCTCTGCACGGCCTTTCATCAAGAGATATCGTGGAGACTCAGGGAGCCACCAGATCCCGCAGAAGAAAAGCAGCGGGAAAGCTCCCCCGATGGCGATGGGATATCGCCAGGTGTTAATGCCTCCTGAGTTGACAAAGAAGCCCACTCCCACGTAGCTCGAGATAAAATAACCGAGGGAGATGCAGACGCCGTGGATTTGGGCGAAGCTGCCACGCACTTCGGCTGGTACAACCTCAGTGATCCAGAGTGGGACTGTCATGAGTAGCATAAAGCCACCGAACCCCATGAGAAAGCGAAAGGCGATAAACATGCCGATATGGACGGAGGTGGCGGTGAGGGCGGCTCCCACGAGCGAAGTGGCAGTACCGGCATATAGCGAAGCCTTTCGTCCCCAGTGATCCGCGACATAGTTGGCGCAGAGGGCTCCGAAGACGCCACCAGCGTAGTAAAGGCCGGTCGTGGCCCCGATGTAGGATCCGGACGCGGAAGTGAGGCCGAAATACTCGTACCAGGATGGCTGTCCGACCGTGGTCGCAATCACTCCTGCACCGTACGAATAGCTGGTGGTTCCCAGGCCTATGAGAAGGACGCTAAAGACCAGACGAGCGCCGAAATGCTTTCTTTTGGTCTCGGACATGATTGCATGATCGGGTTGTGACTCCACAGTCGACGGGATCTCTGTACCCCTGCCCATGGTGAGATGAGGAGGATGAAATGAGTGGCACTTTTCAACTTTTTAGACTCTGATCTAGCTCTTACAGAGCTTGATATCACTTGAGCCGTGGCAAGGACTTGCCGGGGAAACAGAACTTGTCTTCGACTGGAAGATCCCTGGACCACTCAATGGCAAGAATCGTTCAATACCAAGATAGACAAAGAAGTGAAGTGTATATCGGAAGGGAAGGGATCAGCATGGCTTTTGTATCCAGTACACCTCCAGGGACTGCATGAGCCATGAGATCTCCCCAGGTCTTCTAGACGGCCCTGTGGAGAAACAAGAGTGGGTCCTATCTCCACGAGGAGTACATGGCGGAGCATGGAGTGGAAAATGAATCCATTGATTGTATGGGCCCCACCCGCAGTGCGGAACTGCCCTGAGTGGTGCGTGGTGAGTTTGGTGGATGCCACCAGGCCTAGTTAGTAAGCCCTCGGCGGACCTCTCGCACGATACTTTTCTCAGGTGACGTCATAACAGGGTCAAACCGGTATGAAATGTAGATGCATCGCATACCCTCAACGAGCTCTATCAAACGTAGGGTCGTCCATCGCCATAGGAGGTCCAGTGGGCAAGCTGGAAAATCGACGTGGTATTTAGAGTTAACTTATTAGGGTTGACTTGGGGTTTACCCAAATGGGGGGTTTCCCCATCCCCGGGCTGGCCGCTCCCATAGCAGCGTTTCTCTGTCAGGCCGATGACTGGGGGGTGGTTAGCATTAACTCGAAAGGGATCGAGAACCATACGCGATACGTGCACAAATGGAAAAGACCAACGACCAACCCAGTTTCCGGAGCCGCGTGTATGCGCAGACATTCGTTGCTTCCGACTGATAGAAGAAATACTTCTCCGTCCGCATGCCGCATGACACGCTCATGCCCGTGTCTATCGTCGGCCCGTCAAGCGATCGGACGGAGCGAGAGATCCACGGTAGCGTGTCGAGGCCGGCACTAGGTCCCAATCCCCCCCCCCCGGCACCGACCCCGGCGCTCGATCCCCAGGCTGAGGCGATTGTGCAGAAGTTAATGGAGAAGAAGATCGCACTCGACGCCGCCCACGAAGACAAGATGGACCGACTCGGCGGTAAGATGATCAAGCAGGACCGTACGAGTTGGTACAATCGCACTGCATGGCAAGAACACTTCCGGGACCGTAATCTCGCGCACTTGGCGTGGGCCCGTCGGATGCCGGAGAAGACCGAGGTCGTCTTGATTGAGATTCTCAACGCGTTCGACCTGCTAGCGAGTCAGTCCATGGCGGGCTTGGCCACCATTGTGATCTCCCCACGACCCATGGGTCGGCTCCAGAACATTGACAGTGAATATCGATACTGGGGGTACATTTGGCGCTTTATTTGCTACACGGTCCGGGTGTGGGACGCCGAGTGGACGTTGCGGCAGCAAGGATGGGAAGAGTGGATGATGAGAGTACTGGTAATGTTAAGGTGGCGGCCAATACCAACAACACTACCGTTGTTAATACAACTACCACTGACGTTATTTCCGCGACCGTTTCTACTACTACACCCATAACAATAGTACAGCGGAGCGATGAAAATGACCAGCATCACTTGTCTCCGAGCAATACTTTTCCCATGGACGCCCCTCCCATAAGCCATCCTCATTCCATTCGACCGCGCACCCGAGACATGAAGTCTGAGTGAATTACTTCAACCTTCAAGAAGCCCAGAGAGTTCACAACCTTCCTCACCCACCATCTGCGCCCTCAAACATGCTCCTCTATACAACGACCATGAAACTTGCCCAAAACAGGAACATTCCCAAAGGTTTCATGAACCATACATCCTGATCCCCGCAATCGTCACCACCACTCCCGCTATCTCTACTTTCTCGCACTTTATGGGATGCCAACCAGTTCGTCCCGTACCTTGTCTCTCCAGTCAGTCTCAAAGAGCAACTCAACCGGTGATGCAGCTGCTCCGTGGATCGACATAATCCTCAACAATCTAGACGACGGCGGTCACCCCTTTCATTTACACGGACACAGCTTTTATGTCCTTTCTACACACAAAGCGCGACCGGGTTGGGGCAGCTATAATCCATTTGCCCTACCGCAGGAAGAGCCACCTACTGGGCCGTATAATCTTAATCGCCCGTTACTGGAAGATACAGTATTTGTGCCAAGCAGGGGTTATGTTGTGCTGAGAGTCAAGATGGACAATCCGGGGATCCGGATGTTTCATTGCCATATCCTCTGGCATCAAGCGAGTGGGATGGCGATGGGATTCCAAGTTGGCGGGGGCCAGGAGGGTTTTGTGAGTGAGATTGGCGCGCAGAAGACGAGAGATCTTTGTGCTGCGTCGGGCTTTGTGCTGCGTCGGGGTTATAATTTGCGGAAGTCAAAAGTGATGGCGAAGCTCGGCCTAGCTGTTTATATTTAATGTTCGCCCTAGATTCACTGAATCACGATCTGCGCTCCGCAAGTAGTAGAAAGACAATCCACCAAGTTGGCTTTCGTTAGTCTTTCGGTGTTTAGACTCTCCCCAAAACCATCATACACCGGAGTAAATGAATTTTGGAGTCACCCTGTTCAGATGTCACTGAGTGATGTGGTATAACAGCAGATGCCTAGAAATTGATAATCCTGAAGGGTCCAATGACGGTGTCTTGACCTTCCTCGCCACTGGCATTCTTCGCTTGGAGGTCGAGTTTCGCTACTGAAGAATCGAGGCCATGCGACGGCATTTTATTGGACATCGTAGTGCTCGTCGAAGCCATGGCTTTATTTGTTGCCTGTCAGCACATGCAAAACGGCCATTGCTTGCGTTAACCTACCATCGGATATAGGCCTTCCGACAGACTACCCAGTCGAGAGTTCCGTCAGCCATCTTAATATCTGTCGGGAACCGTTTGCAAGTAACACGAAAGCTTGGAAGATCAAACGTTGGATTAACTTCATCAGAATTGACGTAGCGTCTCCGACACGTTGAACATACTCTAAATAGATAGCTTCGACGAACTCGTGTCGCCGGAGTTCATGCTTGAGCTTTGAAAGCGAGAGAAAGCTCCCCCTTAGATGCCAACACCAGCATAGCGCAAAGGGGTGAAAGATATCTAGATAGTGGGTGCCAAGGAGAACGATAGAAAGAGGACCCGGTGTTCTCCGAACGTTTTCGTAATTGTACTTAGGCAGGAGCTCCAAGTCCTTATCCTTCTCCGCCTGCCCCGCTTCGGAACAATCTCCCAGAAGTGTGAGCACGGAGTCGCTCAACTCCGTACATATAAATGATAAGCAAGTTTATCGTAAGACATTTTCACGATTTACCACTCTTACATCCGCCCCCGCGCAGCTCAGAATAAACGTCCATGATGACGAAACTGTTCCTGTAGATACCCAAGCAAAGATATTCATCACCATACTGACTCAAGGAGAACAGGTGCCACGGGCTATATCGGCGGCGAAGTCCTTCATCAAATCGCCTCAACGAGGCCGAACATTACGATCTCATGCCTGAATCGCGATCCCACCAAGGCTCCAATATTAAAACAAGCTTATCCAGAGATTCGAATTGTTCAAGGAGATCTTGACAATATTGACCTTATTGAAAAAGAGGCCCGGGATGCTGATATTGTATTCCGTGGGTGTTTCGATTGCCGTGAAAGGGAACGACTGCTGACATTCCGAGATCTTGCGACTACTGGTCACTTACCGAGTGCAACTGCCATCTTGCAGGGTTTGAACGACAAGCCCAAGGGCCATGTAGGCTACTGGATACAAATGTCCGGGGCAACGGTTGTCGTAGCTGCGGAAGTCAAAGAAGGCCGCTATGGAGAAGCTTCCGACAAATCGTATGACGATGTTCAGGACATTGAGGAATTGCATTCACTTATCAAGGCAAATCCTGCCCGCGCTGTTGATAACTTGGTCATTGCCCAAGAGTCGGGCGCGATTCGAACTGCACTGATCTTCGGCTCGTGCATTTACGGCGAAGGCCACGGACCAGTGAACCAGCGAAGCGTACAGGTTCCAGAGATTGTGCGTTTGACGCTCGCGAGAAAGAAAGGCTTCCAGCTTGGGAAAGGTCTGAATGTATGGAGTAATGTTAGCATTCATGACTTGGGTCGTCTCTTTGTGGCGCTCCTCGACGCAGCTCTTGTGGAGAACGAGCAAGCCTGGAACCGGAAAGGCATTTATTTTCCAGAGAATGGGAAGCTTGTGAGTTCTTTCTGCCCTTTTATACCCTGAGCCTAAGTCGATATCCAGTCATTTGGAGATATTTCTGTGGCCGTTGCCGGAGCAGCAATGCGGCAAAACTTCATTGAGACGGATGACGTGGATGAAATCAACGCGGCGGAAGCCAACTCAATGATTTCCCATGCAGCGATTATTTGGGGCACCAATGCAATCTTGAATTCCTCTCGGGCTCAAGCACAACTTCAATGGAAGCCTTCTGACCCGAGTCTCCTGCACGGAATCCCTAGTCTAGTTCGAACGGAAGCAAAGCGTCTTGGGATAGTTATTGTACCTTGAGGCGGGCAAGCCAAGTTTCTATTCATATTTAGTCGATGTAGAACAGAATTCTGGCGAGAGAAAGTCCTAAGTAGGCCACGTGAGTCTGATCATAAGATATCGAGACCGGATTCTTTTGATTAAGAGGAGAAGGACGACCTCGTCTGTAGGAAATCGTTACGAAAGCACTTACATATGGAAAAAGGTCTTTCTGATTTCGTTAGATACTTAGTCTTGAGGAATTACGAATATAACAGTTCTATGGCGGTGTATAATCAAGAATTCGTACCAGACGTTAGAAAACATTAAGCAGGCTCGCTGAAAATTATACCTATGTTAGGCCTAAGATCATAAGGTGGAAGGACGAGAGTTATGTTCATTGCTGCCCTTCCTCCTGGTTTGTTGACTGTCGACTGTTGGATATCAACAGCATGTACCCATAAGTGCATCACTTTTTCATGGGTTGTGCTGGTAAGTACACCCAAAACACCCCCGATGACTACCGTAGGGCTTGGAGTTAAATTTCAGAAGTATAGAGAAGCAATGCATTCTAGTAGAACTACTTGAAGGATGTGTTATTCCCGACTTGGCTACTTCTTTAGGTGGCCCGAGTATCCAAGGAAGCTGTTAGAGACTTTCATGCCTAAACTTTCGCTGCTTGTTTTCTCTTTGGGACCCGGCTAGTGCCGCCCTATGCTCATCACGGCTCGTTCAAGCAGAATAAGGCAAATCTAGGACCTGATCATCGTGGAAGCTAAATTTCTGACGATTGAGCCGCCTGGTAGGATCTCCAGCGATATGCCTACCGCGTTATCTAGACTAAAGCTTGAATGTACCTTGACTTGTCCTATCACCTAGCTGCTCATTCATATGGTGGTACTCTTTGGGACTGTTCCGATCTGTTTTGGTGTCATGGATAATGCGATTAAGCTGGGGGAGACTACCGACGACACTGGGAGGAAAGGTGCGGGGCTAATATTCAAGTACAATACGGACAGGCTTTAGTTACACTGGTTTAAATTATGGGGTGAATTGAATGGTGCACGACCATACATATAAGAGAGATTGAACTTTATCATTCTGTAGCAGTCAGAGACTTTAGATAGATGGTTTGGAAGATGATGGCAATAGAAAAATTCCGGCCAAAAAACACTGAGCGTTGGAAAGCTCCTCCTTATCTGGCCCTGCGCATTAGACGACTCGGTGATAATTTTCTACTCTAATACTATTATTTGGGGTAGAACATCAAAAAGCCATCGACTGAACTCTCGTCCTCGATCAAGAACCATCTTATGCACTCGCCGCGAGGAGTGCCAGTCGGTGTATACTAGGACTTCGTGCATCTGACTCCAGAAAGATGGGATGGGGGATGTGTCTGAAGTATTACTTGTAAAGGTAGTGGTTCCATTCCTAGTAATTTTGAATATCTAAATCAGGAAATATGGGAAAGCTAAACTCTTGGCATCATTTGTCATGTTTGTTAACCTGATTGAGACAATCGGATATTTTCTCTTTGACCCAAGTAAGCAAATCAGAAAAGTGGAACTAGTTCTTGTAGATTATTATCTTAGTCCTAATTCGCCTCAACAACCGACACAAAAGTGGACCTGCTGAATTTTCATGCTCCTTCCCCGCGGGGAGAATTAGGAGCTTGGAGCAATCTGCTAATGCTCAAACAAGAGGACAGTTCTTCTGTTACGGCTCTTATCCCGTTCTTCCTATACCGGATACAACTAGGAAGCTTGCATGTTTCTTTCATGGGAAGCAATATGTATTTCCCGCTCAAGGGCCATATATCTTCTGTGGTATCACCCCTCCATCCTCCATAATTAGCTCTTCTTTCCGACTCCCCAAATCTCTTTCTAGTCCAGCCGTCGTCTACCTTCGCTAGCCTATCGGCGTCAGTATTTTCTTCTTCTCCTCCATCTCACACGGTCACCTATCCAAAATGACACAGGTGGATTCCATGAATATCGCCAGACTCGATGACCTCGAGCTGGAGGCGGCTGGCTACAGTCAAGCTATGCCTCGTCAGTTTTCGATCTGGTCTCTAGGAGCTCTTTCCTTCACTTTGACGTGTACCTGGTTAGGTACTGGAGCGTCCATTGGCACTGGTCTAACCGAAGCCTCCAGCGCAGGAGCACTGTGGGCTCTTCCAATAGCTGGGGCTATGACTTTGATAGTCTCTGCCGGAATGGCAGAATTGGCTTCTGCATATCCTGTAGCTGGGGCACAGTATTACTGGTCTTTCATGGTGGCGAGTGACAACTACAAAGCGTTCGCATCATATCTGTGAGTCCTAGCCTTCTCCTTTGACCTAGGAGGAATTAAGAAGCCTAAAATCTCTAATTACTGCTTTATTCAGTGCCGGGTGGATGAGCATAATTGGATGGTGGTTGGCCTCCGGTTCAGTGGCTAACTTCGTCTCGTTGATGATTCTGCAGCTCAGCAACGTCTGGCACCCTGACTTCGAACCGAAAAATTGGCAGATATATTTGATTTATGTTGCTCTTCTTTGGCTGGCCGCGGCCTTCAACATTTTCTGCTCTGGGTGGCTACCTCGTTTCAACCAGCTTATTTCCCTATTATCCGTTGGAACTCTCCTAGCCACCATAATCACGCTCTTTGTTACTGCTCGACACCACCATTCATCAGCGTCGTTCATATTTACGGATACGACGAGTCTGAGCAGCTGGCCAGGTCGTGGCTTCTCGTTCGTGCTGGCGATAAGTAATGCTGTCTATGGATTCTTAGGTACCGACTGTGGCGCACACCTCTGCGAAGAGATTCCTAATCCCTCTAAAATGATACCCAAGGTCATCATGTACCCCTTAGCGATGGGAGTGGCCACGGCCTTTCCTTTTGCAGTCTCGTTGATGTACGCCACTACAGATGTTGAGGCCATCCTCAACACCGCCACAGGTTTACCCCTCCTTGAAATCTACTACCAGGCAACGGGGTCATATGCAGCCGCCTCAGTACTGCTGGCTTTATTCGCATTTTGCTTCTTTGGCTGCTTAGTTGCAGTTGGTGAGTTTCTTATACGGCTTCGTGCCGTGTGAAAAGTCTAAACACAACACAGGAACAACTTCTTCTCGTACACTGTGGGCTGTATCTCGTGATGGAGCTATGCCATTTTCCCAGCTGTGGATGCGTGTGCATTCTACCTTTCGAATGCCTGCAAACGCAATGCTTCTTACCGCAACTTGTGTCTCGGTTCGTTGGCTGGCCCCAATCTACCGCAAGGTGGACATTATTGACTGACACATGCTGATAGCTTTACGGCCTAATCTTCCTCGGTTCAACAACTGCGTTTGCCGCAATGGTTAACGCCGCCATCATGTTTCTTCAGACTTCGTGCGTGATTCCACAAGCGATCTTGCTCTACCGAGGTCGCGATCGAATCCTGCCTGAACGGTTTTTCACGCTCGGCAGACTCGGCAAGCTCGTGAATGGGACGGCTGTTGCTTGGGTTTTCTTTTTAGATGTCCTCTATTGCTTTCCGACCACCATGTCTGTTACTCCTGAGACTATGAGCTATGTGTCGGTTGTCTCTGTTGGCTTAGCATCCTTCGTGGTGATCCTATGGTTTACCACTAAAAAGGGCAGGTTTACAGGTCCTCGTGTCAACACTGAGCTGATGAATGAGAGACGGCTGGCGGCCCTTCACTCAAAGCTGATTGTTACGGAAGGAGGCGATGTAGAGAACATTCCGAGAGAGATCTCTGAGTTGAAGGAAGGTTATGGAACCTGATAGGCTTTGCAGGAAGCCTTGGATAACCATTGGCAGAAACATATCATTACCGCGCCGTATTTGTAAACGGTAGCTTTTTGTAAAGTTTAATGCGCTTGGATTACAGAGGCACTCGAGGCTTCGGTCTTGGCCTTTTCGAGGGTCTTAACTCGTCAATTTTTCAATGCGTGCGAAGATAGATACGATCCAGGTATATTAAATTTTGCAGCATCTTGTTGTAGTAGGCATCATGAATCTTGAATATCAGGCTTGTTTTCATTTATTCTTCTCATGACGGCTACTATTAGGCTTCAATGGCTTGCGGGCGAGTGCATATCCTGCGCAAGAAGTGGGGAATCAACAGGTGCTAAGCGTGCAAGCCACGCAAGCCTAGCTTACGGGACCCGAGATGAGGGGGAGACGGCACCCCCAGCGTACTTAAACGAGGCCAGGTTCCTCCTCTCCCTCGCCTGTCAAGCTCCACCATTTCATCAAACAACCGTGACCAACGCATCTCCCCATCTAATTGATACGGAGGAATTCAATTTTGTCGCTACTACTTCGAATGACAATCAACTTGGATGGATTTTTTTGTCCAAGTCTCCAAGCGACGAGAGTTGGTGGACTGCTTCAACTGCTCCGCCTCGCGCCGCCAATGCGACAGAACTCGGCATCGCTGTGAAACCTGTTCTCAGACCTCTGACGCCTGTCAAGGATATCCTCGAGAACTTCAATGGCTGACTGGAGTCAAATCTCGGGGCAAGCAGAAAGGCCAGTCGATGAGCATTAGGGCTTCCAACAGAGAATGGCACTCCACTACCCCGACCAATCATACTTTCATATTCACACAAGCAAGACCACAGAAAAGGCGGAAGCAGAATCCCAAGAGTCCGAAGACACGGTTGATTCATAATCTGGCATCCTCTCCTCAATCTCACCATGTCACAGGAAGCACTTCGCAGCGGCCGCTACTCTATGACGATCAACTCGTCGTCGAGTTGGAAGCATCTCCCTCGGCTGCCGAAGAGCCTAATCTGACCTCCGGACTGATAACTGCAGACACGATCGACCCCTTTGAAGATTTTGAAGCCTTGTTGAATGACTTCGATCCATCCTTCACGCAGGATTCATGCAACGGCAACGGTGACCTATTATTTCTACCAGAACTACAGCCTGACACCATGTGGCAAGGAGACGATGCTCATCCAATTTCATTGACGAACCAGCCTCTGACAATCTACTCCAATGTATCTTTGTCGCTGCCATCCATGGAACCTTCGGAATTGCTGACGCTGTGTGAGTGGACCCATGTTTATTCGCTGCTCTCCTTCTTTGCTGACGATTGAGATCTGCATGCTAGATGATAATGAGCTTTGTACCCTTCCATTGACATTTGACTTTGAAGCCAATCCATTCCGGTGCCGGAAAGGCTCGTCACAAGGCTCGAAGCACTTGTTGCACGCTTTGCTGGCAGTTTCGATGCAGCATGTCAGCCGTATGAACGAGATTCCGCCCGACCATCCAATTTCTCAGCAAATAGCGGCGTACAAAAGCTCGGCAGCGGAGTTGTGCACGGTGTCTATTCTAGAGGCTCCAGAGAAATCGAAAAGTCTTATTCTTGACACCGTACTGGTTCTCTTTTGCCTAGACGTACGTGCAACCGTGATCTCCCTGTTGCGTCTTCTGATATTTAACACCTTTTAGAGTCTCACGTCTGCGACCGGGCCCTGGAATGCGCGTTTGTTGGACGCCTACCAGAAAATCGAGTCCATCGGAGGTATGAGTGCGTTGGCTGCCTCTCCTCGTTTGCGGGCGCAGCTCGGGATGTTCATTTGGTTAGCATAAACTCTCTCTCGTCGCTTTCTGCTCAGAGTTGCCGGCCACTGATCAGTGGTACACAGGTGGGACTGTAGTGTGGCTTTACTGGCGCGCTCGGAATTGGTCTTTCCGTCTTCCTACTACGAGTACGCTCTCTCTTGTGGTGACAAGGCATGTTGGAACATTTTCACTTTGTCAGGCGTGCCGGAGGAACTATTCGCGCACTGCCGAGAACTAATCGCCCTGGCAAGCGAGAAGGAACAGATATCTCGCCTGAAATACGCCATTTTCGACACCAGCCGCGTCCTGGAACTCGAGCGAGACATCCAAGAGTATACAACTGGGGATTTTGACTTTCATGACACGGCAGGCAGTGGGGAAATGATAGAAGCATGGCACGACTACTACAATGCGACCAGCGCCTGGAAATATGCACTGTTATTGTACATATCCCGTGTTCTCAAGTGGGACAGAACCAGCGATGCCCGATTACCTGAAATCACTTCACTTTCAAGGTTAATCCTGGACAGCGTCCGATGTTGCAGACCTGAGTCCCCGCTACAGAAGCAACTTCTCTTTCCTGTCTTTCTCGCCGGTTCGGAGTCGCTGGAGCCATACTCCAAGAAGTTTGTGAAGGAGTATTGCGAGGAGTGGTACCAAAAGTGCAGGTACAACATGTTTAGAGAAGCTTGTGCTCTCATGGAAGAGATCTGGGCTGAAAGAGACATGAAGAAGAACGATTTCAAAGTCTGGTGGGGAGGTGTCATAGGCAGCAGACAGCCAAACTCTGCAGAGTTTCTGTTTGGTTGAATCTCTGCTTTGGTAATACCAGCGTATCCCAAACTTTTCACACCGTCTGCAAAGCCACATTGACAACTACCTGACTTTCTTACGACATTGAACATCACATCGCATTTCTGCATAGCATCCAGATTCTTCATAGTCTGGCTTTCAGACCAGTCCAGCCCGCATCTTCGGCGATCAATTCCGCTGCCCGCTCTCCTACAGCCAACACCGTCAGCATCAAGTTGATAGTGATCATTGTAGGGAAAACACTGGCGTCTGCGATCCGCAGGTTTTTGAATCCCCGGACTTTGAGTTGGGGGTCAACCACCGCGAGAGGGTCGTTGTCAAGATCACCCATTTTAGCTGTACAGGCCGGGTGGAAGATAGTACATGCGGCTGCGCGAGCGTATTTGTTCAAGTCTTCATCGGAAGTAATTTGGGGACCGGGGGCAATTTCTCGTTTGATCCACCTCTTTAGTGGTTCTGACGCAGCCATCTTCCTCGCTGCTTTGATGCCAGCAACGAGAATCTCTGCGTCGTAGCCTTGAGGATCTTCAAAATACTTAAAGTCCAATGCTGGGCTCTCCGTTGGATCGTTAGACTTTAGATATAGCCGCCCTCGTGTCTGGGTACGCAAGGCGACTGGCAAGAAACAGAAAGGATATTGAGGCCTGTCGTAGCCCAACCGAACGGTGTCGTCACATAAGGCTAGTGCCCACGTGTGCAGAAGTAGGTCTGGAATGTTTCCGTCATCGCCAGCCCAGTTGAATGGCTTATGCCGCAGAAATGCGAGCACATCCGAGTGGGTCGCCGTGTTGGATGGGACTGCTTCGTGAAGGTCGTAAACGACCACTGAGGCTGGGTGGTCTTGCAGATTCTCTCCTACACCAGGGATATCCTTGACCACGGGTATTTCGACAGATTCGAGGTGGCTTCGAGGCCCTAATCCTGAGAGGAGCATGAGTCGAGGTGTGTCAATGGCTCCGGCACAGAGAATGATCTCGCTAGCCGTATTGATGGTTTTCTTCGAGCCGTCTCGAGTGGTGATATCTACACTAACGGCAACATCATCTCGTACATTGATACGAGAGACCCACGCGTTGGTCAAGATGACGAGGTTCGGCCGTTTTTCCTCTCCACGAAGAATAGGATGGATGTAAGAGACACTCGCGCTGCCTCGGTGGCCGTTGTCGGGATTGTAAGAGAGTGGCGTCCAACCCGCGCACTCGGAAAAGCCCGCAGGAGAACACACCGCGTCGTTGAGATTTGGCGATAGAGTCAGCCCAAGTGCTCCCTGAGCTGATCGTAGCCAGTCCTTGTCCATCTGATTTCGATCGCGTGGGTGAGCGGCGGGATATGTCGAAAGACGTAACTTGTCCTGCACGCGGCTGAATGTGCCGAAATCCCAGCCCTTACAACCTAACTTCTCCCAAATGTACGCATCGTATTCTGGTGTTCGAAAGGAGACCATGTCGTTGTGGCTTGAGCAGCCCCCGAGGATTTTGGCTCGTGAGTGAATAATGTGACTGTTTCCTGTACAAGTGATGTAAGCAACCAAGCAAAAACTCTAAGCACAAAACCTTGCGCAGGCGACGACGTACCCATTGGCTGATCAACGGTAGTATATCGATACTCCAACTCTGTTCCCTGCATATGAGACCGGTCCTTGAGAACAAGCGCCCGGTCATCTCCTACGTCGCTGGGACCGCCTTCAATCATCAGAATTCGCTTTTCGGGCAAGTATCCGGACAGCCGATTCCCAATCACACAGCCGGCCGTACCGCCGCCGACGATGATGAAGTCGAACCGGCCGGCATCACCGAGAGGAAGGCTGTCAGTGATGCTCATGCTGACGCGAAATATACAGCCTCTAGCACGGAGACCAACGAAGCCGGTAGATGTAGTGAAACTGCCTTGGTTAGCTGGACAGAAATCGAGATAAAATCAAAGAGCAAAGTATCAAAAAACTAAAGATTAATAGTCAGGCTATGAGATGTCAGTTTCCTAGTTTAGAAATTTACCCCCTGTCGTTAAGGATGACTTCGGGGGAAGATTGTCCATTTTAGCCCAGCTTACAGGTTGTGGGTTAGTCCCCAAGCAATGTCACGCAATTCAAGTGACCAGATTGACCCGAGGCTTATTGGCGAAGGACAGAAAACTAAAGGGCTGGAGCCCCTACTTTGCCCACCTTTCGACATCCAAAGAAGGGTCAGGTACAAACAAGGCTTTGGATCCCATTGTTTGTAGGCAAGCTTTGACGCTTCCGGGCAGAGGAATCTGCACCTCGTCAGATACGGATGTTTGTATTTACCAAAAGAGGAAACACCGATAAGAACGACCCAACACGAACAAGGTTTAAATTCAGCCAGTCAAAAAGGTGGGGCTGAAATCGACTCCCCGTAATAACTTCCTGGAAAAGGAAATAAGAAAAATGGAACTAGTCATAGTAGGTCCTGCGTACTGTTCTTTAATCGTTGCAAATGATTGGGTCAAGCTATATCATCTCCATATGAACATATTCCGGAAGAGGGGCAAGAAACTAAGTCAATAAACCTTCTCTTCGCTTTGGCAGCTGTTCCATCTCAAGATATAATGAAAACAAAATACGGCGTTGCTACGCTTAACTAAGAGATTAGAAATGGAGAAGCTGAGAGCGATTTGAGGCTGAGAATTACTCAGATATGACTACAAACGATTACTGGTGAGCCGATAAATGGCTGGACAAGACGATGTGAGCTGGAGGGTGTTTCGCTCGCTCTGTGGTGGCTCTTTTTGACTTTGAAATATGTAACTCATCTGAAATGGGAGTGAGGTCTTCATTTTCAGGAACAATGAAAGGCATGTTAGAATTATGCTTTGAATACAGTGATCATACAAATGTTGTATTCAAGTCTTCTACCAGCTCTGGACTTCTTCATACAATAGCCCTATGCCCATTCCATGGTGACTTCACTATTTGACCCTATTCCGAACTCTCAAATTTTAACGGGCCGCCATACGCCCTGAGTCGCTCACCGAAGATTATGACGGCAACGAGGATACAAGTTGCGACACCAACGAGGGCAGCTTGGATGCCGAAAGAGACATCATAGCCACTGGCCATACCCCAAGAGACTTCAAAGTATCCCAAACTGAATCCGCTCACGGTTCGAGCGAAGTTCAAGAACGCAGACACTTCGCCAGAGCCGCTGGGATAACAATCAAGGGCATAGGCTGTGATGGCGACCGAAGCGATCATGACTCCAAACACATACATGCCCCATCCCATGACGACTGCGGAGTAGCTCAGAAGATGCTTCAACGCTTGTCCGACCACAATCAGACCGGGTATCATAAAGACCGCGCCGATAAAACATGTTGGCAGGCGGACCTCTGGCTTGAAAATGCCGTGATGTTTCTTGGTATACCGATTGGCAAGGTAGTCATTGAAGAAGTGGCCGAAGAGTTCACCAAGGATGACGGCGACTATGGGTGTGAAATAAATGTAGCCCACGCCCTCGGCCGAAAAGCCGTAACCACCTGCCGAGACGGGAGTGCCGAGGAGAATGGAAGACATGATGTTGATTCCGATGGCCCACATGAAGCTGAGACCGTAGTAGAACATAATAGGGACAATCACTGGCTTGATGAATACAGCCACGAGGCGGAGAACGGAGGCCTTGACTGAGAAAAAGTACTTTTGGTGGCTGCGAACACGGATTTGCCAGACACCGACCAAGCGGAGGATTCGAGACCCACGAGGGGGCTGATTCTCACGACTAATGTCTCTCCGATACCAAGTTTCGTCGGCAAACAAGACGATGAGGATAAGGTCGAGGGTGCAGACAGCGAAAACCACCCAAAACACAATGCGCCAATTCCCTGTCTTTGCAATAATGAAATTTCCAAGCAACGGCCCGCAATATGGTGAGAGCAGGAAAAGGCCGGCCCAGAGTCCGATTTTTCGTGCATGTTCGTGGAAGAAGAACATATCTTTGATGAAGGAAAGTCCAATGACTTGACAGCAAGTCAGGGTGAAGCCCATGAGGCCCCTGAGGGCGTAGAATGTGGTGAATGAAGTGGTAAGGCAACAGCCGAGTGTGAAGAAAGTGCCTAGAACTTGGGTCCAGAGAAGAACAGGTCCACGGCCCCAAAAGTAAATTGGGGGGATCCAAAAAAGACCACCGACACCACTGTGGGCAGTCAGTACATCTCACAACCGACCAAATTGATAAGTCTTACAGCATGATGACATTAAGATTACCAGCATAATTCACTTTGACAGGATCCATACCCCACTCGATTGACTGGGGAAGAATACAGGGCACTCCCGCGGCGGACCCAAAGTCAGCACAGAAAGCTGCCAGTGCCACAATGAAAAGAATCATATGTTTCTTTCCCCACGACCAGTTCAGGGGGTCGTCCGGATCTTCAGTTGGCTGGGGTAGGAGAACAGTCTGTACAGAGAGTCAGATCTCTTCAGAGAGCAATTCCCAAGTTCGACTTACGTGTCCATCCTTTGCCAACTTGACGGATGAGGGAATTCCTTGCTCTGAATCCACTCGAAGAAGAACAGCCTCATTCCCCTGATTGATGGCGGCCTCCTTGTCCAAAGAGGTAACGGGGGAGGAGCCCGATACCTCCTGATGTGTAGACACCGCATCAACCTTCTCGACGGTCATTGTTCGTGAGATAAGGTGCAAATTTGGGCGCTGTTGAAATGAACCCTTCTGTTCAAGAGCGCAGACCGAAACTCTTTATAAATCTCATATGCTTTTCCCCACGAAGGTCCTCTTCCCCCAAGACCCATTTCACCATTACTAGATCCCTGAATCTCCCCGGCAGTTGCCAAATCCTTGCCGCCCACTAACGATCTAGATTTCGGAAGCAGTTTTTCGGAAGATGGAACCGGAGAAGTCCCATCCGGGGTTTACCCCATCTCCGCTATACTTGGCTTCCCCACGAGTCAACCAGAAGTCTGGACCTTACTCAGGGCAATTGAGATCTGGGGGCACAAACCGCATCTTATTGAATGCTGATGAACGATTCGATGGGACAGATGGTGATCCATAACATTTATCTGGGGTTCGGCTAGGATCCACGCATGTCGGCTATTATCCCCATATGCTTCTCCCTAAGAACTCCCAGGTCTTCACGTTGACTGAAAACGGATGAGGTCAAGAAGTCTCGTTCCGAAACTGCAAGAAGGTTCATTTGGTAGGTTGCTGATACAAATTTGCTGCTGATACAAGTTTGAGTTCCGATTGAGAGTGGGCTAGCTTTCAGAAGATCGAAACCGCCTAAACGTTCTTCCTGGGTGTTGATAAACATGCGCCCCGACGCGGATTCGACGCTTCCGTCGGCAGTGAACACCAGGTCTCTTCCCAGAGAGTCATTGCATGGTCAAGGAGTAGCCTCGACGAAGACGAATTTGAGAGAAGGTCTGTACGCGAGTCAATTCATTCACTTCAGAGTGCCTCTTCTAGTGGATCCCCTATTCGGCCAGAAGTGTCTTTCAAGTTTAAGAAGACGCTTCTCCTTCAACTAAAGTTTGGGAAATGCCTTAAAGAATGCACTCTCAAAATCAAACAAAACTCGTTCCGTAGGCCAGAGAGCGCGGTACTTCTCCACTCATCAGCTTCCGTCGAAGCCTCAGGAGTGAGCACTGTACTAGAACGTGGGGGTGGGCTTCCCAGGAGAGTCCGCAGGTTCTATTAGTCTATCCATTTTAGTCTTTGTGTAGGGCTTTGCTCGTCTTGCGGAGGCTGTCAAAAGACATTTCAGGCACGTGCAGTGCTCGATTTTGTAAGGAGAGGATCTTCTCCAAAGTAAAGACGGGCTCTGATGAGGTCAACGGCCGAAAGCTTTGAATATTGAAGATGGCATAAGTACGGATTGGATTTTCACTTGCAAAACTAGGAAACTGACTCTAGGGAGGTCTGGTTGATTCCCTTGCTCCTTCAATTGCGTCCGCACTGAGAGGTAGAAAGTCCCACGCAAAAGCTCGAGCTCTGAACCACACTCCCCACAATCCACTCCGCTGCCCCATACCTCTTCCACGAGCAGACGGAAAGTTACAATTCAATTCGAGCCAATGATGTCCGCCGCAATCCACTTGTCTTAACTTGACTGGCTACAAGTCCCACCTTTCTCGCAGTCATTCTGCAATGTTAAGCGACGTTTGCCAATAACTCTTACTTCATCGACACTGGTGTCTTGTTTCTCGAGCTTACAGGAGTTAAGTGGATGTCCTAGGCCTAGTAAAAAGGGATTGCTCCATGATCATTCATCGGGTCGTGCTCCGCAACTGCAATTGCCGGCAATTCGTCGTTCCACTCCCCGGAAAGCTCCAGTTCAGAGACCTCCCACGGAAATGCCCCGGAGTTGCGTCGTGTCGTTTGCATTCCTTTGAGGAGCATAAACACAAGTTCCTAATTCTGAAACATTCTGCTCAGCGTCTCTCCAATCGTACCAGAATCCCAGTCTGTTTATTGAACCAATTGTTTGATGTTTTCCACGGGGCCTCCGAAGCAAGTTCCAAGGAAAATTGTCTCAAAAGCTGTGGGATGGCCTTATGGAGCTCACTCAATGAGATCTGGAGATCAGTTAGCAAATGAGGAAATCAGAAGGTGATTAATTTTGGAAGTACTACTCACATTCTTTCCAATGCAAGTCCTCGTACCAGCTCCAAAATGCATCATATACCGATCCATCATTGTTGTATCACTTTCGAGCCACCTGGAAGGACGGAACTCTGCCGCGTCGGGGCCAAAGATAGAGCGGTCATAGTGGATAACAGCTGCATTCATTCCAACACGGTAGCCCCCAGGAAGGTACTTGCCACAGAGCTCAACGCCACCCTTTGGAATGATTCGAGGCATGGTTAAGCCGACGCTGGGATGAAGACGCATTGCCTCTTTTATGCATGCACATAGTAGCGGCAGCTTGAGAGCCTCACTATACTTGACTGGAGAGCCGATACGACCCTCCGCTGCCGCTGTGTCCAACTCTGACATTAGGTCCTTGTAGACTGAAGGATCCTTCATCAAATGGTATAGCACACTTCGCATCGCAATTGCAGTAGTGTCAGAACCTGCAAACCTGTAGATTGTAAGACATCCTGTTTGAGACCAGCACCAGCGAGTTTTTGACTTACATCGCAATGTAGGCTTCCAATTCAATTTCAGAGATGTTGAAGTCTACTTTCTCGCCCTTGTCACGGCGAATGTCCATGAGTTGCTGCAGCAAATCCCGCCGAACGGGCTTGTCTTGCCCACCGGCAAGTTGCTTCGATCTAGTCGCTACGCAGTTCCTCGCCGCCATGGCAATGTGATCGATTGCCTTTAGAGCCTTTCGGACAGTTGGGAAAAGAATTGATGATCCCAGGATTAAATTGCGAACGTAGGATGGCGCCACAGCCACAATCGCGAGGACGGGTAGCAGTGTATCCAGAGAGTGAATGTACATTCCATGATCGCCACGTGTCTCCATGAATCCAAACATTTGGCCAAAGTAGAGCTCCCCAATGACATCAAAGGCGTACCTTTGCGTAACGCATTAGCCCTGGTGAGCGGGATAGGTCAAGCTGAAAAGAACTCACATTTGTAGCCATTCCCCCAGGTCGACCACTTGTGAAGAATCTGCGTACTCGCCCATCCGTTGAATGAACATGTCCGAGCATTTGTCAATATACTCCTCTGACTGAAGGACGTTGGAGAGCGAGTAGACATTGTTAACAATTCGACGACGTTCCGAGTGTAGCTTTTCATCTGTTCCGCTGAAATTATCGGGATATTTACTGAAAGTACGGTTGCCCCAGACAGGGTAGAAGTCGGTCTTGCTCCAAGGATTTTGCATAGGATATATAATTCTCAGAGCATCCGGAGAGGCGCAGGCGATCTCGTTGGGAGCAATTCTCACAAGTGGCCCATATTTTTCATGGAGAGCTCTCTGAGTTTGTTCCATATTTCCACGGGATAACTGGAGTATCATCCAAATTCGGCTCACTGAGGCTAGACGTGGCCCTGGGATACCGCTCAGCGGGTGGAAGGTGAAAGTGTAAATTATCCATGAGATGAGGTATGCAGTGAGGATTACAGCCAGAAGGAGCAGGACCCGAGTAGGTGACCCAAGTTCAAAGAATGACCAGGACAACATTGTAGCGACTGTTGATGGCGATGTCAGAGGTTACAGTTAGTTGACAAAGATACCAACTCAAGGATTTTGAACTACTGTAAGGTTCAGGACACCCTTCTAGTAGTCAGTCATCCTTCTGACTCGGAGTACAGAACCGAGCTTGTGGAGGAAAGTCTAATTACTTCAAGAAAATCCGGAGTCATGGGCGGGGGCGGGGTAGGGACCCGGGGATGACTTGGTGCTCGGACCGAAAAGAAGAGACTCGCGGATAATAGCATTAATGAACTCTCAGGAGACGACTAGTAACTCCTGGGCGAGGTGTTCTAAGGGAGGAGGCGTTAGCTTTTACCGAAATGAATCCATGGCACGGTCTATCGACCTGGGCCGGCTAATTTTCTGGTTGACGCTAAACCTGCATCATCCCTCGCTGCTTCAACACTAATGTGTTGCTTCACTGCGTCGAAAGTCCTTTTCGTATAGTGCAAGATGCCGAAATAATCCCAAGGTGGGCCTTGCGAGACCAAATATCAAATCAGATGGCCGTAATGCGCTAGCTGATCTCACTAGCTGGTAGATGGATTGCTTCGGCTCACAAAGATGGAGAATCGGATATTCGGTCACTTCGGGAGCACATGGAACCCAAGTGATGTCAATAAGGCTGCTGCCAGGCATCTGTGCGTTCGTGGTTTGAACACTTTGGTGATCATTGAAAGTGGTTGAGATTGACAGGCATTCATTAAGAAATGTAGGGTTAGATTCTGAACTGTGGCAGGTGGCTGGACGAGGGTGAGAAGCCTAGGGGCTCTCTTACATACTTGCGTACAGCCGCTGACATATACGATTCAAGAACGTTATTTAGTTGAAAAAAGTTGACGATTTGGTTGATGAACGATGGCACATGTTGATGTCGCACCTCCCACCTTCAAGTTAACCCTGGCGACAAAGAACCCAGCCACATCTCTAGCTTAGCCCGCCAAATTATCCAATATCAACCTAAGGAGTCGAGGTAGCACCTCATAATTTCGCCTTTATTTTCCCCCCCTTATCATCAGCGGCTCCCGGTTCATTCAACCCCAAGGAATCTCCCAGAGTCCAGTTGACATCGAGAAAGATATATGAGATTTTCCAGTCGCCATAGGGGTCCTTGCGAAAAGTCCAGTAATAATACCCTCCTTCCGAAAAGTTTTGGCCAATGTCGTCGGGATGCGTACCACAGATGGCGAAAAGTGAGGATCGTGCGTGGGCGAAGGTTTCAGTTTCGAATTTTATGGTGACATTGGAGGAGAGATGCTGTGGTTGATCATTAATTAAAGTCTCTGCAAGGCCTCGTCGCGCAAGATGCTATGCAGCACCAGTTTGGACGTCGAGGTAGCCAAAATGGCGTATCCATCGATAGGGAAATGTTGCCTACCATCATTCTCTGAAACCTGGTCTCGGCAGTGAGACACCACTCTCCCAGCCCTTTCGTTCCTATGTGTGTGCCAAATGGATAGGAGACGCTGCAATCGTCCGTAAATAGGGCGACCCAGTTTTGCGCAGCCGAAGGGTCCACCATGCAAACGTCCAGAGTGTAGGCATAATCGTTGAGTAGGTCGGTGATTTTCTGATGATCAAAAAGATACTGAACCTTTTCTTGGGGAGTTTGAGGATTCGATATGGCCGAAGATCCGCTTGCAGTCTTGGGGTGGTTTGTTGGGGAGTCCTTCTCCTGCCTAGTCAACCTGGAATATGCAAGAGGATGGTCTACCGGCAGTAGAGCTGGCCGCGGCATTTTTGAGGTTGATGATTTCCGGTCAAGAAGTTCTTCGCAAGGCCGACTTCTCCAGAGCCACATATTATCCAAACTTGTCAGGGATCCACATTTAAAACAACCGAGGGTGAAAATGCGGAGGTGCGATCCATTCATTCCTATTGGTTGGCCCACACTTTGTCCAATTTCCAGTCCGTAATCTTGCAGCTCACGACTCACAACAAATAATAAACGTGATTCGAGAGGGCTTTATGTGATGGGCCATTGCCTATGAGGCTCATCTTTCCTTTCCGTGAAGACGGGCCTCGGCTTCAAAAGTGTCTGGACTCAGCCTTGGCCAGGCGAACCGTAAAAGTAAAATGATTCACCTTCTGGACTCCAGTGAAGGTCGGCATGATTAGCAGGAGCTTCATCTGTGGATAACTCGCCATGGACATTCTCTTCAAAGAAAGTATCGAAAGAGGGCCTGCCGAAGTCGAACGTCGGGACTTCAAACCCCGAAACAAAATCCAGGATCTGTTCCGGGGATTCAAGATTCGGAAGAGGAACTCCCGGGGTAAGATCCACTAACGAACTTGGAGGGCTCTGAGTTTCCACTCCCGAGGCTTTTTTCAACAGTCGCTGACACTTCTGAGCCGCTACTCGCGCAAATGGCAGAGCATCCTGATGGGCGACGAAGAATGTGGTTGCGGATTGGATGTGGTTGATCGCTTCGGTGGGGTTCGGAATTGTGGCAGCTAAGGTCTCGTGGACTGATTGGCATTTGTAGTAAAGAAGGAGAGTAATTGTGGCATTCCAGAGATATCCCGTGATGTGAAAGATGGCAGCTTGAAGGGTGCCGCTGCTTCCGACGTTGATGGAGGAGGTGGTAAGTTTAACGAGGGCCAATGCCATTTCCACACATTTGGCGGCGGCTGCCACGAGCTCTTCTCTCACCGTCATTCCTTTCTCTCTTTTCTGGACCACGAGGTTCAGAAATGCGCGATATAAAAGAATTCTGATGTTAAGATAGCCTGATTTGATGAGGTCAGATTGTGGTCCAACGGAGTAGAACTGTGAGCCAACATACGCAGCCGAATTATGAGGCCATAAGGCTCCTTCGACCAGTTTGAATCTTCATACCAGCCATCGTACCATGTGCAAATGGCTATATCCGATACCTGAAGTGCAGTCACTCTTTCACGGACACTGGAATGCTTGAAAGCAAGAGAGTATACTTGCTCATAAGCATCCCAGGCCAGATAAGAGAACTGTCGCATACGTTCAAGATATTGAAGATCGATAGGCGAAGTGTCCAGTGGAAATGGTCGAACATCAACTTCTCGTGGCTGAATTCCACAAGGACGGCCAGAAAGAGCAGCAAGTTCTCTCGAGACTCAATTAGAATTGAAATGGAAAATGGTAGGCAAACATACGTTTCATAGATGAAAAGACACCTGCCGCAGTCAACAACCGTCCCATGAATGCTGGTAATTGGAACTCACCACCAAGAAGCACACCATCCATTTGTGTCTAGCACGTGTGGCTCTGCAGTTATTACCTCTCTATGCATTCCGATGGCATATCCAACTCTGGATGACGCCCCGAGCATAGCATAAGCTTCGTGAAGACGTTGTTGGTTATAAAGCCAGACAAACTTGATTCCAGATCAGCACAGGCCTCGACACGACTCACGCACGGGGATCACCAACCGCAAGGAACATGCTGTTCACGGCGGACATATCTCCGCCAGAGAAGGGTACATCGGCAAAGGCTGATTTAGCCAGATTGAAACATGTCTCGCCGTACGAGGAAGCCAATGCCTCGTTTCTTACCCGAACATCTGGGTCGACCGTACTGCATTGATGGCCATGGGCAAGGACCATGTACAAAACAGCAGCCCAGAGCTCATAGCCCTTGCCCTCAGTTGGGAGACCTTCCCAAAAATCCCGATATCGTTCCATGAAGGTGATGCGATTGAAGATTGGGTAGATTCTATGAGCGGTCTGGAAAAACCGATTGACGTAGTCATCAGCGACAGCTCTCGGAGGCAGTGATGAGCCTACAAATTTGGCGAAGTGGAGATTTGAAGGACTACTCAGCCAGAGCCTGGCTCTGTTCACTGGCCATTCCGGCCTCGATGATGATTGCTGCTCCTCGTCTGGTTGTTCAATAGCTTCGACGGCATTGACAATGGCGTTGGTCGAAGAGCCTCCGTAGAATTCAGGAGTCCTGGTTGATATGGTGAGATAGTTGACACCACGGAGAAGTTGGGTCATGTCATCTTCATTTTTTCCAACTGCTTGGTGCGATCCGTAGATTTGTTCGGCATGGCGAGGAGATGGTACTGAATTGTCGCCATCTTTGCTACCGTTGTATCCTTCATAAATTCGCAGACGGTCTTCTAGGTGGGTAATTCTCCTGGGGCAAGAAACATGAGTTTCGCACAGTCAGAAAAGCAAGTCCGAGCACTTACTTCAACGCTTTGGCCAGCGTCAGCTTTTCAGGCGCACGAAGATCTCCGCCGTAGTCGCACTGCAGTGAATTTTCCTGGCAGGTTTTGCAAGGGCTGCCTCCGTTGCACTTGAATGGATAATTCAGCTAACGAGGTGATTGAAGGTGAGAATAGGCATACCTTTCTGCGGAGGGCCCGGCAATTCGAGCAGGCCTGCTCGGTTTTGGTCCTTTTCGCACTCGCTTGAGACGCCGGTCCGGCCGAAGTCGGACTTGGTGCAGAGTCGTGCTCCCGCTTGCGATCCGGAGCGATGTCTCTGAATTGGATCATCTTGACATAAGGACTGGCGCCCTGTTTCAGTGTGAACTGTCGAGAGATGAGAATTGTGATGCAAATGATGATGACTTTGGAAGAAACGCAGCAAGGGAAGTTTTAGTTAAGCGACTGCGGGGCAAGGCTTCCCCACGGCTTGGTACATTATCGGGATCTTAATTGGCCAGACAGGATGGTCAGTTGCAAGCGGTAGAAGATGGGAGGAAGTTTATCAAAATAAAATCGAAAGTGGTTTTGACTACTCTGCATTATTTCTGGAGTTCTGGAAAAGGTGATATGCTATCCGCAGCGACCACTTCCGGCACAATTCCCGTCCTCCGTTATCCTTCTGGCTGATAATTTGTGAATCTCTGCGTCATCTATGCAACAGATGAGACGCGGGCAACCTCAGTATTTCCACTTTTATCCTCCAGATGACGGACGATCTCCGCTTTTTCTGTTAATGCATGTGTGGCAGCTTCATCCTTGACGAAGAGAGTATCGATTTCCTCGAGAGTAAGGCCGCGAGTTTCGGGGTAGAGAAACCAGACTGGTAGTGGTAAGCATGAGAAGCTCTTGATAGCGATGGGATCTTACCAATAGGCAGCTGCAGGAAAGTAAAGATAATAAAGACGATGTATAGTCGCCAGCCAATATTCGCAATACCAATTGGCCCAACCTTGACTATAGCAACTGTTAGATATGTTCCTAGTGAGTTTGTGGGCCAAGAACTAACCAATAATGAATGTGAAAGTCCCTTGAGCACAAGAAGTCAGCAAGTTATCAGAAAACACAACCAAGTCCACTTACAATTAGTAAAAGCATTCAAGGCACCGCCAACATGTCTGTACCTGACAGGAACGAGTTCGGGGCCGAGACACCACGGACTGCAAGTTTGTCAGTTTGTGGATGGGCATTAATCGATCTGGCACTTACGCAGGCAGCCAACTCCAACCAAATGCCACACAGATCAAGCAGGTTGCTCCAAATGCCACCCAGAGCTGGGCGCTTCCTCCATTCTTCACCATCGGGAGATAGATGCAGTATCCGACCAACATAGGTATTGTTCCAGAAATCAGCAGCTTCTTTCGACCGATGCGCTCAATGAATAATATTCCAAGAAGAGAACCAATCCAAAAGCTCAAAGAGGCAACGCCTCCGAGAATCAATGAGGTTGATGCAGAGATTCCCAGTTGAACGAAGACAGTCGATGAGTAATATATGACGATATTAACCTATAAACATGATTAACAAGGAGTTTCGGTTGTGTTGAGGGAGTCAGCTTACTCCGGGAAGCTGTTGAATCATTTGAATTATGCAAACGAGTGCCATTCGGTACGGAATCTTTTGGCCGGACTTGTCGTAGAAGATGGTCTTCAGGCTGTACTCGCCAAAGTGGTCCTCCAATGCGATGGCGGCCATAATCTCAGCCCGTTCGGCTTGAACAACCTCATGATCAATCGGGAGCCCTTTCAAAGCAGACATGACCACGTCTGCTTCTTCTGTTCTGCCCTTGGAATACAAGAATCGCGGACTCTCTGGGAGCCAAATCAGGGTAATGATGGCAACGACGGCGAACACAATCTGGAAAGCTGGAACAAGTTAGAACAGCGAGTGCCCAACGGGACATGTCATACCAATTGGAAAGCGCCAAACAATCTGTCCGGTTAAGTGAAAGAAACCGTAACTATCGAAGTTAGCATACGTCTTTGGAAATCCGAGTAACTGACTTCATCCAGTATGCAATCACAATTCCGAATGCGGCGATGGAAAGTTGTGTGGCCACCAATTGACCCCTGTGTTTTGCCTTGGAGGTCTCTGAAACCCAAGTTGGTACTGTGCCAGTGTTCATGCCATTGCCGATTCCCTAGACAGAAGTGAGAGGATGAATTTACGAGGCCTTATTTTCCTTACCGATATGACTCTTCCTGCCACCATCTGAGCGACACTGTAGGAGGAGGCTTGAAGGACAGCTCCTTGAAGACATTAGGTTTTGGTGGGTGAAGATTAATCGAGTTCAACTTGCCAATTATCATAATGCTCATGCCAATCGCGATGGTTTTCTTGCGACCCAATTTTGCACCCCAAACCACTGCAATGAGACATCCGACCATGCATCCAATATCATAAATCGAGACAATGGTGGAAATTGTGTCGGCGTCGGTCAACTAAAATCTCTGAGCACGCATCGGCCAAAGTCGGGAGGGTTCGCCCACCTTGACGTTAATGGCTTCAAGGAAGTACGGAGTTGAGATGATCGATCCCATGATCCCTTGGTCATAGCCTGGACGGGTTAGCCTAGTACCTTGCGGTGCGTTTCCACGTTCGATTGTTCATACCAAAGAGAAGAAAGGCACTTGCTGAACACAGGCTGATCGCCACGGACAGGGCAGTGCCCTGAAGGCCCAAGAATGGCTTTCGGTGAGCAGACATTTTCGCTTGCAGGATTGGGAGAAGAAATCTGGTTCCTGGATGAGGCCATGAATTTATCCCCGCGATCGCCAGATTATATGGGTCGACACAAGTCTTCCAGATTTCCTGGGACGTCTTGTGTGCAGGACGCTAGCCTCCGGGCATTCCCATTGGTCAGCAGCAATTTCCACAGACTCCCATTGGTCGAGTGTCCTGGGGTCCCGCTTCGTCTGCAGTCTGGAGTGCGGAGGTGACAATTCTCGTGGGGATGTGTGGAGTTGGTCGATGCTTCTCGGAACGAAACTTGCAAAACCAATTAAGCAGCCCAATGGGACTTCGAGGAATGCGGTCTCGATCTGGAACGAGGCTGTATCGGATCGTGTCTCGTTCCTCCCGGATATGGTTTACATATCTTCTGACGGATCCTCCTTCTAGGTTCTAGGTTCCACAAACATATCAATTCACCATCATGGCCAACACCGAGAGCCTCGCAGACGAAGTCGCCTCCCTTCGCAGCATCGTTAAATCACTTCAAACCTCTCTTTCAGAAGTTAAAGACATCCAAGCCGTCCAGTGGCTCTTGAATCATTACACCGCTCTGCACGACGATGCGTGCTTCGATCTGAAGAAACGCCAGGAATGGGAGAATTTGTTCGCCGAAGACGGAGTTGCGATCTACCCGTACGGTCAGCACAAGGGTCGCCAGGGCAAGGGGTTTTGGGCCTTTGGTGGAGTCTCTTACTTCGAACGCTGTCAACTGCTGAGCAGCAATTTCGACATTAATTTCAGCCCGGATCGAAGCAGGGCTTACGTCAGGACCAACTGTATTGCACAGTGGATGAAGCGCAAGGATATTTTCGACGACCACTTTGATGAGGGAGGTTTCTACAACTGGACTTTGAGGAAGGAGACCGATGGGCAATGGAAAATCGAGAAGGTGCATCTCACCATCACTTGGACCACTGGAGATGACCCAACTGGAGTGGGCCCAAAGACAGAAAAGCTGCAGAAACTATAGCTATAGTCTGTTCTGTATGACACGGAGACACGCGCGGATTTACTTCCCGAATTCCCAGGTGTCCGCTCCTTCAACGCATGTGGAGGCCGTCAAATGGAGTTCTGATTGTATCTAATCCATGACCCTTCAATTGCGTCCGTTTGCCATTCTCCTCAGAGCAATTTCCCAATGCGTTGTACCTGGGATCATAAGTCATCGATGACCACGTCGACCGTACCCTGAGGTTGATAAATCTTTCAGCACAAGTGTCTTCACAAAGAGGGTAACTGCAATCTTGATGAAGGAAAGAAGACTCGGACGTGCGAAACCGCCCCGAAGGTGATTTCATGGGCTCTTGATCATCACGCGAGGAATCTTACATGCATCTTCTGCTGAGAGATATGCGTGTCATTGTTCCAGCCTTCTTCTGATAGCACGAGACTGCACTGCTGTCACAGTCAGATCGCGCAGCTGAGGTGCAGACCACAGAACGGAGCGTGCCTTGGCCTCCCTGCTTCCAGGTATAAAAAATACTTTGGGCGCTTAATGGTTTTCGAAGACTAGGCTGACTAGCCATAGTGGCCAAAGCAACACAGGGGCACTCGCCGACTTTTGTTACCTCCAGTGTAAAACTGATATGTTGACGTGGACACGAATGCGGCGGGCACCAATGCGGAGTGTTCAATATCAATTCCCACACACTTGTAGCCCTTCTGACATACTGGTATTTAACTTGAGTGCGAGGCCAGTCTCCCAACACGATGTAATGTAATGTGAGCAGCGGGGCTAATTAATCACCATCACGAGTTTGCTCTAACGGCGGGGAGAATGGTACGAGATCTTTTCAGCTTGAGCTTTGCCCGCCTAATGTGGACGATGCAACCACTCCGAGGAGAGTAAGAGTCGCGGAATACCATCATATGGCTATTGTACTTTTGTCTCAGTGATTTCGATGGCTGGTATTATCAGGTGTTCCCTTTAATCGACTTCTAGGCAAGCCATCCCCCGTCCACGTTGTAGACGGCCCCAGTAATGAACGTCGCTTCCTCGCTCAATAAAAAGGCAACAACATTGGCAATTTCAACCGGACTTGCTTTACGTTTCTGGACTTGCCTGGCAACTTCAAGTGATGTTTCTGCGTCATCGCCGGCCATCATTGGAGTATCAACACAGCCTGTATCGTCGTAGTATCAGATAACTGATCATGGGTGCAACAATAACAGACTTACCAGGCGCAACACAATTCACCCTGACGCCGGGATTCTCTCGAGCAGCAGACTTGGTCACCCCGATTACAGCATGCTTACTTGCACAGTAAGCACTCATCCCTTGCCATCCTATCATTCCATCGACACTTGCCGCAGAGACCTGCATCGTAAAAGTTAACTCACAATCCCAGACGCATGCTGCGCATCACGATTGAAAACAAATAACACCGTACGATAAAACTTACAATGCTGCTACCATCTTTCATATTCCGAAGTTGTGCCCTTATGCAATAAAAGACGCCTCTGGCGTTCACATCGATGTTGAAATCCCAATCCTTGTCTGTGGTTTCCACGATGTTGGCCCAGGTGATAACTCCAGCAAAATTGGCGGCTCCGTCAATTTTACCTAATTCCTGAACAGTTCTGTCGATCCAATGGTTCACTGATTCACTATTGCGAACATCAACAACAGTGTAGATGTGGCCCTTGCCGCTCAGTGATGGGATCGCTTCTTGAAGACGTTGTTCGTTCAGGTCTGCAAGGGACACAATCGCTCCTCGGGTTGTGACCAGTCTTGCAATGGCTAGTCCCATGCCGGATGCACCTCCAGTAATGCCAATCTTTCAAGTTAGTCTTAAAAAGGGTTGGTGCTTTCTCAATTCGGGTTGGCCATTGGATGAGCACGAGGATGGTTGGCTTACCACTTTTCCATTGAGATTCGCCATTATGATTGTAGCCTTGGGTGACCTATTAACCTGATCGACTTTGAGACTATAAATCGTCCTCAAGAGATGAACTTCTGCGCAAGTCGCAACAACGTCGTAGGGCTCCCTTATAATAGATGAGGCTGGATGGTTACCACAACCCTGACAATCCAGACACATTTCCCGTTCAGTTAGTATTTCCCGTTCTCAGTTGACATTCAAGCTTCGTTCCATGAATGCTAAATATAAGTGGGCAAATCGAAAAGGTAGCAACTTGATCGACCTAACCCGATGTAGTGTTTCCTACCAAGTTGCCCTTTGGGGAGGGTTGCCAGAACATGGCTGAGGTCTAGATTCCTCATGTTGGTCCTTTTCCGAAGTCGCAGTAATCAACGGACATCCCTTAGATACCCTAGTAGTTGAAGCGAGCTCTGGAGGAATCTACAACTTTAGAAGCCATGTCAACTAGGGCTTGAGACGGCCGTGGTTGAGAAAGCCTGTGATTTGGCGGCGCCTGATGTTGGAATCACTATGCTAGCATAATGAGTAGTACAGAGTCTTCTTATATTGGTACTCGTGGGAAGAGTAAGACCTGAAAACTCATCCTTGCTGAGTCGCAACATCAAACAGCTTGAAGTTCTCACCTACTTGCAACATGTGAAGCTCATACCGAGTTGATTTGCCCTGTGTGAAACGACGGGAAGAAGAAATTTGGGACAGCTGGCTTTGCAAAAGAACCACCAATTCAAGAGTCAGTGACACTGAATGCAATAGCTAACGGTGAGACATTGCCAAACTGCTGACGGAGTTCACTGGTATGGCCACAAAGAACAGATCTGGAGTTCATAAGCGGACAGTGTCGCCGTGGACTTCATGGAGTTAGTCTGCCGCCAATAGTGGCGGCTATTATTTCCTAAAAGGGTAAAATATGCCGAGACACTTTTCAGACTTCGGGGTCACATGCTCCAATCATTGACCGGAATATTATCAGAAGCAGTCATTACTGTAGCTTCTCGTTGATCTGGCCTGGACCCTGAGGAAATTGTTTGTTCTGGAATCATCGAGTGTTGATTGGTCGCTAAATCCGAGTTTGTTCCATTGGTCCAAATCACTTGAGGTCTTGGCCTCAAGAATTTCTGACACCCCTTCTTTCCTTCATACTTAGCAACTTTACCAAAAAACTCATCCGACTCTGCCTATTACAAACCTGTATCCACATTTCTCCCCTATATTTCCCCTCCTGCTCATTTAGCGGTCTGAGAAAACTTGGGGAGACGCTCTGTGGGAGCACAGCTTTCTCAGTTGTTTCAAGAATGGACAAGCAAACTCGATCACGCAGTGAGCAAATTCCAAGATGTTGTTCCGCTCATCTCTAATGACAGCATTCCAGATGGCTGTGCGAGATGTAAAAGCCGAGTTAGTGCTTTGATCCTCTCCGCCATTCTGTATTGACGTTCTGCAGAAACTTAAGTGTGACCAGAAAAAGCCATCTTGCACGCAATGCACCAGGCGGAAGATTGACTGCCCAGGCGACAGCAAAGGTCTCCTTCGATGGTCAACGAAACATGAGGTCCTCCAGAGCGCTCCCAAGACCGCGCCTAGCCCAGAGATACAAGCTAAGGTATCGTCTGGGAAGCGAACCACCGCAAGCACATTTCCAAACACACGTTCGCAGCATGTCGGAAAACAGCTACCCCTATCGAAAAACCACATAAACCTCAGCGCCAGCGTCGCAAGCGAATCTGGCACCAAATCGGCTTCAGATGGGCGGCAAATTCGAGACATCTCTCCTCCTAATCCTGCCGCCGTAGAAGCGGACGACTCTGGTGATTTTCGAACCAACCTTTCCCCCAGTGTACAAGAAAGCAACAGTGGGCTATTATATGAATTACCAACCCTTGACGAGTGGGGCCAAGACAATTTGATGAGTCTGCTTCCCAACCTGCAGGATACCCACTGGATGGATATCTGGTCGCTAGACCCTGGAACTTACAACGAAAATGGCTCCGGTATAGAGGAAGGTGAATCGCTACTTGAGCTGAATGTGCGCGATGACACATTCATATTCGTCCAATATTATTTCGAGAAGATATGTCCGATTTACTCCATCTTTGATGATCTGGCAAACCCGTTCACAACTCTCGTCAAGCAGTATCTCAAAACCTCGAGACTCATTCACAATTGCATCGTCAGCATGTCTGCAGTGCATCTACTCCAAGGGAATGAGTCAATGTTGCACTTATCAATCAAGTACCACTCAGCTGCGGTGAATTCGCTCGCGAGGGCGCTATCCGACCTAGAGAATACAGAGACAAGTTGCGGGGGATCATCTCTCGAGGCGAAGTTGGACGAAGTACTATTTGCATCAATATTACTCGGGTTGTCGTCGGTAAGTAGCCTTCTGGTCCAAATCGCTGTTTCCTAAGAGCCTTTTCCTTCTCTCACCGCAGGCAGTATAGCCCACGGAGAAACAAAATACTTTCCCAAGCTCACCACTATTCATTCTACATTTATCACTTCCCATCCAGAATTCATCAGAATCTAACGGAAGCAGCCCTGGTTTGACCCGGAAGATCTAGGCATTCATCATCTACAAGGTGCCCGGAAAGTTTGCGAGAAATGGCTTTCTCTTTTGGCATCAAATTCGGAACATTTACCATCTACAATCTTGCGAGACCAGCATAAAAGCTTCCTGATAGGAGCCATGGCATACTGGGAAGCTTGCTCTGCATTTGTTTTTGACCAACCCTTACATGTCGTTGATTACTTGATTCCCTTCCTTTTCGAGTCGGATCTCGTTCAAGCACATCCTTTTACAGGGTTTGGCACCCCAACGTTCGTCAACTTAACCAGAATAGCCATATGTCTCAGGCAAAAGCGTGTCCTGTCGAAAATGCAAACTCTAGCTTGGGACGATGAGAGTTACGCACATCGAGCTGATTTAATCCGGGCTGTCGCGGTGGAAACTGAAACCTTTGCAATCAGCTATCGTTTGCCCCGGCAAGCAATCGTCCATGGCTGTCGCAACACGTCGACCATGCGTTACCTAGAATGCTATGCAGAAATCTACAGGCTTGCCTCCCTAATCGAGATCTACCAATGCTTTCCTGACCTAGCCGACAAGCATCTACACCTCAGACGTACAAATATGGAACTTGGAACTCGTTCGACAGGAGCCCATTACACCGTCGGTGAGGGTACTCTTTCTCACGATAAGGCAAGCCTTGCTCGAATGCGACAGCAGCTCGTTCAGGATCTGGCACTAGCAGTGTTGGATCTTTTACAAGAACTTCCGGAAGGAAATTGGGATCACTGCAGTATATTCCAGACCTTGGCACTGATAATAGCTGGAAATGCTATTCATGGCGCTATTGAAGAGACTTGGGTTTCGGACAATCTCAACCGGCCAGATCACTCCCTTACGTCTCACTTACACTCGATCAAGATGAGAACTCACAATATCGATGTTCTGCGGTCATTTCTGCGACAGCGCATGGAGATAAATTCGAAGACATATGGCCTGGGACGCGTTTTCGAGAGAACCGAACGACTCCTCGAAAAGGTATGGGCTGCAGCAGACACCACCAGTAGCTCCAGTTTCTTGGGAACTCTAGAGGATACCGGCAGGTCTCACTGGATCGATATCATGACTCGTTATAACCTGGAAACATTCTTCGGCTAGCTAAAGATGTACACTAAGTATTGATATTTGGTTCGAAGTTAGTGCGTCAATATGGATTATTTTCCGGGGTGTTACGCCGCTTAGACAGGATTTAACCGACTCAAATGTATTTTCCGTTGAGATTTAGTGTCCGTGTTTAAAGAATTGAGACTTTGTTTGCGCCACGACTTTAGTGGAGAAGTAAGAACAACGGTATTAATTGTAAGGTCTCCAGGTCTAAGCGAGGGCGACAGACTTAATGATGCAAGGTGCGAGGAGATTAGAAGGTGTTGTGAGGGACACTGTAAGAGGGCGGCTAAGAGCCATTTGGAGTGCATGTTCTCATTCACGCCCGTGCCATGAGCACAAGTATGAGGTCAGGATATGTACCGTATGGAAGCGTTGTTATGTTGCCTAGACTGTCGCATCGTCTGGATCGTCGACAACACCTAGCCTCATGTATCGGCCACGGGACACTCGTCTTATACGTCGAGTAGGGGACGTTCATATGAATACGAGTCGCCGCCTATCGCAGATACCCCATCAGCGTCGTGACGAGCCGGCAGACCCGGGAGGGGATGCCCAATTGCAGTGCCAGTATCGAAGCCGCGCCGATAAGCACTGATAGCTGTAGGCGCATACTGCAGGTGGCTACGCGGGAATTTGGCCTCGAGTCCGCCTTAGCCCGTACCCTATCAAGATTTGAAAAGCAGCCCTGATAAGCTCACACACAGAACGTTCAACAAAGGCAGCATGAAGAAGGCAGAGATATGCCTTCGAAAGAGCCGAAGATTGTGGCCTCTCCGACAATGAGCAGTTGAACTTGGGCAACGCTCCTAGGTTTCAGGGAGGCGGAGCTTCGTAGTGGCGCAGCTTCGCAGTGGCGGAGCTCGGCAATCAACACTGTAGATAAGCTAAGCCCCACCTCTAGCTTCTTAAGTGCTTTGAGGAGCGCTCGTGCGCGCTCCATTCCACCCCAAACTTAGAAAGCTTGAGCCTACCTTCGCGGTCACGGACATTTCTCACTGACTCGGAGAGTGTGCTCACTATGGCCGCGGTAAAACTGCAAAGCAGATCGGACCATGACCACTACGCAGCTGATGTCGAAAAGGGATCATTTGATGGTCGATACTCGCTCGCATCAGTGACCGTTACCTTATCGATCGGGCTCGCTCTTTACAATTCATTGGAAATGGTGCTCCTAATCGCAACGATCTTCAAACGATGGAGTGGTCTATACTTCTGGAGCTTATCGATATGCAACTTTGGTGTCATCCTGTACACCCTTGGTATGATGCTGATGTACTTTAACCTGGGCATTCTCTGGCTCAGCAAAGTTCTTGATGACGCCGGGTGGATAGGCATGGTCGTTTGCCAGTCTCTTATTCTTTACTCTCGCCTGGGTCTGATACTTGACAGCACCAAGATCTTGAGGGCTGTGAAGTGGATGATTTATGTCAACAGCCTCATTTTGGTTACTACTGTTGTCATTCTCGATTTCGGAACCAGCTACTCAGGCACACCGTCATTCTCTGAAGGATACTTTTATATCGAGCATATTCAACTGATCGGCTTCACCATTCAAGAAACTACCATCTCAGCTCTTTATGTTTGGAAGGCGATTAGCCTGCTCGGAGTTATTTCGAAAGCCAACACTAGGAGTATGATATGGCAGTTGCTAATAATGAACCTCATCATCATTGGGATGGATGTAAGTAGCATCTCGTCACCAAGCTCCATTACTCATATACTTCCAGATTACGGTCATCATTTTACAATTCAAGCACCTCCAGCTTTACCAGGAAAGCATTAAAGCCTTCGTGTACAGCGTCAAACTTAAACTTGAAGTACACATATTATCCAAGTTGGTCGACCTTGTCCATGGCAACTCTGCCACCAGATCAATGACATTAGACATCATTGACTCGAATGCCATCCTCGGACAGTCACCAGTCGAGGTGCATCAAGGAATGCCGCGGCAAGAGCCTCTCACAAGTGGCGACAACAGCGCAATAATCCATCCCGAAAAGGGTCACGCCACCGAGAGCAGGCTTCGAACATCCATCTCTCGGTCACTTGATGATGGTGACAGCATACTGCCAACGCGTTCACTACCTTCACAACACATGGCTAGAACCGTTACTAGAGAATCTGATTTCCTGTACGCAGAGGCTCTCCGCTCTCTGAGATGAGAGTCCATCTGTAAAGAAGTCGATTAGCGACAGATTTTCATCACAAATTGAAGCCTGCATGGCTTTGAAGGATCAATGCATGATCATTCAAGGGGTATGGGATTGTTGGAATGCTTCTCCGACTGATCACTGCTTGAAAGCTTTGGGAGAACCCCAAGACCCCCGTGAGCGATTAATGTTTCTCGTTTCAGGTAAGTGCGTCTGAAATTGAAAGTTGGCTCTGACTGGTTTCCATCTAACTTATGGCCGTACTAGATTCGCTTGAGTCGAGGCTCCTGTTAAAGGAAGGTCGGCCTAACTCTACCTCATCGCCACGCTTTATAGCCAGCGTAACAGGCACACAGCTCTCCTTGAGCACCGTAAATGGTTGGGTTCCATCGGCAAAGATAGGCATTGAGTGAAAAGATTGACTTTTAGGACTCGGTCTCCTTGCGAGAGGCAAGAGGCCGAGACAGATCATCCTGTAGGATGATATGAGCGAGATTTGCAGGAGATCTGCAAGTTGAGTCATCGATGGAGACCTTTGGATGAAGATGGAGGCAATTTGTAAATCAATCAATCATTAACCAAAGGGGCGAATTGGTTGTGTAGCCTTGGTGGCCATTGGCCGTTTGCACCGCCACACGGCAGAGTAAACGTGCAAATCGCTTAACAAAAAGACTCGGCAGACATAAGTATTAGGAGTAATCGTGTTGCATGAGACGTAATGTAATCCTACTCTTTGTATCCTCCACTTCGGTCGCTCCAAGCGCCAATGTTGAAGTCGACTCCTGGCACAACAGAGCCGAAGAGGTCGATGATATTTGTGCCCAGTAGAGTATTATTCTGCCTGTAATAAGGATCATTGTCCATTGGATAGAACAGGTTACCGATGACAGTACTATTCTCGGACTCCGAGGTTTGTGAAGTCAGGACGATGTCGGGTACCTAAATGAGTAGGTGATTAGAACCATTTTATATAGGACAATGTTACTCGCTAGCAAGTAAAGTGGTGACTCACTGGTGAAAGGTCGAAATGCACGTGGGAGGAAGATGACATGAAATCATCAAGGTCAGTCCCGTTCAGATGATCAACATTCTGACTAGTTCTTTGCAAAGCTGGCCAGCTTGGTACTAACGATGACGGGTTTGGCGGGTCCTCGGTTGCAGGACTATGCTGAACATCTCTTACATACTCAGTTGCAATAAAAGCAAATTCAGAGATCATGGAACCGGGCAGAACGCCTCCACTTGCGTACTCAATTCGACTAAAATGACCACTGGCAACGTGAAGGAGGGCGAGGTTGTTTCCTGTTTCGGGGCTTTTTGGATTCTGAATAGTCAAGTCAAACAGTATGAAGAGCGCCGCCACCGGGATGCCAACAAGAACCCTAAAACAATCCAAGATGTCAGCACCAGGCGGAGAGAAATTCCAGGCGTCTTAGAATCGTGCTTACCATACTGGTGTATATGGCTCTACATCGATAAACCGTGACAATTCAAGAATAACCTGTGATGTCCTCATTATTGCTTGCGTGCTCTTCAGCCGCCGAGTTGAGTTCAACCCTTCTTCCGGCCGACTTTCAAAATGCAGCGCTGCTCGAGCGAGGGCTAACAAGAGGCCATAGTAGAGATAGTGAGTCCATAAAGCAACGGATGTCCGCAAGGACCCGGGCAATGAAGGTTCCCAGAATCGAGTTCCAGGGCGGATCGTTTCCGAGATCGATAACCGCCATTGTTCGAGCTCAGATTGTAATTGATCAATTGTAGCACAAAAGTATTGCCTTGAGTTTCCTGTCACACCAATGGAGAATAGCGAGGTGTACGCCCGGGAAAGTAAACGTGCATGTCGTGAATAGGCCAGGAACCAATCGTACTCGCCAAAAGATGCTCCCGATATGGGTGGCACAGGCTGGCCGATATCTGAGTCATTGAATATCTATCTGAATCATCAGCCTGCATTAAACATGAAGAGAGAGAAGAACTCTGGTATGAAAACTACAAGAAGAGACTCACAGAACTTCTTCCATAGTAGAAGCTAGATGTTTTTTCAATAGTATACAGAACCCAAAAGACTCTTCCGTAGGAATCAGTAAGAACATCTCTGTGCTTTTCAAAAGATAGTTTCTGAGCTCTTCTGGCACCCTCTGAAATGATGATATGCTCGATCTGTAAACAGGAAACAGACAGTGTAAAAATAGCCATGGATGTCAGTGCTTGAAGGGTAAAGAGAGAGTCTGGGAGAGTCAGGAGGTCAGGGAACAAAGCCAAAGCCACCGAGAATAGCTGCCATGATCTTGATTTCCCAGGTTCAAAACTTCCATGACCAAAATACTGGCAGCCAAGAGCGAGCACGGAGTGATATAAGGCGGAGAATGCCTTGTTTGTGGACAGCTTTTGAGAGAGTCCAGGGTCCCTAAGCGTTTCCTCGAAAGTCGCTTGATCGAGATATGGATAGAAGGGGTGAACTCTTTCGAAATAAGCTGCATATTGTTAGCCTTGTCAGCCTTGTCATCTTTGAAATGTTCATTTTATACGAAGAAGCTGGCCAAGTACATACCTCTTACGTAAGTAGCAGCAATATCCCGGTCAATCAAGGTTTCCTGGTTATCGGATCTCCTTAGAATTGAGCCGTTTGGCGATCGTGGGCTAGAATGCAATCGAACATTGATGACCTCGGCCACCCGTTTGACCAGGTCGTTCACTTTGGAGTTCTGAAGGCGTGAGGATAAAGCTTGCATTCTGCTATCTGAAAAAAAGCTTAAGCCGTAATTGCCGCCTGTAACTCGGGTTAGATGTGGAACGTCCATAGCAACGCAGTGATTTACCGAAGATTCCATTGCCCTAGACAGAAAGGTCAGCACGAGACAGGAATCTGTAGAGAGTCTGGAATTACCTGGAAGGGAAACAGCTTTCCCTGTGTACAGCCCGAAGTTCCGGACTGCGTGAGGAGGCGATCGACATAAAGCTGTGGCAATCCTCCGGAGTTCAAAGGTTGTTCGTTCCAGAGCGAATTCGGAATACCATCCTGCCTTACGTAAATCTCTCTAACCTCGACGTGTTCACCAAAGGCGCCCCTGGTACAAGGGAAAACGAACCCGATTCTTTTGACCCAAACGTTCCAATCCGTTTGATGCGTGTGTAATAGTGACTAGTCATTTAGAGGCCAGTACCTTGCAAGTCAACTGCCACGCTGCCAGTGGTCACATACCTTGGTCCGAGCCCAGGCTGTCTGCTTTGTGCCTTCGAGACGGTCTAGCTGTGCTAAAGTGACACGATGTATTTCGACGCTTTGCAGAGAGGGGTAAGCAGTCGCTCAACTTCCACGGCAAGTCTTCGAGATACTCACGGTGCAGCTCTCGCAAGGCTCAAGAGATGTTTGTCCTGAAGATCAGAGTTAATGTGCAGGCCACCCTAGTACCGTATAGCGCATACCGGAGCAGCGCACTTTGCGGGCCTTGCAGGCATCGCAGGATTTGAGCATCTTTTGTGTGCCTAACTTTCCCCCTTCCATTGCGGGCTAATTTCACGTAAGGAAGAAATGCGATCACTTGTTGAGAATTCTAAACATTCGGCTCGACAGGCGGGGCTCGTCCTATTACTAAAAGGCGTTGTGGCTCGGCACCCGGCGAACCCAGCAACCCGGTGAGTGGAATGATCCTAAGCTCGGGACCGAGAACACCCAGGCCAGGTGGCGGCGGAGCGCTGATTCCGAGCGCGGATTCGTGAGAGACTCGTATGATTGGAGAATCTGACGCACAATCATGAGCCAAACGAGTTCGGACGCGAGACTAACTCAACTACCAGGTTGTCATCTTCTCCATCTCGGCTCCGAGAGATATATGGAGAAGGATCTCCTCCACTCAGATATGTCCATCCACACCGAGATTGCCCTGGAAGTCAGTAACCCTCATTTCACAAATCCTGGGCTACGGTTATTGAGAGTTGCTTTGTGCTTGCTAAACAAATTGTGCCTCGGAGATTGCCCGGTGAGAGGAGCTCAGTATGCGTCATGCAGTCCGGCCCTCTTCAGTATATCAGGAAGTCGGCCCCTCAGCTTTCAACTTGAACTTTCTTCACAACGATTGCTATGGTCAGGCGCATCCATGGCAGGAAAATATACTCCAGATTCCCCTGGAAAGAGCGAAGTTGCATCTATGGCAGAGACAGATACACCAGACGAACCTTTGGCACAGCTTGTGCAAACGTCTACCGAAGTCATGCATGCGTCCAATCCATTTCTCGACCTTCACCAACCATTCTTAAATCCAAGATCATCGCAGTTTGACAAGAAGCTGTGGGCGAAGACCTTTTTCCATGCTATCAAGAACGACCCGGACCGGTACCCCCAACGCTCAGCTGGGGTTTCTTTCAGGAATCTTGACGTTCACGGTCGATATGCATCGACAGACTACCAGAAAGATGTTGCCAATGTCATCTTGGATATCCCAAATAAGATAATCGAAGCCATCGGCAGTCGAAAAAGGAAGGTACAGATCCTAAAAGATTTTGAGGGAGTCGTCAAAAGGGGTGAAATGCTCGTCGTCCTAGGCCGGCCGGGAAGGTAATAGACATTCTTGCTCGCCACCTTGGATATCAACTGACGAATTGATAGTGGTGCATCAACCCTTTTGAAAACATTAGCCGGGCAGGTGCATGGCTTGTATCTTGAGGGGGGGACCAAGATTAATTATCAAGGTGAGATTCTACGCCCAGGATGACAATATAAGCTTGTACCCAAGAGGTATTGACTTCTTTACGAAGGTATTCCATGGGATATCATCCATGAGCGGTACAGGGGTGAGGTCATTTACCAAGCAGAAACCGATGTCCACTTCCCATATTTGACAGTTGGCCAAACGTTATCGTTCGCCGCACTGGCAAAAACTCCAAGAAACCGATTTCCCGGGGTCACCCGTCACCAGCACGCGGAGATCATAAGAGATGTGGTCATGGCTGTCTTTGGCCTCACTCATACGCTTGATACAAGGGTTGGTAGTGACTTTGTCAGAGGGGTCAGCGGCGGTGAGCGAAAGCGTGTGAGCATCGCTGAAGTTGCCTTAACTCAGAGTCCGCTTCAATGCTGGGACAACAGCACTCGAGGCCTGGACAGCGCAACTGCGCTTGAGTTTGTCAGAACTCTCCGACTGTCAACTGAATTGGCAGGGTCGACGGCGATCATGGCAATATACCAGGCCTCCCAAGCCGCATATGATGTAAGTGGATTTTATTGAGGCAGCGAGTACAAAGAGGCCACCGTCCAGTCTGACAAGATATCCGAACTAGGTCTTTGACAAAGTCATAGTGCTTTATGAAGGCCGTCAAATATACTTCGGTAGTACAGATGCCGCAAAGAGCTACTTCACCGACATGGGCTTTCATTGCCCTGAAAGACAGACAACTGCTGACTTCCTCACTTCTCTTACAAATCCAGCCGAACGGATGACCAGGCCTGGTTTCGAGAACACAGTTCCTCGTACACCGGGCGAGTTTGCGAAAGCCTGGAAATATAGCATGGAGAGGGAAAGGCTTTTGAAAGAAATCGCAGCCTTCGACGAAGAATTCCCGTTCGAGGGTCCGTCTTTTCACAATTTTGAGCAATCCAAAAGGGCTCAGCAGGCTGCTTTGACGTCAGACTTCAATATTTCCCTACAAGGCATGTGAATCGATTTGCTGACTGATACCCCAGGCGCAGCAAATCACCTTACACCATTTCGATACCCATGCAAATGGGCCTCTGTACGACCCGCGGATTCCAAAGGCTGCTAGGTAACAAGACCTTCTTCCTCACAACGGTTTTCGGCAATTTCCTCATCTCGCTGGTACTTGGAAGCATCTTCTACAACCTACCTTCAACCACTGCCAGCATTACCAGCAGAGGTACCTTGCTCTACTTTGCCATTCTCTTCAATGCGTTGAACAGTGCGCTCGAAGTACGGTTCCTCCATGGTCAAACTGCAATGGATGGCAACTGATGTGCACAGATTTTCTCATTGTACGAACAACGTCCCATTGTAGAGAAGCAATCGAGATATGCGCTATACCATCCATTCTCCGAAGCTATTGCGTCCATGCTAACGGAGCTGCCGAGTAAACTGCTCTCGACGATCGCTTTCAACGTACCCTTATACTTTATGGCAAACCTACGAAGAGAGGCTAGAGCATTTTTCACCTTCTTATTGTTCGGCTTCACTTGCACTCTCGCCATGTCGATGATATTCCGGACTATTGGGCAGACGACCCGAACTATTCATCAAGCGCTCACTCCTACCGCATTCTTTGTGCTTTCATTGGTTATCTACGCTGGATACATTGTTCCGACTACATATATGCAAGATTGGCTACGCTGGATTAGCTACCTCGACCCAATTGCATATGCCTTCGAGAGCCTTATGGTCAACGAAATTTCCGGTCGCCAATTCCCATGCGCTCAGTTCGTACCAATGGGTCCTACCTATCAGAATTCGACCGGGCTAGAACGAGCATGCATTGCTTCTGGAGCACTCCTAGGCTCTGACTATGTGGATGGTACTTATTACATTGGTGCCGCCTTTGAGTATTATCATTCTCATCTCTGGAGGTAAGTTTCCGGTTTCCGGTGAGAACCGTCTAGAAACGGGTACTGAATCAACTAAAGGAACCTGGGAATTCTCATCGGATTCATCATTTTCTTCACCATTACTTACCTTCTTGCGGCTGAGTACATTCATAGCGACCGGTCCAAGGGCGAGGTACTTGTCTTTCGTCGTGGTTACAAGCCAAAATCAATAGCAAGGCCCGCACAAGATGAGGAGGCAACCAGCCAAAACCTTGTCGGTGAAAACCACGAGCTCGAACGCATCGGCACCGAGAGAGGAGAACAACTTCGTACTGTCATACCAAAACAAACTTCTACTTTCCATTGGAGAGATGTCTCGTACGAGATCGCAATAAAGGGCAAGCCAAGACAGCTCTTGTACGACGCGAATGGCTGGGTAAAGCCTGGGACTCTGACGGCCTTGATGGTAACTCCCTAATTTATCAATGAACTGACTAAAAATGCTCACATGATACCAGGGTGCCACTGGAGCTGGCAAAACCACGCTTTTGGATGTTCTTGCGAGTAGGGTTACGACTGGTGTTGTGAGTGGCCACATGTTGGTGGATGGATCACCACGAGATCAATCATTTCAGAGGAAGACGGGGTACGTCCAGCAGCAAGATCTTCACTTGGCAACATCAACGGTCAGAGAGTCTCTACGCTTCTGTGCAATGCTCCGCCAGCCTCCAACGGTCAGCAACGAGGAGAAGTTCACTCATGTTGAGGAGATAATCAAGTTGTTAGAGATGGAAAGCTATGCCGAGGCCATAGTTGGCTTCCCGGGTGAAGGTTGGAATTTCATGATTGCCTGAACAACCTGTCCGCTAACAAGATCAAGGATTAAATGTTGAGCAAAGGAAACGCCTTACAATCGGAGTTGAGCTTACTGCTAAGCCAGATCTGCTCCTATTTCTCGACGAGCCAACGTCTGGTCTTGACAGTCAAACAGCATGGTCAATTACGGCCTTGCTAAGAAAACTGTCTGACAACGGCCAGGCAATTTTATGCACTATTCATCAACCTTCGGCAATGCTTTTCCAACAATTTGACCGTCTACTCCTCCTTGTGGAAGGTGGACAGACTGTCTATTTCGGCGAGATTGGTCAAGAAGCCAGGACTCTCACCAACTACTTCGAAGCATACGGAGCCCGACAATGTGAGCGGCATGAAAACCCTGCAGAATGGATGCTGGAAGTTATCGGAGCCGCGCCTGGGGCACATGCTGTTCGAGATTGGCCTGGAACCTGGCGACAAAGTCCCGAGTACGCCGAAATGAGACGTGTGCTATTAAACCTTGAAGCAACCAACAACACTCCAACGCAATCAGTGGAATTAGCAGCGACGACCATGTACGCCGCACCCTTCTTTACTCAATTCCGCCTTTGCACACGCAGAGTATTCGAGCAGTATTGGCGTACTCCAACTTACATATACTCGAAGCTTCTCTTGTGTCTTGCAACAGTAAAGTATTGAGACATTTTTGGATTGCCGATTCTAACCTTTGGCAGAGCATCTTCATCGGCGCGTCATTTTATCAGGCGAAAGTCACCATGCAAGGCTTGCAAAATCAAATGTTCGCCGTTTTTATGATCATGGTCATTTTGGCCTTTCTGGTGTACCAAACTATGCCGAATTTCATTGTTCAGCGTGACCTGTACGAAGCTCGTGAGCGCCCTTCGAAGACATATGCTTGGTATGTATTTATGTGCGCCAACATCACGGTTGAGCTGGCATGGAACACGGTGGCCACACCATTGATATTCTTTCCCTTTTACTACCTCACTGGCATGGATTCCAATGCAAAACCTACGAACGCAACTACCGAACGTGGTGCACTGATGTTCCTCTTAACCTGGTGTTTCACGCTTTTTACCGCCACTTTTGCGGACATGATCATTGCTGGGCTTGCCACTGCGGACATTGGAGCCATCGCTGCGCTAATTATATTTGCACTATGTCTGATATTTTGCGGGTAAGTTGATGGGACACTCTTCCTCGAACGTCTGAGCTGACAATCATCGACAGTGTCATCGCTAGTCCTGCCGCAATGCCTGGATTTTGGATTTTCCTGTACAGAATTTCGCCGCTGACCTATCTCATCAATGGCTTTCTCTCAACTGGACTAGCCAACAACGAAGTTCGTTGCTCAACCATTGAAGTATCACAACTTCAGCCGTACCCCGGTCAAACATGTGGAGAATATTTGGCTGAGTACATCCACATGGCTGGAGGTGCCGTCTACAATCCCAACGCCACCGCGAATTGCGAGTTCTGTCCGGTCGCTAACACCAATGTTTTCCTGGCATCCATATCATCTTATTACAGCGAGAGATGGCGAAACTTCGGGATCATGTGGGCATTCATCATCTTCAACATCGTCGCGGCCTTGTTCCTGTACTGGTTCGCAAGGGTCCCCAAAGAAGGCTTGGGGAATCGATTTCGGCCTGCATTGATCGTGCGAGACCTGCTAGTCCTACGATTACCATTTAGGCGGGGGCATTAAGATTCCAGTCATTGTTTTCGAGCATATTAGCTAGTAGCATCTTTCTCAAAGGGTTACTCATACTCTAGTTGTAAGCTAGCCGAGGGCGCTTTACGGCATGAGTTCCCTTGGGAGAAACCGGCGTGCTACTAGCCACGGCTAATCCTGAACGATGTGACCACACTGGGGATTTGATTAGGTCGGCTGCCCTGGGACGATCTGATGGCTCGAAGGCAAGCATCTTCAGAATGACATCGCTCAAGGCTGAAGGTTTCTGGCACAGTTTCAAGCAGATTTTTTTTATGATCTGCTGGTTTTACGCCTGCAGGCCAATCGCATTTTGCTTGGAGGAAAAGTTGGTACGCACTCAGTCCTGTGCTCCAGATATCGCATCTGAGATCATATGCCGTTTTTGGAGTCTGGTCATGCCCGTACTTGAGTCGTAGTACCTCCGGCGCAAGGTATGCCATTGTGCCTTGGCAATGATCAGTGGAGAACTTGTCGAGAGTCGCAGATCCGTAATCGATAATGACCGCATGCAAAGGATCATACGAGACGATCATTAGGTTTGAAGGTTTAATGTCTCGATGCATTATTCCATTAGCATGCAGGTGTGTCAAGCCTTGGAGGATTTGTTGCATTGCACCAAGGCGTGTTTCATGAGAACGTGATGATATTGTCAAACTGTAAAAGTCCTCCTCTGCTAGTGGCGAATGAATGAGATACACATTATTGATCTTGACGTCTCCCATATATGAGTCGTTCCCGCCAGAATACAAATCCGCCATCAGCTGGCATAGGTTTGGCTCGAAGCGGTCAGTGGTAAGCCTGAAAGTTAACTCAACATGAAATCCAAAACTCACATGCCTGCCGATCATCCTGTAAATCTCCACCCCACGTTTGATCCTCTCCAACGTCTGCGGTGTTCGTTTCACACATTTAATGGCGACCTGTTGACCTGTCTTCTTCTCAAAACCGGGAGAGACAACTCCGTATGCGCCGGCACCCAAGGGCACTTGGATGATGATACCACGATAATCGACATACGTATCCTTAGTAGTTATGTCCAAGCGTGGGTGTAGCTGAGTACTGGACGGGTAGAGTTCCAAGAGCCATTGCTGTACCCTCGGGCGGTGAATGTGGTCAATCACCTTCATGAATTCGAGCTTATACGTGAGTTTACCGAACGTAAGTGCGGTCGAGGGTGCCGAGAAGACTCGTGGCAATTCAGAGACCTTCTCACTACCGTTCAAGGTCACAACACGACCTGATGAAATATACAAGCATACAAAGCCGCTTCGATCGAACGATATCCGAGCATGTCGACCATTAACGTGGTCCCGGGCTCTGTTCAGCGTCAACAGAAAATCAACTCCCCCATTCCTGATATCTTTCCGGCCCGATCCGACCACCCATCCCAAAGCTTTATTCCCCGGAGGTACGTCGAAATTTGCCCTGTAATAACCTGCTCGAACTTGTGCGGGAGCATGCAAGTTCCAACGCGGATTGAGCTCTTTGCAACTTGCAATCTCGTCGAATGCAAGGACCGCCGGACGGTTGATCGGTACCAATCGGACAAAATCACCCAAGAAGAGTTCGTCGTCGATAGTTGTGTCTGGCGTTTTTGGCTCGGAATCATGAGACTCTGCCTTTTCCATAATCGACCAGGATGTCAACGTCGAAGAGTTCCCGAAAACGTTAAAGAATACGGAGGACGGATATTGAAGACCCTCGAATCCTGCTGCCTTCCCCGCTCGCCCCTCAGGGATTTAGTCAGCAACGTCATCCAGACTAATGTCACGTGTACAGGGGTGGCTTCCGCGTCTGCCAAACTGCGACCACCAACTTGAGTTTCTTCAAAACTTCAACGTGAAGACACATCCATGCCTGCAACTCTCGTCCTCATTTCAATACTCAACAGTCAGGTTCGCCCGCCTGATTAATGTTTCCCGACAGGGAGCTGCCAAACCCTCCTCCATCTCCACCGTCGATCGTTTCTGATTTTGACTTCCTTCGACGCCAATCGAAACTGCATGCGCGAGGTCTGCACAAGCTGCTGGACATTGTCAACCATACCCGCGACCCTCCTAAATGCCAACGCCAGGGTGTTGATGACCTTTATTATGATGCAATCTTCGAGGAAGACCAGCCTACTGAAGCTGACAGAATCTTGAGTGCAACGCCTTCATCCATCGACGAGCTGATCACGCCTCCCGACACCCTTTTGAATACCACGACGTTGCAATAGGCTTCCGATAGCTCTGCCAAACTCCACCACCCCTATAAGATTTACAAGGTCTCCGCGAAGAGGGAATCCAGTCGCTGCGGTTACTCGTGCGGTAAGAGTTGGGCCAAACACTCGATGCTGCTTCGGTCGCGGATATCACAAATTGCCCAATTCTGGGAGCTGGACTCGTCCGGTACAAGAAGGCTTCAGGGACAACAACGATGAGCGAATTTGCATCTGCCCTACACCCGAATATATCGTCAGTTGCAGGTCTAGTCGTCGACATGAGAATCAAAGTTTTGCATTCGACACTGGCTGTCTTTACCTGAGAACAATATTACGATGCGTCAAGATCATCATGGGCTCCTACAACTTCGTTCTTCCCCTCGACTCGAGCAATGGGCTTACAGGACGTCAGAGAGCTACTCGGTTCTGAGATATGAAAGAGAGAGCTTGATGGCTATTCCTCCGAATCAACTGCAACCGCGCTGGATCCGCCCATTCAAACGCGAGAGTTCCCAGATCCATTGCTAAACCCTCTTGACAGAGCTATGGTTCGGTCTCGGCCCTGCGGCAGCACTCGGGCGGCCGCTTTCGGCCACGCAAAAGACATCAGCCGACGTTGACAAGATCGATGTTAGGTCCTCCAAGCCTCTCCTGAGATCCGGCTCTCTCCTGTCACCGAGATTCTCCAGCACTCACAACGAACATGCCTGAAAGCCGGCATGAGGTTTCCACAAGCCTAACACCCTTCTCTCGGCATCCGCAACCTAATCTCACTTTCACCGGCGCGTATGTTGAGTGAGCCTGCACTATCCGGCACCTTCTGCTATTTTTCGCCACGGATCATCCGGTTAAGCCCAATATGTCGAACATCGCCTATGCCTTTAAGACGGTAGGAATGACGATTCACTAAGGTTACATGAACCTTTCCAAGTGCAAAGCAGCTCAGAGACTCAGTTCCGAGTTCGCCAATGGTCAGACGTATCTCCTCTGATGGGGATTTCGGCACCGTCCCTCACGCCTTCTCTCTCTCCATCTATTGGTACCGACCTACATCAGGAGCTACAAGATGTGACAAGGATGACGATGGCTACAAAGGTTATATTTGAAGTTTCGGGTTGCAAACAGACAGCAGCGAACTTAACGTCCATGAGTCCGGAACTCACTCTGATATTACTAGTGGAGGAGGATTTCTAACTCACATGAGGTTCTTAAGACTTAGTGACATTAGACCACCAGCAATTTGGAGCTTTTCTACAGCAGATCTAGATTAAAATGGGTGACCTGGAGCGACATGACGAGCAGCTGAACGACCGAAACAAGACCTTCGAATCGAGTTTCCAACAACTCAGTGGATGGCTCCGGCGGCGGTTGCTTGCTATCATCTCCGGATTCCAGAACCGATACCGGAAGAGGCGAAGCAGATGAAGGCTGAAGTGGACCTCTCGTTTTTTGAGAATCCAAAAAGATTTATCCCCGCCCTGGATTTTATTTTTATTTTCAGGATAAGCAATGATATTTGGTCAACTGGAAAGTCTCTGTTAACTCTACCACCTCTCTGAGTTCGTACTCGGAATTGAATTGTGAGAATATGCCTTTTTCGCTGCTATTAATGCGGAGGCGCAACCTCTTCCCCTTTGTTAAAAATATGCTCTTGGGCCTGTTTCAAGTTCATGTGTGCTGAAATCAGCGTCCTGTCGCTTGTATTGGTGTGATACGGCGAGCTGGTAGGCTTGTCAATCCCGGTGCGGACGACATAGTTCTTTCGCTGATCATCTACCAGTAACCGCAGCAGGTCGGGCCGAGAATAATGGCCTACTGTGTCCACCAAGGCTTTTGCATCATCTATCTTGTCAAGGTCGATGTCGCAATAGATGAGTCCATCGAATGTAGGATCGGTTGTTGCGGTTAGTTGACGGCCGTCAGGTCCAAACACGGCCGCTTTTCCTCCACCAACCACTGCCAAATCTTTATCTATGGTGCGTCCTTCGCTGTTGAGTCGAATACCCTCGGCCGAGACAGTCTGGTTCGCACAGAGAACGTATGTGCTGCCCTCGATCGCATGCATTCGACTTGCAGCGAGCTCGCTGGCCGCGGATGTCAAGGTAAATGGGTAGGGTCCGTCTGATCCAGGATCGGGGCCACAGAATGGCCAGGCTGCAATGTGAACTTGCTCTCCTTGCGCATAAGTATGGTATTTGAGCAGAGGCTGAAAATGCTCTGAAAACGAGATCAATTAGTCACTTTCTCTGAGACTCGGCCAGGTGAGGCAGAAACCGTCAGATACAAGAGACATCAGGATTGTACTAACCCCAGCAGTTAAGCATCCCAATCCTGCCCACCTCTGTATCCACTACCGTTGTGAGTGAATCTCCAGTCGCATCTCCGTCTAGTACACGCTCCACGTGGGTAGGCTTCAGCTTGCGGCGATGCAGTAAGACGTTACCGTCTGGCCAATAAACACCTGGGATATATACAGGGTAGCACCAACGCGCTCGCTGAATCCGAACACAACGTACATCTTGTTCTCGCCCGCCGCCTCCCGGATCTTCAACATTTCCTTTCCATAAGCTGAGATACTGTTGGCCATGTACTTTCGCACCAGTGGAATATTCACGCTATAGTTCCCTATCCAAAAGAAATTTGGGTATCCGGGCAACCAGACTTCGGAGAATGCGATGAGGGAGGCTCCATTTTGATGAGCTTCACGGATGAGATCGATGGATTTGGCAAACCCGGTGTCTTTGTCGAACCAACAGGGCTCCGCCTGACAATCTTTTTCGCCGCGACGTTCGTTCCCCTATTCTTCTTCTTGGAGGAAACAAACTACAACTGCAAGACATCCATCTTATTGGCGGGCAATAAGGAGGTAAATGTGCGGCAAGCGCACCGCGGCACTCACCCGACCCGCGCCGCTTTTAAACACGGCTCACCTCCCACTCAGCTCCCACTCACCTTTCACCCACTCTCACTCACCCTCCCTCTCTCTCTCTTACTCTCGACTTACCCACATCTCTTCTCTACCCACTCGACGATGCCCTCGGCGCCTACGCCAGACCAGGATCCTACATCGATGGACGGACGGGTGCGTAGTTTCTAGGCCCCGACGCTGGTCGCTGTTCCTCGCCTTTCGACTTTCTTCCGGCCGTGCTTAAAGGGCCCCCCTCCTTCCGACGCGCAGTACTCCGTATAGGCACTCCGAAGCGTGTTGCAAATCTAGTGTGTTGCATAACTCGGCGCCTAGATACATAGTTCGTCTACTTTGACCCCTTGCCAGCCACACTTTTCGGAACGGAGTCTCGAGCTGCCGAGTTTGTCATCCGGCTTTTGTAACCACATACGGAGTATCGTTAACTGCGATTACAAAGCTCTACTTATTGCGTGCTCATTTCAGCCCACACCATCCCCAGCCCTTAGAAATTAAACAAACACGAGTTGTGGCCCCATTTCGCACTCGGAACTTCGAACTATTATCAACATGGTGAAGCTTTCGGCCGCCATTGAGGCCAACGAACGCTTTGCCAGCGACAATACCAAGAATGCAGGACTTGTATGTGTCTTTGCCGGAGCCACTGGCGGTATCGGTGCAGGCACGATCGAGAGGCTAGCCGTCGTGTTGCCTGCAGCAACCTTCTATGTCCTAGGGAGATCAGCTATGCGTTTTGCAAGCCAACGTGCCAAGCTAGAAAGCCTCAATCCAACCCTCAAACTGGTGTTCCTTGAAGCCGAGGTCTCATTGATCGCCGATATTGATGCTGCGTGCAAAAAGATCATTGCAGCTGAGCAAAAGGTGGATTATCTATACATGAGCCAGGCCTGCTTCCCCCTCAATGTACCTCAATGTATACGTCTCCTGTTCTTGGACTCTCCGTTTTTCCCACACTGACACATCCATAGACACGAAAGAGGGCCTCGATCTCTCCTTTGCTCTTCAATACTACACCAGGCAGCGACTAGCGAGTGTCCTTCTCCCACTCCTTCGCAAGTCCCAGCGTCCACGAGTTCTGAGCGTACTTAGTGGTGGCAAGGAGGAGCAGATGTATGACGATGACATCGGTCTCGAGAAGCCGCAGAACTATGGTTGGCGCCCAGCCATATACCACATGGCCACTATGACAACCCTATCATTCGAATACTTGGCAGAGAATGACAAGCAAATCACCTTCATGCACGTTTTTCCTGGTCCTGTGTCGACTGATCTCTTCGAGCGGCTATCTGCGCCAGAGTCTTTTGGAATATTAGGGAAGATGGTCCTGGCATTCATTAGATTCATTGCTGTTGCTATGCTGAGGCTATTTGGAATGTCAGCTTCGGATTGTGGTGCGAGACAGACTTTTATCCTGACTAGCGACAAGTATGGCCCTGGCGAGGCATGGCGCATCGACGAGAACAGCGAGCCAGTCACCACGCCCGGCGTGCTAGAAAGATATAGAGAAAAAGGATGGCGTGAGAAGGTTTGGAATTACACTACGGGTGTCTTTGAGAAAGCCTTGGCTAAAACTGAATAATTATTTTTGGTAGCCAGACCCAGATCACTAATAGCACCATGACTACTACTTCATAACCGTCGACACGGAGTAGGGAGTTTCATTGAGGTGGGCAGGACCGGCATATTTACCATACACTTCACGGACATTTTGACCTCCACAGCGAGTAAGTTACAGATCCGCCCTCACCCGGCTCGAGCGAGCCTAGAGCACATGACGGCTTCGCCCGCCTCCCCAAAAACACATGAGACATGAGTAAGTTTTCTATCCCCGGGCTATTCAAAGTCTCATCTGGCCCGCCAGCCAAATTCTACCAAAGCGTCGAGCGTGAGTGGAGCTTCCCGTGTAAGATTATTGAGAAGGATGTACAGTACAAGGACGGGGAAGAACTGGAGAAGCTCCACCTGACTATCGATGTCTAGATGAGTGACTAAAGCTGACTCGATGGAGGACGTCGAGAACTCATCAGGTCTCAAACCGACCGAGCCTCATCGGCAAATTTGGAGCGATATCGAGCCTGTGCTGGGTCGATTGATGCAAAATTCTCATGATGAGAAAGCTGGTACAAAGCCAAAGGAAGTAAACGCTAAAATTATGGGAGGAGAATAATATTGCCAACAAGGACTCAGTTGTGGTCTCCATCCGACATCGACAATCCTGTGGATCGCATCACAATACCGCGTCTTCAAGATTATTTGCGTCGGTGCTACTGCATCTCCACATCCCTCTGATCACGGCTTCTAGCAAGAGCCATCACAATATGCCCAATAATTGTCTTCTTCGCAATACTCAGCAAAATATCTCCCGCGCTCTTCTTCTTCTTCTTGGGTTGTACAGGTTCCGAGCTATTCGAGCTATCAATTTGTCTAGCAACCTCGAGATGTTGCTCCTTGACCTGTTTTCGCAGCGTCAAGCCCGTAACATCAAAGATGATGATAATGATGACTTCCTCAAGTAATGCCATGCAGATGAAGATGGTAGTATTGCCGTTAAGAATGTTGAATTTGGGGTTGTAGCTGAATGTGCTCATCCCAGTGTAGACGAGGCGCACAAGAAGGAATTGGAGCGCGAGAGCGACTGCGAGGAGAAGTCTCCTTTCGCCCGCTTCTGCGTGCGTCGCGAAGATTGAGATGAGTATAGTGAAGACAACGATGGCAACGTAAGAGGCGATCAGGAGGATAGACCCTGCTTTGTTGAGAGAGCCTGGGTGGAACACGTGCTGTCCACTGGCGTTGGCTTGCTCGAAGGAGTGGCCCGCATCTACACCACCAACGATACCAAGAATGAGGCCAACGATGACAACAACCTGGATGAATTGCAGCATCCAGGTTCTTAGGAACGTGTTGTATGTTTTGTGAACGTTGTCGAGAAGTCTGCTAAGAAAGCCAAGAATCGCAAGTTCGAGAGGAGAAATGGCGACGTTGTTGAGAATCGCATATCCCTCATAAAGACTGATGTTCTTTGGGCGGCTAATGGTCGCCAGTTGCATGGCAGGGCCAATGATACGTGCAAGACAAAACAAGATCAGATAGACCCATCCTGAATTTCGACCAAACCTGTTCCTGGTAGCGAGATAGATGCCGACAAAGAGAGCAGGGATGTAAACACAGAGCTCGCCAATAGAGACGCCAGATCGGTAATTGATCGTCATCGATAACATAGAAATTGATAAGGCTGGTTGAATTGATTGAGATTCTGAAAGCTTGAGAGACCTGAAAGATTTGCGCAACTGACTTGAATAAAGCGTCAACTTACAGAGGAAACAACATAAATATGTACTGCCTTGAGCATCATGCGTTGGCGGCATGGTACCCCAGTTTGAGGTCGTCGCACAGTAGGGACAGCCATATGTCGACCATGCCGAAAGTGGTGGTCTCAACGCTGGCCGCTCTGCCTCCCACAAGATTTTGTGATGAGAAAGCCGCGCAGGGGGGTAGCCCTGCGAACGACAAGGCTCAATCGAGCAGTACCTGCTGGGTAACCCATCAGAGAGGGCCATTTCTCGTCTGTAATCAGAGTACCCTAGACATGCGACGTGTTATAGCCGATCAAATTTCGTAACAGCGCCTCTCTTATGTCGATGTGGATAAAAATTGGTAGCGTCTCGTAGACCTGACCGCTCCTTGGACATTTTGGACTTCTAACCAGCTTTTCTCCTCGGCTTATACCCAACGAGAATTTCGAAAATAAAGTACAAGTGGAGGCAATGTTTGATGTCCGTCGAGCACTCGGTCCCGCTTATGACGTTGGGTCATTTAACGAAAGAGATTTGTTGGCTCGCTTAGTTCAACGTCGAGCATGCCATTTAGGGAATGGCGTTAGCGGGTGAGGCGTAACTTCAACCCGGTCTGCTTCATCATTATAAGAGGCTTTTTATGGAGTCTTCAAGATTTCAAATAAGCTGCAGCGGGGCAGTAACAGTCTTGCGTGTACGCTCGGCAGTAGTTTAGCTTAAGTCCACGAGCCACGTCGACGAGTCTGAACCACGTCTCCATACTCTGTATTCTTTGATGAATTGCGGCCAATCATTGTCCAACTCTGGAATAGATGACAAGATGCTTAGCCCAGCGTTCAAGTTGTCACTTTGAGATTTCAACATGGCTTGGGCTACTGACGATGCTCGAGTCGTCCCTTGGAAGATTCGCAATGAGGGATGAGGGATCCGAGTATGTTGTGGCACGTGGAACAGATTGCTCCACTACTAAGTGCTATAAGCAGGCGGTGCTTCTTGAGGCTCGGCGAATCTAGCGTCACGGTATGGAAGTTTCGTGTCGTCGTTCAATCCAATCTGAGGAGGTGTCATACCTCCTGAGCTCTGTTTAGCGTCCCTGGTTGGATATTGGTACATCGCGTGGGGAGGAGAAAAGCCGATCGGACCGATCGGGCTCATAGGTCTCATAGGCCTCATATGGCATGTCATGTCATCTGAAGTGTCGTTGACAATTACGAGGTATAAGGCGCCCTACCAGGTCAAACCCGGTCAGTTGGCTTGCATGAATGAAGATGAGACGTATACTTGCCGTTTCCATATTCATGTTCTCCCATCTTGGCCTCATGTCCTGGTAACCTAGTCCAATGCTACTCGACGAGGAAGCACTTTCCAAGGCCGCAGCAAGTGCATTGTCGGCACAAGATATGGGAGGCCATTCTTTCCGTTTCCGTTTATTCACAGCCCCCACCTTTCTCTCACGATGCTTGGCGACTGAGGAAAGGAGAGCAGAAAATGGGCTCCGACCGGTGGATGAGCCCGAGTCACCCTGTTCGAATTGAGTGGAGTCTGATGAATGGTTTTTGGGTATCTGCTTGGTCTTTGCATGTCAATTCAATACTGGGAATAACTGTAAGTAGCTCACCAACTGCGAAAATTGTGTACGCTGGTCATCTTCAACTTCCATATGATTCGACTGTTCCTGCTCAATCCGCGAAGGAGTACTAGATAGAGGACCGAGTTTCGAGGCAGAACTGCCAGCTTCTGTCCATATTCTTGGTTCATCATGCATTGTCTGTACGCCGTTTTCGATGGAAGCTGATGGACGATGAGGAGGGATGTCGACGGTGATGACTTGCAAGGGCGAGTCTGGTCTGGAAGTAATGATCATCGAAAACAGTCCACGAGGACGGAAGGTCAATGCATTGACATGGTTGAGGAAGGAGTTGCTTCTACATCGATTGTCAATCAGAGAAATGGGGAAACTACAGAACATCCCTTACTTCCTATCTCTTTGATATGCTTTCATCACTCGGACTGCTGCGGGGATAGCTCTTGAGGAAGTCTCAGGTGCATTGCACCATCCAACTCCAGAGGTATTGCTTGTAATGTTGACAGCTTCCAGGCGAGTCGAGAGCTAGGACGTAGGTCAGTACAGGCCTTCAAGTCGCAAGAGCTGTAACAACTTTCATATGCACTTCGAACGAATCTAGAAAATTCAGGAATGTCTGCTGGTCGATCCCACAGGTCGTGAGAGGAGGCGGGTATGTTCGGATCCAACTGCTGTCACCATTCAAAGCATCTTTTTGAGGGATGATGATAGGCGAGTGTAGTTGACCACGCTGGAGAGCTGGCGGACTCATCATGTGTTGCAGAGCATCCTGTCGAGGGAAGGAAACCCAACTCTGTGCTATCGAAATGTCTTGTCTCGAAAGGTCATCGAGGAGTTTGTTTGAGAGGACATTCTGGAAATCTGCATATTTTTGGAGCTCATTGAAGGCGTCTAGCTCCTGCTGCTTCAGATCCGCTTCTGAAGAAGAAATACTGGTCTCTGCAATTACTCGTCAGTGTTTTCAACAACGTATGCAAATGGCAGAGCGGAATACCGCCTTCAATCTGTCCATCTGGTGGGTCAGAATTGCGCCTGCGATCTTCCCTCCTGGCCCTTCTCTCGCTATATGCATCTATTGCAAAGCCAACACCAGCAGCCACAAGTGATACTATAACCATGTTGACAAGAGATATAGATAGCTTCTAGAGTTGTTAGTGTTTCAATAAGTAGCGTGGCAACCAGTGAAAAGGCCACCTGCGGCGAAGTCAACCTCTGACGCTGTCTGCACTATGAATGGGCTTCGCAGTCTTTTCGGAGTACGCAAGAGGCCAAAGATCGTGATGAGTATAAAGATCTGATCATCGCTACTTCTTCGGCCTTGAGATCCTTAGGGATTTATGCGTTGTATATCACAATCTAGCATTCACCACACTTAAAATGCGCCGAGAAATTAGAAGAGAGAAGGTTTCGGTGCGAACGGGTGACCAACACGAGAGTGAAATTTGTGGAGCTGAGTTTTGTCGAAGGTGACAAATGTGCTGGTCGAATGTCAATGGACGCGGCGAGCGCTACGAAGTGCCACCCTTGATCGAGTTTAGCTCGTAATATGCAATTTGACTCGAAAATACCTCAAGGCAGCAAACCAACCACGAATAAGCTCCGGATCTTCTTATTGAGTCCTCTAGTATGTAGTCATACTTTCAGTTTGAACATAATTTGAGCTATAGATGCCACCTAACGAAGTTTAAGGCCCAAATTTACTACCTACCCTTTAGCGCACCGCGTTTGGCCAGAAGTCCGTTCGCCATATCTTCTACGCCAGAGAGCCGGGCGGAAATGACCAGAATCCAGGTCGATGACATACTGAACAATGAGCAACTCTTCCAATCTGTAAGACTTCGCGAATTGTACGCTATCGTGTCGTGAGGGTAAACCCTTCAGCCGACGACTCAAGGTGGTGCGATCAACGGAGTAGACCTTCACAACGGCTTGAACACTCGATTTTAGGTTATTCTGGACAACTTGGACGACCAAGAATAACTGAGTATCATTAATAGCTGATTTATTTTTCGTGGTTGAAAAATTGGTGGTTTAAGACACACTCACACGTCAGAGTTGGCGGGCTGGCTCATTCGCTTTATGGCTCACTCACTTATAAGTCACGTTAGAGATATTTTACAATATATTATGCAGCGTTGAAAATTCCTCAATGACCTATGAGCAACGTAGCAAACCTGTTGAAAACTACTATTAATTCATACAAAACGAAAACAATGAGTATGACAGACTTCGAGCCCTTGGTCCCGCACAGCTTCCTCAAAACTCCAAAATTCTTGCCCCTCTACGTTATGATTCCCAGTCTCACCATACTCAGCGCTAAACATTCGATCGTCGTACTTGGACTTCTTCGGCAGTGAGCCCAACCAAGGTATAGAAGCAAACGATGATAAACTCTTCAACAATTGCCATGAAAAGCTGAACCAACGGCTTGCCACCAAATATCGAGAAGTCCTCGTTGTTTGTAAATGCTGCGAGGATGCTGTAGAGAAGACGAACAGCCAAGAGGGGAAGAGCACCCAGCACCGCCAAGTAGATTCGCTTCTCCCCTCGTGGGGCACTACTGACGTCCTTCAAGGTAATTACGACCAATGCGAAGAGGAGGAAGTAGATCGCGAGGAATATGAGGACCGCAATCTTCATGAGCTTCTTGCCTTTTGAGATATCTGAGGCATTGGAGTGGGCCTCATTTGTTCCGCCAAAAATAGCAAGTGCTAGTGCTATCATGGTTGGCAGGGCTGTTATTTGTATGATGCGACTTCGTCGAGAGTTGGCTGTAGCACGTTTTGATAAAATATTCACAACTCCAGAAGTAGCGGCGAGCGCAGATAAGGTGTTACTCTCGGAGCGAATGTGGTTGGAAACTTCATCGGTGCTGGCAAACTATCAGCAGATAGACTTGTGGTACATTGTAGGCTTGACTTACACTCGTTTCAAAAGACCCAAGCTTGCAAGCAGTAGAGGACTCAGGCCAATTGATTGAAGAATGGCAGCCCATTCGATGTCGGTTTTGGATGTTGGGTTCTGTGTTTGGGCAATCTTGAAGCCTGCACCAGCGAGTCGAATAACACAGAATATGGCAAGATAAATCCAACCCGCCTGTCTTTTTAAGCCATGGCGCAAGACGACAATAAGAGTAAGGACAAAGACAAGACTGTAGACGCAGATCTCTGCAATGGCGATGCCTTCCTCGGTAGAGGCCATTTTGGACAGTCGAGAAACGGAGTGAAAGCCTGAGAAAGTGATGAAGGATTGCGAAAAACGACGAGACTCTGGCGATTTTGAATCATAGAATGACGAAGACCTTGATGTTTTTGGTTACGAAGGGATCGAAGAGAGCTGCCGGGACCTCTTATAGAACTTCAACTCTGAAACCTTTCAGAAACCTTTTACCTGTAGTTGCAGCCATCGCGAGGTCCATCCTCACCTATTCTGAGTAAAAATGATTGGTCGAGCCGTTCAGTTGTGCTCAGTGCAGTCCTATTCAGGAGATTGATGGGAGTTAGGCGTCGCATCCTCAAGGCAGAAATGCAGCCGGCACGGTAACTGAAAGTCTCCGCTTGCAAGCTTCATTCGCCGCGGCTACAAAGGTAGTCCGAGGTCGTCAAGGGAAGCAAAGTCAAAAATAACGGCGCCAGACGGCCAGAAACACGGTCATTCCACATAAGATCGAGGTTTACATGTCAGATTGTTACCCTAGCAAGAAGCAGCTCGAAAGTGGCCCAATGAAGTCGAGTAATAGTGCACACTGCTCTACTCTTGCCAAAAGCAGTTAGAAGAAGCTGGTCTGTATTACTGTTCGCTGCTGAGGCATATATTGGGGTCACTCAAAAGCTCATCTCGCCGAGATTGCTTCCCCGCATCTTTCAATCACCTTTGAGCCTTGAACTTTAAGCCACCTTCCAGAGCTCTCTTTCCCAAAAACAAGGCATATCTCGACATGGTATACTGTGGGAAGCCATCCAAAGCATGCGGGGAATGCCGCTTGCGGAAGACGAAGGTGGGCGTTTCATCCTTGCACCATTCAATCTACGGCCTAATCTTGATACTATGTAGTGTGACTACAAAAGGCCATCATGCTCCCAATGCAGAAGAGCTGGGCGTCCCTGCAAGGGGTACAGAGATCCATTTGAGATCATGTTCCGCGACGAATCAGAAGGTCTCAGGGCCAAGCGTCAACGTCTCAAAGATGCATCAAACCAGAATCCAATTCCAGTCGACTCTGCCACGCGGATTTCACGCACTTCGAACGCCGTTGTTGATGGCTGTCGGTCGTCAACATTTCCTCCCGCAACACCCGTCTTATCCGTCAATCCTTGTTTCTCTCCAGACAAGCAAGCAATATGTTTCTTCTTCCAGAATTATGTACTTGGAGAAGACAATCTCGCAACAGGAAACTTCGAATTCCTGCCTACTGTCTTTCTTACTAATGAGATTAATGAAGCATTGTCCGACAGTCTGACAGCAGTTGGGCTTGTTGGTCTGGCACAATTTTACAGAGATCCAAACATGATACTCACCGCAGTCTACAAATACCATTCAGCAGTGCGAACATTGAGCTCACAATTAAGAGATATGGAGAATGCAAAATCAGATCAAACGTTCATAGCAATTATGCTACTTGGACTTTACGAAGTGAGTCTTTAATTCTGTCGAGGGTCAGGATGTGTTTATTGATAGTCGGTAGGTCAACACCTGCAACAGCCGACAGTCAATGGAAAGATGGACGAAGCATATTAACGGCGCCACAGCCCTCATGCAACTGCGAGGCCAAAAACAGCTCCGAAAACCACTACACTATCAACTTTTCAAACAGCTTAGAACCCAGGTGGTAAGTGAGAGAAGTCCATTCATTTGCTCAGCTCTGACAACGCATAGATGGTCAATTGCATACATCGAAAAACTCCAGTCCCATCATTCATCACCGAATGGAGCCAACAACTGGATTTGAAGACTCTCGAACAGACTACCGGCACGGCCATTTCTCTGCTAATAATCAGATTTGCCAACCTCCGAGCATCCATGAGCTCTGTTCGCGACTACAGCGATCCAGGGCGCATCATCTCCACTGCATATGCACTCGAATGCGACCTCGCAAGCTGGGCAAAGTCTGTTCCCTTGCAGTACATCTACCAGACAACAACCCTGTCGGAAAGAGTCGACGAGGTCTATTCAGATCATTATCACGAGTACTCAAACATCTGGGTCGCAACAATCTGGAACCACTACCGCTGTGCACGACTGCTAACCAACAAGATAATCCTAGATCAACTCGGCCACTTATACAAAACCGATCCAGCATCAGTTCTACTAACCAGTCATCCCTGCTACTACGAAAGTCAAATTCTCGAGTCAAACGCCACGCTCATGCATCTCTGTGAAGACATCTGTGCCAGTGTACCATACTACATGGGATTCCCATACGAGACCGGCGACGGCTCAGTCCGACGACTACCCAAAGTAATGCTCGCAAATCTTCTCATATGGCCCCTCTATACCGCTGGTGCGACTGGGTTAGTCTCGGGCCTGATGGTAAATTGGGTATCTGGTCGACTGCAATGGATTGCGGATGTTATGGGTGTTCGGCAAGCAGCACCACAGGCAGCGTTTTTGAGAGGAAGCAATTATCTTCTTACCTGGGATTCCAACTGGAAAATAGGCGACAATCATATTCCTGCAACAGATGATTCTGGAGTCGAAATCAGCCCTGAGCTTAAACTTGTTCTGTCGGAAAACATGGACGTCGAGATGTGACGCTTTGTGTGAATTCGGATTCATATACCCTTCATTATGACCTGTCGCTAGACTTCTGGACAAGAGAAAATACTGGTTAGACGTCAGTCTGCATGTTGTGCATTTTGTTCAACACCTGAATGGCTGCACCTCGGCGGTTAATAAGTTTGCCTTTCTTAGTCCGGAGCATCGTTAATAATAGTTAGATTTATCTCTCGTACCATTCCAAAGCTCCTATATACTCTAATGTATTAAAGATAGTTACCTTTTAGCATTTTAATGATCCCATTTTAGGGACCCGAACTTATATAGAACTATCGGACTACTGTTAGGGATCAAGAGATGGAGGTAAAATAGCTATGGGAGGACCACGAGCGGGTAATAATTCTCGAAAAATGACGTAAAATGTGGTTCTCTAGATCGCGGTGCATGATCTGGATGCTGTAGATTGTAGGAGCGGAAGAAGTTCTGGATGCACACCCGGAGGAGCAACGGTGCCCCGGAAAATGTTCCGTACTGGGGCTGAGGCCTGGTGCGTTCCCGCGAGATCATCAAAACTGACCTTCCCTCGCCGTGGTAGGCGCCGACGGTCTATCAGATCCTCTGCTGTCAGCCATGCGCAGGTTCGCCTCGATCTAACGCATCTTTGGCAATAAGGAACTTTCTCGTCACATTTCTTGTGTCGCTCCTCGCCTGTTCGACTCATAAGATTAGTAAGATTAATATTATCCTATTCTTCGATACGTACACGTAAGGCAGCCACTCCTCACCTTCAGCCGAGGGCAATGTTGCATCGTTGTTGTCTTCTTATCAGTTAATGGATTGGATCTCCAGTACGTGGTATGGGCACATGAGAGTAGTCTAGGGTATTGACACAAGACAAAGGCCCCTAATACGCTGAGGAGAAAGTTGAGAGAGCTCCCAGTATAACGACCTCGCTCATGATCGAAACTTACGCTTCGAAGGGTTGCTAATTATAGGCCCCGGTTTAATAAAGAGCACGAAGAGGAATGACAAAACAGAGGAAGTCAAACAGTAAGTAGAGATAAGAGGAGGCACTGGACGAGGATGAATTTTGTAACTCGTGGATTAAAGAAGGATTTGAAGTCCCTTTACGTAAGCCCTGATACTCAACAACTTATGGTGTCGCAAGGATATCCCGGCGCTTACACGATTCTACTCTTTCCCTAATGCAACACAATCGGGACAGAATCCTCAAATTCTGCTCACGGCAATGGAGCGCGATTGAAATTAGGATTAGTACAGTCATTTCCCTTGGGCAAGTCGTTGTAGAGGTATAATTTCTCCACGTCGTCAACTCTGTGAGAGCATTTTGTATTTCTTCATTACCTCTTACAGTATCTTTTGCTCTGATGAATCATAACAAAGGTTAGGCCAATAGTTCTTGTCGATCTCTTGTTCTCAAATACTCCTCAAATGTCATTGCCTTAGGTGGTGGGTTCCTCAGCCCGCTCGGCTCAATCCAATTCTTCACATCACACATGTAAGGAAATTCTACCAGGTAAGCCCCGCCCTCGACAACCTCTTCCCTGATGCCCGTCATCTGGCAGAGTAGCTTCACAGTGACTCCCACAAATTGTGACTTCTGTCCCGTAACTCTTTCCCAGGTGTGCATACCCTCTTCTAGCCCAATCCACCAGTCGACCGCCAAAAGTCTCGTCCCTGCTGGTTCATCCTCCACTAGGCAGCGCACATACCCACCCGTTGAGATATGCGGAATGAAAACCGGAAGCCTCGCCGACAGCTTGCCTGGAAGGACCATCAGATACTGGCCGCCACCAGATACCTTCTTGTCTTTGGACTTTTCGTTGCTTGTAGGAGGGCGGGGGAGAAATCGCACAAGAAACGGGAGTTTCATTAGAAGCCATAGGACCCACGACGTCCCGAAAGGGACCTTGTGCGGGAACAACAAAGGATTGTCGGAATAGGCGGACGCGTAGATGTAGCTTGTCTTAGCTGCCAGTTCGGGCATCTCGGTAGTGATGTGCGCGACGACGACGGCCTTAGCTTCGATATGGTAGCACCGGGCGTACTTGTCTCCGGAAGCGACCTTCATCGAACCGAAGGCCGAGTACACGAATTTCTCGAGCTCGGGGATCTGCGACGCTGCACTGGCTGCGTTCTTTGCCCAGCCGATCTCGGTGTTGTACGCGAGTTGCGAGGCCTCATCGTCGCTCTTCCCACTGGCCAGAGTGCTCCGATACACCTCCCAGAAGTTAGTGTTGACAAAGATGGCATTGGCCAACGAGAACCCCAAAACAAGGCTGGGTACTGAGGAGAGATCGGCTTGAATGATCTCAGCGCTGAGGGCTGCAAGGCCTCTACCGACAATTAGTATCCAAGCATGTCCAAATGATGGAGGGTGTTGAAATACGTACTTGGCAGCTTCGGAGGAGGGATTGCGCGTAAGACAACGAACATGCCAACGTGAGGACTGGGGAGCTGAGAGGAAAGTGCGTGCGACGCTACCGCCTTGTCTCCCGGTCGCACCGACGATGACGATGGTTTTCTTGTTGGGCGCTGACATCGCTTCAAGTAGGATTCGAGTCAAAGATCGAAACTGGTGGTAGTGCCTTGGGGTTGCCGGTGAATCTGTTCCATAATATTGATATGGGCATCGCGATTGCGGCATTTATACTCCTCGACCTGCTTACACCTTTGGAGCCACCAGGTACCTAAGTTGTCCCGAGGATTTCTCTCCATTTTCAGGCCTGCATTCCGATTGGGCAAAAACCGTAAGCAAATAAGGAGGTTTGGGCGCAGAGCGGGCCTAACAACACACCTTTTGAGCCTAGGTTCAAAATTTGTGGCCAATAAGGAAGGTGGTCGCTATACTGTGGTGTATTCAGCATAAAGCGCAGTCGGCTCGCCGGCTGGAAAGTCGGTCCCTTTGTTCTTCCGCCCCGCCTCCGACCCTCAATCACAGGTGACCGTGATTACCCAGTACACACAGAACTCTTCACTCTTCCTTATCATCTAGTAGAGGTTGCGCCGACGCTAATCCAGATACTCCAACCCCGGAATGTGCAAAGGCGAACACGCTATCTCAACGATCGAGCACGCGGTAGAAGATAAGGCGCCCCGTAAAAGCACCATCACAGACGCGCGGCGGGAGCAGAATCGGCGGGCACAAAGAACCTTCAGTAGGTTCTTTTCGCGAGTATAAAGCCGGCCTTCGCTCTAACGTCTTCTTAGGAGAACGGCAAAGGGCAAAGAAACGATTCCGGCCTAGCACAACGCGCAGGCGGCTTACCCCGCGCCCCCCGGAAGTCGTACCGGACGTCGTATCAAGGTCTTCAGAGACTGAAACCTTAGACCGGAGCCAACAAACTTCCAGCGAAGAGACATCTATACCCAGCAGCTCAGATCATGAGTCAATATATGGGCTACGAGACCTACAAAACCCGAGCACCTGTAACACCAAAGAGGCCTCTTTCACCTTCTCGTCCCCCCAGACTTTGCTCCCTGCCCAAGAATCTCTCGTTCCCAAACAATGCACGCCCTATTTAGAGCTCTTGAAATTGATGAGGGATCACCCAAGGCCTGCACTGTGGCCACATGGGGCCACTGCTACCCTAGCCGCCTGCCTGTTCAACGCCCGCGCGCTGGGCATCGACATTAACCGAATCATGGACCCACACTACATGTCGCCGTTTTATCGACCCTCGTTCTCGCTGAAGCTCCCACCAGGGTTGGCAGTTCAGCCGACAAACCTTGATGGTGCCTCGGATCCCCACCTGGCGGTCTTAGGTCCTTTGCGACCCTGCTTCGCCCAAGTTATCATTCCTCACCACGCCTGCATAGACTTACTACCACTGCCGAGGCTGAGAGAGATGGCCTTAATGCTGAATGTTCGTGCTCAGCAGGAGGGAGATGGTGTAGTATCACTAGGATTCGACGGTGTTCAAGAGTTGAAGAAGGATGTCTACGTTAGGCAGGGCGTCAGATTTCGTGGAACAGGCGAACTGAGAGGAGGCGAGTATATCATGTATGACGAAAGTGGAAGGCACTGTGGCCATCCATGGGAGAGGGGTAGTTGGGCTGTGGCACCATGGTTTGCAAGGAAATGGAAATACTTCGGGGACGTGTGAGAGTAAACTGCAGATGATTTACTGCCGAATCTAATAAACTTATAGAATATGACCATAGAGGATCTTTACACATGCCCTGGTGCCTACAGATTCTGTTCGAAGGAGCTCCGGCATTTTTGATCCTTCTGCAATCACAAGGAAGACTCCGTTAAAACTATCTCTGGCTGCCCGAGCACAATTCTGGACCTTCTTTGGTGCCAAGTCGGCTCACCAAATATGACCCTTAGTTTGCTTGATGCCAATCACATTGATATCTCGCCACATGAAGACCCCGACCGCCCCAGCAACCCACACAGCGGTGCCCGCAATTAGCATCATCTTCTGAGCGTCCCCGTAGGCATGTTGGATTGCGAGGCGAGTGTCGGAGCCAATGGGATACGACAGCTGAGTGGTGAGGTCTGCATATATCATGAGTAGATCCGGAAGATCCTTCGCCGGAAGATACTCCACGAGCTTCTTGGGAAAGATATCCTGCCAGATGGCGGAGGAAACCGTAAGGCCGATTGCGCCACCAACACTACCAAACATTCCCAACACAGCGATACAAACAGCAGTGTGTTGATGCGAAGCGGCTGCCAGGATGGCAATCTCATCGCAGATGATGACGATACCGGCGGCGATCGAAATGAAAAGCTGGCACATGACCATGTAGCCAATGTTGATGCCAGGCTGGCGGAAGTTTATCATCAGGCCCACACCAAGGATACTCAAGGGAATTCCGACGTAGAGGCAGATTGGCTTGAAGCGCCCAGTGTAGTGGATGACCCCGCCCGCACCGACGGCGCAGAGAACGGAGCAAACGGTGTAAGTTTGGACGACATAGCTCGCGTTTTGAACACTCAGGCCATTTACAACTTGCAGAAAAGAGCTGAGGAAGCTGTTCCAGCACCAGAAGCTGACAAATAGTGTGGCAGACAGAATGCAAGCTCCGAGGACCGTCCGATCCAGGAGGAGAGAATAGGGTATGAAGGTGATCGGGGCAAACATTTTCTCCCATACAGCGAAAGCAATAATAAGAACAATGCCGACGACCAGCATGCTGATGACAAGGGGCGAGTCCCATCCTCTCGCCTGTAAAGTGTAAAGATTGAAGGGTAAGAGAAAGAGTGCGACGCCGGCTGATAGCAGAATGAGGCCAACGGCGTCGAATTCGCGGCAGTAGTGGAGAAACGACTGCAGGGAGGTGCGATGGCTGTCGCTCGTCGGGATGAGACCCAGCTTCTTGGCCTTGAAGTAATTCTTCAGCAAAAGGCCATAGAGCGGAAGGGTCACCGCAGGTACGAGAATGGTGAACATTCCAAAGGCCCAGCGCCAACCCGGTCCGTTGAGGAAACCCGCGGATATGGGACCAGCCAACCAGCAGGTGATCAGATTGGGCGAGCTAACGATGGCCTGAACCAGGCCTCGGTTGCGAAGTATAGATGTGTCGGCGACAAAGACAGACAGACTGTACTGGATGCCGTTGTTCCCGACCGTGTAGAAGACCTGCGCGGCCGCGTAGGCCTCGACGTTGTTGCACGCGGTCATCATGATGAGCCCGACCGTGGCGATGAGAACGCAGAAGAGATATCCCTGAGGGCGGCCAAACACGTCGAGGATTTTCGCGAGCGTTAGATTGGTAACACCGCCAATGACACTGGCCAAAATGCTCACGGTCGGCGTGAGCGAGTGTTGCGCGAAGGCAGAGGTGACATAGGGAGTCAGGGCGCCCGCGGTACCCGACAGCATTCCCTCGACGAAGTATGTGAGCCAGATCACGACGTAGGCGAATACCAGGGCACCGGTAGTCCATGCCAGGGTCACGGCCTCGATATCCCGGACTCCTGCCTGGGCATCTGCGTCTGGGACAGAGTCACTGTCATGGCCAGACGGACTTGAGTGTTCGGAATCATCCAAGGTAATCTCGGTAGTGTCTTTAGTCTCGAAGTGAGCTTCCGGTGGGATTGCCATGGTCGGCTTGGGAGGTACGAAAAGAGTTGTCGACGAGGGAGACAGAGAGAAGAAATGGCAACAAGTCGAAAAGGATCGGAACGATTGTATGGTTTGAGTGAGGGAGCACATAAACCAGGAGGACCTGGAGGTTAAATGGTTGCCAAACCAGACCACTCCGACATTTGTGGAGCACAAGGGAGACCTCACTTGTGCGGCCCGTCGTGATCTATTCACCGAGCCGTTGCCGGCGACAGCGAGTAGATGCGAATCCCTACGAAGGGCACAGCAGAGTGATAGTAGCGGACGTGGTCGCGAGCAGGATTTCTGACCAATCCGCGTGCTCGGACAAGGCCATGGCGGGACTCGCCTTCTTGCGGGTATATCAATTGCAAGACCAAGCCAGGTCACCAATGATATGATGATAGAATTCTCGCACCAGATCCCTATGTACTAGGCCTGGAAGGGAATTATTTCCTTAAACGGCATGCCAGGAATGGTTTTAGCTGAGGGGAGAGCAGGTTTGTGTTTTTTGAGGGATCCATCAGGACCGCTAATCGCGCTTTGCCTTAAGGTGGTGTTTAGCGTCCCGGGCGCTGCCGGGGTACCTTGGATTAGTACCTTTTACAGTGCAAACTACGGTACGGAGTTCCTATCCAGGCATCATTATAGTATCGCATCAAAATTAATTCGGACCTCACTGTTGACCTAATCGTCCATATACTTAGTAGTCTTTGATGCAGCAGAATTTGGTGTAATAGTTATTATTTTGTACTATGTCGTCTCTGCAAGTCTCCTCGTTCACCGCTACCGAAGCTGGCGCCGGAATGGCCAGCTATACTCCTCGTGAGTGCTCATTGCATCTGTGCCCCTATCCCAAATACCATAGTGACTGGTTTCCTTCATTCTAGGTTGTGGACTAAGCCGAGGGTGAAAGGTATTTGAAAGCCTACTCAGTTACCAAAGGCTTCGATGTCGTCCGCTATAGCGGATGTCGTCCGAGGGCCCCTGGGACTCTCTTACTGCCACCATGGCCAGACGATGGCTAATACGCGTAATCTATGGCTTCAGCACCTCGCCGACGACAGAGCGAAGACAAATAGGGAGCAAATCCAAATGCGCGGAAAGATACATCTACTGTACTTAGGAATGTCTCCCATACAAATACATCAACCTTCGCATCTACCCAGCCAAAGCGACATTCACGTTCGCAGTTGCACCCATGGTCCCGAATAGATCCAGTTTTTAACCGACTTTGCACCGATCTAGACCCGCTCTTCTGGTGATCCCAGGCCCACGTTTTGTAACCTTCCTTAGGCTAATTTTGACCCACTTCTGTAAACTTGCTCATCTGCCAAGAACTTCCCACACGTCTTTACCAGACTAACTTGCTCACCCTGCAAAGTCTTCCTCGTGCATTAATCATCGCTGACACGTGTAGGACTTTATGCTTAAACACCTTCTTTCCTCTAGCAGTCTGAAGCCGACCGCGTAGGTAGGGTAGTGGACTGTGGTAAGTGCTATGAGCCCCTTGAAAGATTTGATACGTCGGACGGCAACACACCTACTCCCCATAGCTTTTGATTAGGACACACATTCCTTGCCGTACGACAGCACTGTAAGAAAGTCTTGGAGCAGAGGCTCGGCAGACTTCTTGCTTTATACCCACAATAGGAAGATCCGAACACGCAGTGCACAGGGTTGCTCTCCCGACTACGGGCCTTACTTCGAATGTACCCGAAGAGATGTCGGCAAATCCCATTCCCTATTCCCAAGCCGCACAGCTAGATTCCAGGATCAAAATTCCACGCCCAATCATCGATCCCGCGCTCGCCCCCATTCTCGATTCGTTCCCAGTCCCTGAGGAGTTAGACATCAACTTCCTCCGCGGCATAGCCGACAACGGAGACGACGAGGCATTTCTCTACAACGCCGACACCGTCATCAAGACCAAGCCACACCTAAAGCATGTGGAGCATTTCATTTCCGGGCCTGATGGAAACACTGTCATCCTATCCGTGTTTGCGCCAAAGGAACCGACGACGGCTGAACTGCCAGCCTTGTACCACATTCATGGCGGCGGTATGGTTTCTGGGGACCGGTTTGCGGGCGTCACTCAGCTGATGGATCTGCTCGAGGGTAATGAGTGCGTTGTTGTGTCTGTCGAGTATCGCCTTGCGCCAGAGACTCGTGCACCCGGGCCAGCCGAGGACTGCTATGCGGGACTTGTCTGGATATCTGAAAACTCCGCCAGATTAGGCGTCGATCCGGCAGAAATCGTCGTGGGGGGGTCCTCTGGTGGTGCCACTCTAGCAGCGGTAACATGTCTCATGGCCCGAGACAGAAACACTCCCGCAATTCCTGTGAAAGCCCAGATGCTGTTATCACCCATGCTGGATGATCGATGCGGCAGTATTTCCGACCACCAATTCGAATACGGCATCGCATGGTGTGGTGTGACGAATCGCATGGCGTGGGAGCATGTCCTCGGCGACGATCGTGGAACTGACAAGATTACACCGTATCAGTCGCCGTCACGAGAGGCGGATCTGTCAAATCTTCCACCGACATATATTGATGCTGCCGAGTGCGAGGTGTTCCGCGATCCTGCGGTGATGTACGCTATGAATATGTGGCGCTGTGGGTCTACATGCGAATTACATGTCTGGCCAGGGGCCTTCCATTTGTTTGATGGAATGGATAACCCCGATGTACCGCTTATTCGGGCAGCAATCACAGCTAAGCGCAACTGGCTCAAGATGATGATGGTGTCTAACGCAAAACGGTTGCCGGCTGGTTCTATACCATGGGATTAATTACTAAAAGGTCGTTGTAGTAATGACATATTTCCGACTCGTAAGTTAAAAGAAGATCTCTTTTCTTTCATCGGGTTCCTTCCAGGTACTTCGTTAGAAATATATTAAGTTTTACATACACCTCCCTAATTCTCTACCCTAAGAGTGACTTGCCCTCGGGAAGGATACGGCTTAAGAGAGTCCCCAGGCCTCAGTAATAGATATGTTGGAACTACTATTCGGTAATGAAATAATCAAGGAGTAATTGGCTCATCCTTCGAACTTTGCACTCCTCCTTCGCCGCCAGCCGTTAGAGTACCTGTGTTCACGGCATTCAACATCTCAAGCCCATTGATGTGAATGGCTGGCCCGGTAAATGTCTTCCGCTTCCCCATCCACCAAAGGCACATGGTGATCAGCCATACGCCTACGAGGACGACACTCACGTAGTTCATATTTTGCGCTGTCGCGGGCAAGAACACAGGGAAGCAGAATAGGACAGCGTAGAAGAGGGTCCAGAGAACGGAGAAGGCGTTGCAGAAGGGGCCAAGGATCGGCCCCAAGTCAAACTGGCGGGCTGGGAGGACGTTCGCTCTTCCGCGAACTAAAACGATAGCTTGAGGAATAGCGTACGTAATATTTAAACCGAGGATCGAGAGCGAGATGAAACTGTTGAATGCTGTGGTGGAGCCGATATAAATAAGTCCATAGAGTATACAGAATACCATGGTGAGGAGTGAGGCGTTGACAGGCACCTGGAGTGTTGGGTGGACTTTGGCAAAGAAATTGGAGAAGGGGAGACCGTTGTCTCGTGCGAATGCCCATGTGAGGCGGCCCGCGGTTAAGAAACAGGATATTGTCGCACCGTAATACACGATCAAGAGCCAAACAGCCAGAAACGCGGCGGCTCCTTGGTTATTAAGAGCCTGATAGAAGACCGTCAGGATGGGGAGGTAGGACGACGCAACCTCGTCGAGGTCATTGGTTGAGAACATAAAGGCGATCGTCCATAGTAAGCTTGTGCTCGCTCCGATGATCATTGTCATCCCGATAGCGCGTGGAACATTCCTCGAGGGGTTCGGCATCTCTTCTGCGATGTGAGTCGCTGAGTCAGTCGCTACTCACACGAGTTCTTTGTTAGTTATCGTGTCTGTACAGGGCAGTCTCAGTTCAATCGAAGGAACGTACCCAGAAAGATATACATGCAACTTCCAACGCCGAGAAAGAAGGCAACTCCGTCGTTCCATCCTGTCTGGTTGTTCCATTTGGTGAAAACCGTCTGGCCGGACTGTTTAGTTTTGGAAGCTGCCAGAACAGTGATGAAGAAGACAATAAAGCCTAAGATACTGGCCGCAAAGAAGACAATCTCGGTCTTCGGCATAAAGGTTGGGAGGAGAACAAAAATAGCCACCGCGAGACAAGTCAGAAGCACATAGACTAGATAGACCTGCCACTGAGTCCAGACGTAGTCCGGATTGAAGAAAGAGGCTAAGTTGACGCAGATTTGGGCACAGAATATGCAAGCCGACGCAGCCGTCATCCACCAGGCCACCACGCTGAGCCACCCCGCCGTGAAAGCAATGGCAGCTCGATGCCTTGGGTGGGCAACCATGAAGGCAAAGCTAAAGATCAGTATGAGCCGGAAATTCCAAAACATGAATGGTATTTACTGGTATTGTCCTCCACTGGACGGAAAAGCTGACGCAAGCTCAGCCAGTCCCGCATTGATGAAACTGCAGGCCACTGCGGCCACCAATTGACCCCAGAAGATCGTCGGCCCGGCACCAGCAAACAATGGAGTTGCAAATACGGCGGAGATGCCAATCCAAGAATTGGTGATAGTGAAGGCCAGAGAGATAGTTGCGAGGGTTCCGAATTGACGTGGTAGTTCGCCCGTGTGACCTTGAAGTCGCAGTTGAATCTCATCTGCGGACAAGTCTTTCAGGTCGATGCTCAGGCTGACCTGCCCGTCGACGCTCGACGTGACTTTGTCTTGCATGCTGGAGTCAGTATTGTCGAATGCCGGGAATTTCTCTCTTCACTGAGCAAACAGTCAATAGAGTTGAAGTCAGAGAACGTCTTTTGATCTTGAGGAATAATGTATATGGTCGAGGTTGGTAGGTCGGTGGTGCTGAAGTAGAAGCTCCTAAGATGAGAATGGCCGAGCGACCACATTTGAAGGCATTCGGTTGTCCTACAGGCCCTGAGTAGAGATCAATCGGTTGATTGGCAGGCCTGCTTGAACAAGCTCCGATAACAGAATGGATGCATTGTTGAGAGCACGGCGGACGCTGATAAGAGACAAACCGGCTGAGATTTTGCCCACACTCGGTTAGCGTCGCCCTCGTTTCGGGTGTTGGGAGCCCCCCTTCCTGCCCAGTGCGTCTCATTTATCGTATCCACCTTTAGAGAAGTGATATACACAGCATTCTAACTATCAACACTGTGAAAATACTCATGACCATCATATCATTCTTCTTGAGATTCTTTTGAGGTGGCACCGTCACCAACGAACAGGCACCCCAAAGGTTTTTGAGACATCTGCAAAAGCCAATACCCCTGTCTCGCCTGTCGTCATGTCTTTCGTCAAGAACCATTTCTACCCGGGGGCTGAAGCACTCGCAGAAGTCTTCAACTGCAGCAGCTCGTCTTCCTTCAAGGTCAATGGCGCTCGCATCGTCGCCGTCGGTGGTCAGATAGGTGAATCCGACGAATACTCGCCTTTTACGCCTGATGGCGCAGACGGCTCGCAATTTGAAGGGGGCCATGCGCAGCAGTTCGAAGTCGCAATGCACAATGTCGAGCGAGCTTTGGCTGTCGCGGCTCCCCATTTAAGTTCCGAGGAAATGTGGGCGGGTGTCTTCAATATGACGTCGTTTCATGTTGGTGTCGTGTCACAGGAGGAGCAATTGGAAATCGCTGCAGTTGCTAGGAAGTATTTCGGGAAAGGCAACAACAAGCCCGCTTGGGCGGCAATATGTGTTTCAGCTCTGTTCCCACCAAAGTGTTTGATCGAGATTCAAGTTCAAGCGGCTTATAAGGAGGAAGATGCTTGATCGTTGGGCAGTATTGGAGACTTAGAGTGGGCGCTCGGAGGACCAGCAGTGTTTCAAGATTTTATGTCTCTGAAGCAACTACTGTACTGTCACACACAATGAGATGCAAAAATTCAACGTGAACTAGGCAGCGTTGTAACCGCCTTAGAATAAAAGACCTTTTACGGTTTACAATTTCTTAGCAAGTTGACCTTGGAGAGTACGGTACATCAAGTTCTTTAAGCAGCTCCCTTTGCACGGGTACAGGCATGTATTTAGAAAAGATCGCGTTGCACCGTCCCTTCCTTCCTGATCAGGTCATAAGGATTCCGGAAGTCGCTCCAGCCACAGAAAGGAGCGCTAGCTCTCCATCCAAGAAGATCCTGCACGTCGTGATCATACGCCGCAACCTGTTCCTTTGATACGGCGAGGAATTGGTTCTCCTCAGCGCGATACACCCCTCTGCAGAACAAGGTGACGATGACGCTGCGGAACTCATCTGCAGTAGTGTTTCCGCCGGCCGCGTGGTAACAGTTGCCCAGCACAAACAAGCAGTCGCCCGCGTCCATCTCTCCGTATGTGCATTCTTCTGGTTTGGGTTTACGCACATCATCCCAGACATGTGAGCCCGGCACGATTTCTGTAGCGCCATTGGCGCGTGTCGTCTTGGACGTTGCGACGATGCAGCCTAGCTTGGTGGTCTCGCGCGGGTCTGCGTGCGTGTGTGTAGCGTGGTGGTCTTGGTCGTCGCGGTGAAGGCCCTGTCGGGCGCTCCCAGGCCCAACACGGACGGTGAAGAAGCTCGATAGGAGCGGTGGGCTGGTGCAGGAGTTGCGTGAGTCTCCCCACCAGGAATCGGTCTTTAAAGTGAGCACGTCGTCAACGGCGGCTTTTACCATGGGGTGTTGGAGGATGGCTCGCACTGCAGCGGGCGATTTCCCTGCCAGACCGCACACAGTTTTTGTTTGCTTGGCGAAGACATCTAGACCCGAGTTGAAGTCGGCGTCGAAGTAGGGTTTCATTTCGGCGTTGATCTCATTGATGGTGGATTGCGAGAGCAGACCCTTAATGCGCACGGCGCCATCTCGGTACAGAGCTTCGAACACCTCCTCCATCGGCGTGCCATTGGGGAAGGCTTCGACGGGCGTAACTGTGGTAAGACCCATGGTCTATTATGCTGAGGTTGGTAGACGAAAATGTAGATGAGGCTACTCTCGCGACATGATAAGATACAGCTCGTGCTAAGGCTTTCTACCGACATATATCCCTCCTCAACGTCGATAGGCGAAGGAAGGGTCACGGGTACTGGACCGTTCCAATGAGAGCAGGTGGGGGTATCTTGGCCACCTCTCCGACGTCCGTTTTCAAATCAGGATCTAGATCCTGGCTCATTGTACATCTAGGAAAGGCAACACTTCGAGTTCTTATCACAGCGCCGTAAAAGGAATGGTTGGATTAGGTAGACTCTCTGCGCATGGTCATTCTTGGTTTCGGCGCAGATGTTGCCCAGATGCGGCCAAGCGTACAATATCAATGTTTCCGTGTGGAGATACGCATGGCCCTATCTCAGCCCAATCTTCGGAAGCAGATAGTCCAAACCGCTGGTAAAATACCGGAGGCTAGAATGACTATTGGCTGGTGGTTAACAACCTACAGGGTGTCTAGATAAAGGTCCTAAAAGCGTTTTCAAGCTTCCGAAGCAAGACCTGAAGCCTTGGAGAACGCAATTATGTTGTCAAGTACGAAGACTGCTTCTAGTGAAGATGGATTGGAAGGATCACTCTTCGACTATATCATTTGCGGAGGCGGGACGGCCGGTTGCCTCATCGCTGCGCGATTGGCGTCTCAAACAAATAAAAATATTCTGGTGATCGAGGCTGGTAGAGATTCGAGCGAGTCACCAGATGCTCTCACACCTGGAAAGTTCGTCCACCAGCTCTTCGGCGGAGACACAGATGGAATCTGGCAGATACCCAGTGTACCACAGAAGGAATTGAACAATCGAGAGATAGTGTTCTTAAGAGGAAAGCAACTCGGAGGGACTTCGGCAGTGAATTACATGGCCCTCGCGCGTGGTCCATCTGCCGATTATGATGAGTGGGCTCGCCGAACGGGAGACAAATCCTGGAAATGGAGCAGCATTCTGCCATTGATGAAAGAGTTGGAGGACTTCAGACCACAGCGACCTCAAGGATTCGAACAATACGCAAATCCGGATCCAGCTAAACACGGCGTTGGAGGACCGATCAAGGTTGGTTTTGGGGAAGTGATGACGCCCGGAGTCGAGATGTTTTTTCAGGCTTGCCATGAGACGGGAATCGAATTCTGTCCCGACAACAACTCTGGAAACCCAGTAGGTGTGGGTCTTGCGCAATTCAACAACGCAGGAGGCGTCAGATCATACGCTGCGAACTGCTTCCTCGACAAAGAGACGCAGCAACAACTTCCGAATCTCCGGATTTCGACTCGGACTTCGGTCAACAAGATCATCTGCGACGGTATCACGCCTAGGGCAGTGGGTGTCGAAATAACCGATCAAGCTAGCGGCAATAGCTCTCGTGTTTTTTGCCGCCAGGAAGTAATCCTGTGCCAGGGGACATTTGGAACTCCGAAAACACTGATGCTGTCCGGCATTGGACCACGAGAACACCTCGAAAGCTTGAACATACCTTGTATTGTGAACAACCCTAATGTAGGTCAGAATATGCTCGATCACAGCATTCTGACCCTGGAATATTTGGTTGATGACAACAATCTCGCTCATAACCAGATCTTTGAAAGCCCGGAATTGCTTGCCGAAGCCGATGCGATGTATGCGAAGGACAAGACAGGCCCACATAATATCTTCGGAACGAGTGGAACTGTGGCATTCCCGAAAATCAAGGAATTGTTTGACAGCTCAGAGTTCCAAGATTTGGACGAAGATACCAAGTCTTATATGTTGGAGCCAACTCGACCTAACGCCGAGATATGGCTAGGATCGGGTCCAGTGACCTTCGAAGGAGAAGCTGGAAATGTTTATATGCATCACGAACTTCTGCTCCAAAACAACCTCTCACGGGGCACGGTACGCTTGAAGTCGGCAGACCCAACGGACCTCCCAGAAATCAATCCTCATTTCTTTGAGCACCCATATGACCAGCGAATCGCCGTGGCGACTATAAGGCAGGCCATGGAGATTGCCAAAGCTGATGCTTATAAGTCATACATTCGCGAAGTGGTGCATGCCCCCAGCGGAGACGAGGATGAGACCATTCGGGAGTTCATCCGCCAGAACCTCGGCCAAGGCTATCACAGTATGGGAACCTGCAGAATGGGATCTTGCGGGGACACACAGGCCGTCGTAGACGCAGACTTTAGGGTCATTGGGGTGCAAGGCCTTCGTGTGGCCGATCTGTCCGTTTGTCCGGTCCTGACTTGCAACCACACCCAAATCAACGCTTATCTCATTGGTGAACGTTGTGCTCGGAAACTCCAGCCAACGGATCTGGCTGCCCCGGGGTGACTGTGAGCTTGTTGAACATCTTCTCTTTGGCGAATGGACGAGATGACGGACGGTTTCAACTCCAAGCCCAGGACTTCAGGACCTTGATGACAGACTAGGCGATTTCAATGTTAATCAGACGAAGACCATGGTGTTGAATGAGTCAGGGGACAGAATATTTGTGTAGTCTGGCAGACAACCACTGCTCCAAATCTCTTCGAGAATCTTCATAGATGTCTCGACGTTGCGAAACCCTCCGCTTCGTTGCATGACCACGGACCTTTCTCGCAGCCATTGCTTCTGGCGTTCATCCCGAAGTTCTAATCCCCCATGGAACAGAGGCCACAGTAGATGATTCGTCCATCCAGTAAATGGTGGTGTAAGCTTCGAATGGTAAAACACGCTTTGCGTTAACCATTGAATCTCGTCTTCGTCGGCCTCAATATGAAAGAGGCGAATGATGTAAAGAGCAATGGCGTGGCGGAAGGCTTCTGTGAGATGGAACCAACCGATCCCCCTCTCAGTGTGCATTGGTTGGCACAATATTTGTCTCTTGCATTCTTCAGCATTTGCTAAAACTTTGAGAGTTGGGTTCCGAGGATCAGGTTGCGCTTTGTAAAGTTGAACAACTTCTGAGACGATAGTAAATTGGTCTGGAGGGCATGGAAAGACATCGTGACTCCATTCTCGCGATGGCCCAGTGAAAGCAGCCACATCGTCCGAGGTGAAGAGTGCTTTCCGTCGGTTGTTAGCTGCACACATGATGTCAAGCCATGCAATATATTGTTCCACAAACGCATCATGCGTGCGGTTGGCGCCACGTAGATTAATGAGTCTCTTTGCGGCTCCGAAATATGCGTCAAAATTTGAGGGTTCACCAAGGCTCATGTCAGTTAGAGTCAGCATCAAAATGGCAGTGAGATTGCCGTCATCCTTTGCACATTGGTCCGACCACAGCTGTTCTTGTAACCGGCGCATGGCCTTGCCTCGGAACCTCAACGAATCCACCTTGCAACTCTCGTTCGACAGTCGCACGTGCCAATGGCTCGCAGCCAGGGCCGCACACGCATAGAGAAGGGGCGGCTTCTCTACCGCAAGCTGAAGGATAAATTGCGAATAAGGGTTGCGAGTCGCTGTGTCGTCAACGACCAGTTTCGGAGCGACCTCAAGGAGATGGTAGTTGAGGATGGATTTGAGTTCCTGGGGAATGTTGTAAGGGTCTAATGGGCTTACCAGCGCCATGAAATTGTCTCTCAGCACCACGTGGTCAATGTGTACGTCCAAGTCGTCAGAGTTGGATTCTGCCGGTTCGAATTCCAGTTCAAAGTCCACGAGAGCTGCCTGCTCAAACTGAGTTGGGCTCCAATCTGATGCCGTCGGGGAATTGATGATAGCATCGGCAGGATGTGATGAAATAGCGAGGGTAAGAGGTATCTCCGACAATACATTCGTTTCGCCTGATGTGGGATTGGCCCTCTGGGTCTGAGGTTCTGGCCGGACGCGTCTCGCTGTTCTCACTGTCTTTTGTTCCACCATGGAGGTCTTTCCCGCCAGCTTGCCACGCGTGGCAATTCCAGCCCAGCGTAAGGCATAGCCTTCACACTCGATCCCTTTGTCCAGACATGAATTACACTTTGGCAATTCCTTGGAGCATTTTCGCCCGCGTCGGCGACACGTCTTACAGGCAGCGCCGTGGTGTCTGACGTTCATCCTGCTCCTCGGAACCTCTGCATGACGGCAGTTGAGGATGCTTTTGTCAGCTCGAATTGATCGAGTGATTAGGGGGTGGGTGTGTGCACATCGTCGAGGCCGGGCAGTTATCACAAGCGATAAATCCACTAGATGAGGGGGATTGATAAGACGGCAGCTTGACAAATCACGCGTTGCAACTCCTCGCTTGACGGGCACGTGCATCTATCTTGGCACATTTGACGAGTTTGGCAGGCAGAAACGGACGGCGACGATCTGGAACGGGTGTCTTTATTTCTTCTTATCCATCAAATGCTATGCGACACACTCTCTCTGGCTTACAGATCTTGCCCCATGTGACTGTGGCCTCCTTCCTTCTCAGGTCCATGACAATGTTGAACAAGGTCGCGTCTTCACTAACCCCCTGCTGAAACCTGCAAATCGAGACGGGAAACCCTTGATGGTCGTCGAAAAGACTTTGAAAGGTGTCCAGACTCTTGACTCCGCCGGCCAGTAACTTCTCGTCAGCTACCTGTCTCATCCTTTGAAGTCTCTGGAATGAGTCGGCCTCTGGGTCTTCGCAGATTCCCTGGTGCTTTTCGATCATATGATTGCTGTGGACGATCCGGTGCTCGTTATCAGGATGGAGACGAATGCAAGACTGGGACGTAAATTCGAAGCTGAAGGCAGCGGTGGCGTCTGCAACCAAAAGATGCACGGATCCTGCCACCCCCATGGTTTGAAGCTGTTCTGCTGCATGGGACGCCGTGTGACACTCCAACGCCAGGCGCATAGCGAGATGTACCGGGATCCGCGTGCTGTCATAGCCTATGGATCTGATGGCGTTCATGCAGATACCCACGCCACTTGAGTTTAATCCGATTTTGCCAATGATTCCCGCTTCGGTCATGATCTTGATGGTCGGAAATCCAGGGGATGTGATGGTCATCAATCCGGCATTTTGTTGCTGCTCCTCCATCCAGTCCCAGTTCTGTCCTAGAAAGACATTTTCCTCGGTGTTCCAAAACAGCGTCGTACATCCATCGCTTGGGACATTCACGTACGCCGCAAGAAGCCCATATGCAATCTCCGTCCTGGAATTCAATGCAATGATGTCTAGAATCGCATGGCCCGAGCCTGTTGCGATGCCTTTGATCTCCTCATAATATCTGGGCCACCTTTTTTGGATTTGCTCTGCGAATTCTTCCGCGACCACCAGAATATCTTTCCAATCTTTTCCGGTATATTTCTTGAACATCCGGGTATAAAAGGATATGCTGCCCTGGATCTGAGGTGCAACTGCCTTGCCGTGCTGGACGCCAATCTCATACGGCGTACCCTCGCAGGAAATTTCGAACATGGTGCCGATGTGTAGAATGGTCAACTTTGGGCATACAGCCAGGCTTCAATCCAAAGACAACGGCAACAATCACATTCCGTGGACTCATTCAAATCCCCTAAAACTCTAACCAAGTTGGTGCTGGCCTTCTTCTTCACTGCCATTGATTCCAGCCTTGCATGATTGGACCAGGGGCGTGGTGCTGAGCCAATCAGCGGGATTAGCTTCCGAATGGGGAAGGTCGATAAGCCGATACGGCGTGTCTGTACACGAGTCGTCGTGACACGACGCGATCACCGTCACTGATGTAAATTGGACTCCGGCTCCTGTACAGTTGCTGACTGGCACAGAACCAGTTGACATTCGTTCCAAACAAGGATTCCTCAAGAAAATGGGTAAGAAGATCCTTGTCGGCTACGGCATTGACGTCGATGCCGTTTCTGGATGGTAAGTTAATTCGGGGAAAGGACCCTAGCCCTGCCCATCAACTACTGCCGGAGCTGATGAGAGAAAATGAAGGATCGATACGAAGGACGGTTCCGCCGCAGATCCAGTGGACATCTCCCGGGGCGTTTTTGGCGCCATTGTCGGCATTGATCGATTGCTGAAACTCTGGGATAAAAACGACATCAAAGCATCTTGGTATGTTCCTGCGCATAGTGTTGAATCATTCCCGACACAGATCGCGAAGATTAGAGACGCTGGCCATGAGATGTACGTTCAGCGTCTGGTTTCGTCTAGTGTGGACTGCCACTAACCGTCGCCTTTAAGAGGTCTCCATGGGTACACCCACGAGTATGTATCAGCGCTCTCAGAACAACAGGAACGTGATGTTCTCCAAAAATCCATTCAAGTTCTCACAGAGTTCACTGGAAAGAAGCCTCGAGGCTGGACAGCTCCAGCGTGGACCATGTCTCCGCACTCGATTCATCTGCTCGAGGAGACGGGCATCGAATATGACCACAGTTCAATGCACCACGACTGCCTGATATCACGGACACCATACAGCAACTACAGCGTCAAGGAGACGACGTACAAAGCGAAATCACCGGCCGCCACCTTGTCTTCAACCTCCCCTTCAGCCGCGGCCTGGATGACTCCCATGCTTGTGCCAAAGCTCTCAAGTGTCGTCACTGTCCCGGCGAACTGGCATCTAGACGACTGGCCACCGTTTCAACCCGGTGACGGCGGGAGCGACGGTTTCATAGACCCTGCCGTGCTGGAGAATATCTGGAAGGAGCACTTCCTGTACTTCTACGAAGAGTACGACGAGTTCGTCTTCCCACTGAGTATCCATCCTCAAGTCAGTGGGAAGCCGCACGTGCTAAGGATGCATCAACGGATGATCGATTGGATTAACACATTTCCAGGGGTAGAGTGGTGTACCTTTGCCGAGATGGTAGATCGGTACAAGCAGGGCGAGATTAAGGGTTTCGACATGGAAAGCGCCCTCGGTGCTGGACCCTTTCACCAATAGATATAGAAACATGTCAACGGTAGCTCCCACTTGTTGTTTGAATCCATTCGAGGTGCATATTGTTATCCCTACTCAGCTTTCGGATCACATCATAATTGTCATTGCCAGTCATTCCAGGCCTCAAAAGTCGTCAGTATTCACCGTCTCCAACAGTCTACCAGTCTCGGTCCTTTTTCTCCACAATGCTTGAAGCTGACGACAAGGTCGTTTAATATTTCAAAGATATATATTTGAATACCAGCCTGAAGGTAATATCCAGATTGATAAAGCATGGAGACACGCGTCAGCCCGACGTAGTTTTCCCACCGTCTTACAGTGACGTATCTCACCCAGAGAATCTCGCTCGGAGCCTCTTCTCCTCTTGCATCCGCATCTGCTTGCAACACGTCTGCTCCTTTGGTGAGTTTGTGTTTGATATAAGCCTGCTCCGCCGTAATTGCACGGAAGAGCATTAGTGCTAATAGTGCAACTTTTGTTCTTCAATTCAGATCACGTGGTAATAATTTGAACAACGCGACCGACGATTTTCCCGACACGGGGTCGACGGAGCGCGCCGCAACGATTTCGATTATTTTTGTGCAGCCAACTCTGAGACTCTGGCACTGCGCTCTGACTGCAACCACACGCCCAGCCAGCTGCACCACAGCATCGGCAATTACATGGATGTTACATCTCGGATCTGTCGACCTTGTTTGAGAAGACTTGCAGGGCGTACCCTGACTAGTCCCCGGACACCAGGGCAGCGGCCAGCCTTCCTGTTCAATCATCGACCACTGTCGACAGAGACCTCCGACGTCCCTTCCTCTCCCTCCCCCGCCGAGACCCCGAGCGTTAGCCTTCACACCGAGTCAAAGAATGAATTTACACAAGAGGCGAAGCCGTCGGCGTCGATACACTATCCCAGGAGCAGTATCAAGGACACCTTAGCGAGACTTCCGGTCTCTTGTGCTGGCTGCGGTGCGTTGACCCAGGATGTAGAACCTGGCGAAGCAGGGTTCTACACACGGACGAGAAATACGGTCAGGATATATCTGAAATCTCTCAGGCACGGGTTTCGTCAACAAGCCGAAGAAGATGAACTGGTAGAAGACCAGCCCCTGGAGGAGCAGCCACGGAGCGGCGACAATGCCTCCGGCTACCCCGAGCACAACAAGCGGAAAGCACAGTCTCAGCCTACGCCTCCGTTGTGTGATCGTTGCCATCAACTGATCCATGACCGTCGCGGCGTCCCTATTGCCCACCCTTCTATTGAAGACATCGCAGACTCAATCGCGGAATCGCCGTTCAGGAAAAACCATGTCTATCATGTATTGGATGCGGCAGATTTCCCCATGTCCTTGGTACCTTCAATTTTCAAAAGTCTGTCGTTGGCCAAACCGCGGACTCAAAACCGGCGATCGCAGCATTCTTTTTCCCACAAACCGTCGCTGTCCTTCATCGTCACGAGGTCGGATTTGCTTGGGCCCTCCAAAGAGATGGTGGACAGAATGATGCCCCGAATCACCGCGATTCTTAGAACCTCATTAGGCCGCGCAGGACAGAACTTTAGACTTGGAAATGTTCATTTGGTGTCTTCGAAACGTGGATGGTGGACAAGAGATATCAAAGACAGCATCTGGGAGAGGGGAGGCGGCAATTGGCTGGTGGGCAAATTCAATGTGGGAAAGTCAAACCTCTTTGAAGTCTTGTTTCCCAAAGGGTCCGAGGAACGAGCCCCAGTGTACGCCGAATTACAAGAGCAACGATACTTGGAAACCCTGGATCCGACCGATGGCAAGACCTTGTTTTCGGAGACAAGCCTGCTACCCCCACCACAGCCAGAGACGCCATTCCCAGTAATGCCGCTGGTGTCGAGTCTCCCAGGAACCACTGCGTCTCCGATCCGTCTCCCATTTGGGAACAACAAAGGAGAACTGATCGACATGCCCGGGCTGGAGCGTAGTGGACTTGACGAGTACGTGCAGGCCGAGAAGAAGCTAGATTTGGTCATGACGCACCGCCCGACAGTCACACAATACAAAATCAAGCCTGGCCAGTCCCTTCTTCTCGGCGGCGGGCTTGTTCGAATCACGCCCAAGTTGGATGAGAGCGATCCCAGCACGATTGTCATGGCATATCCATTTTTGCCCTTGAATGCGCATGTCACGTCCACAGACAAGGCTGTTGGCACGCAAGAGCAACTCCGCGAGAGCGGCATTGAGTCTATTCTGACCGAAGACGCTGGAGGAGCCATGGGATCAGCCGGGACGTTTGCGTTGAAGACAGATGTGACCAAATCTAGAGCTGGGTCTGTCATCAGGGCAGGTGTCGATGCCTCAAAGTTGGCTTTCCAGGTCTACGCGACCGATATCCTTATCGAAGGGGTAGGGTGGGTGGAGTTGGTGTGCCAGGTCAAGAAGAGGCGACGCAGTCCTCCCGCACCGCCGCTCCAAGAATGGCGGGAAAGTGAGGTTGTCAATTCGGAAGTACCCAAGGCGGAGGGGATTTCCATCGAATCCAGCCAATTCATCCCCTTTGGCCATGGGTCCAATGTCGGCGACGCACACTCCCCGAACTTCCCGGAGGTGGAAATCTTCACTCCCAAGGGAAAGTTCATTGGGCAGCGGTCTTGTCTCGATGTGTGGCAAGCGTGGAATACAGGAAAGCCAAATCCACGCCGACCTGGACGTCCTCGAAAGCCGATGAGTGGCGTAAAGAAGCGTGTAAAGACATTTCGCAAGGCGGCCGACCAAAATTAATACGATGGGATAGCCTAAGATGAAGGATTGCATATAGCCATTGGCAGACTCTGTAACAACAAGAATTAATGACTACATTGGTACTCCGTACACTCGGGTTGTTTGTCCCATCATCGTGACACCCACCAGGGCTTGTGTATGATGGGCCGAGAACCCCAAGTACCGACCAGGTTACAGTCCATTGCATCCCAAACCGAATCTTGTCGTGCATCAACTAGTCTACGGAACATGAGTGATGGCAGATGCATCTCCTGTGGCCTAGTCGGTCAAGACGACAATCTTCCCCCGGGCAAGGTTGTTATCCATGGCCTCGTGGGCGTTAACAATGTCGTCAATGTGGAAGACCTTGCCAACTTGAAGGGGCAATGTCCCTGCCTTGATCTGCCGAAACAAATCGTTGAGCGGGGTGGCCATGAACTCTTCAGGGCCTCCGGCATAGGTGGTCAGGCAGACAGTGGTCGGGATTGCCATCATCGGATAGAAGTTGTCAATCGTCCATTTGTTCCCTGAGGCACAATTTAGCGCGGCCCCGACGAGGCTTGGTTCGTGGGCTGGTACTCACCAACTATTCCAGTCATACAAACCAGTCCGTACTCGGCAACACACCGCATCGAGTCTTCCAGAGTGGTTGTGCCCACCAGCTCCAGAACTTTGGTGAATTTCTTGTCTTTGACTTGCTCCGAGACCTTTCCGTCGTCGATGATGACTTGGACCACGCCGCTCTTCCGCATGACCTCGGCGCTTTCCTTGGCTGAGCTTCGCGTCGTTCCCGCGACGAAACACCCATGGTTTTTGGCCAGGGCGGCCGCCGCAAGTCCAACCGAGGTGGTCCCTCCACGGATCAGAAGGCGGTCTTCCGGCTTCAATTGCAACGACTTGAACAAGCTGCCGTACGCGGTCTGCAGCATCTCAGGAGCCGCACCGATGGTCGGCCAGTCCAAGTCGGTGTCAAAGGCCTGTGTATTGTTCGCCTTGACACAGGTGTACTCTGCATAGCCGCCGTCGAAGTCCCGTCCCATTCCTCCCATGGCGGTTGCGACCTTTTGGCCCGGTTGGAACCGGCCGCCGGGGCATTTCTCCACGACACCCGTGGCTTCAATCCCCAGAACGCGCGGGAATCGGACCCCCGGGCTATGGCCCTGTCGCGTGAAGAGCTCGGAACGATTGAGGCCAAAAGCCTTGACACGAATGAGAACCTCGTCTTGTTTCGGTGTCGGGATTGGGAGCGACTCGAGCTTCAGAGCGTCGGGCCCGCCAGCCTCGTGGATGACCACTGCTTTCATGGTCGCCATTGTCAGTGTTGAGTAAGTCGAGTAAGTTGAGTAAGTTGCGGTGCTTCAGCGTCAATCCAGGAATTCCCTGCTTTCTCTACCTTCAGCTCCGATTTCACAATCAATAGACTTGACTCAGCACTCCGCGTGGATTCCGCACCGCTGTCGGCTATTTCTCGCTCTCTTCCAAATGAGGAGAAGTGTTCAAACCTTATGCTGTATGACGATTGAAGTAAGACGGACAATATGTCAGTCAAAGCGCGAGAGAGCGAGGGCAAGAGAGCTTGCCGATTTAGGAAGTCTTTCCGCGCGGTGTTTGAAATGCAACTCTCCTCTGCAATATCAACCCTTGCCTTCCCAACTAGACTGGTGGCGTTGCAGGTGAAACAGGTGAGAGATGGCGATAAAACCAGACCGGTAGAGGTATCAAACATGTTCATTATTAGGTCCACAATAGGAATACTTGACTGCCTCCGTGCCGTGATCACCATGATGCCGGTCTAATGCCAGTGTCCAAGTACCAGTGGCCGAGGGCCAACAGCCCTGAGCATGGCTCCTAGCCAAATGTGTATCTGCGGCCGCCTCAAAACAATGCCATCATTCAACGCCAAAGCAGAACATTCAATGTCACCTGCTAGTGTCCCGAGGGTGAGATGTGCCGTTGAGTTCCTTCAAGCCTGTGAAGCGTCATCCCTGAATCCCCAAACAAATCCATGCACCCGACGCCACGCTGCCAGACCGCTATCTGGAGCCATCCTCGCCTGGCGGTGACGATCGGCCTTGGGCATCGCTGTCACCGCTGCTGTATTCGGTTTCGGTTTCATTGTCGTTGGAGGAAAAGGAAGGGATAGGCTGTCGTGGTCGGCGGGGTACGCTAATCATTTCGCTTTGGCGGCGACGGTGCTTTGCTTCGAGCTGCTTCAGCCTGTCATCGGTTTCGCGGAGTTTGGCATCGAGGTCTTCTAATTGGTATTTCTGCGATTGCACCGTGTCTTTCCTATTGACAGTGTGCATCAGCAACAGCACGACGTCTGCGGGTGGTGAGGGCGCTCACTTTTGTACCACGGCCTCTTCCAGGGCGCTGAGGCCGTTCAGCTTGAACAAATCGTCGAGCGCCGCCGAAAAGTCCCGAGCAAGTGTCCTGCAACTGCGTGAGTTTGTGCAAGAACCCAATGCCCCGGAGTTCTCACGATTGAGGGCGGGCTTTGCGTCGCCCGCCGGCGTCTGGGTTCGTGTCGCAGTCGGGGCTCGTGTTGGAATCCATGGTCGAGCAAGGCTAGCAGGCCAGCGAGAGGCGGCAGGAAGGTCGAGTCAGGCGACGTGTGAAGGATGGGAAACAAGACAACTGCGCGCAAGCAACAACTTAAGCAAGCGGTCAGTCAAGTCAAGTCAATGCTGCATCAAGTGACAGAGCCAACCCCCAGGCAAACTGAACACACAGCTTGTCGAGGGCGCAACAATTTGAAATGGAGAAACGAATGCCCAGCGCTGTGACAGGCGTCGCAAAAGGGGTCACCGGGGAAGTCGACTTGGGCTGAAGAGGCGCAGGGGCGTTGGAGCTAAACGGCCGGGGGGCTCGTTATTGGGCGCCCAGCTCGCCGATCTCCAGAGTCTGCCTCAAGACTCTCAGGCGGCGCGGGGCCGAGGTGGCCTCCTAATTAGGCGGAATTGCGGTGTGGACACTCGATCCTCGGGCTGCCTGCCAGACTCTCAGTCCGAGTCTTAGGGAGGCGGCGGTGGCTGCAGGCCTACTTCCTGCGGCCTGCGGTTCGCCCACCATGATTACTCGGCCCTGCCATGATTACTTAGCCCTTCTGTGCCGTGCTCTGCGGTACCCTCCTCTACCTGCGCTGCTGCGCTGCTGCGCTGCCTGCGCTGCCCTACTTACGCTGCCCTACGCTGCCCTACGCGACCCTCCCCCCAGTCGTAATCTAGTCCCCCATCCAAGCCTGTCCAAGCCTGTCCAAGCCTGCTGCATCATAATCTTCAACAAATTTTGGAAAATTGTCCTGTCGCACCGTGAACACCATCAGATCTCGTGTAGCCTCGCCACAGTTCCTAGCCACAATTTCCTTCCCTCATCCATTCCACCGCCGCTCATCGTCCCTGCATCCCGTTGGTCCTGCCGTCGACGCGTCTTGGGCTCCCTCCGGTTCCCACCTGCTGGCACTCCTCGACCGCTCCGAAATTGTCGCGGCTGTGAGCCCGACACCCGCTGTTCCTATCCCTGCGACGATGGGATGCCTTCGTTAAAAGCCTACACCCCATATGAAACGCTCGCCTTTTGCCAGTCTGTCGCTCGTCGTGGCGCAGATGCTGCCGCTTTCGAAGACATCGCAGATCTATTGAATGCAAACCAGCTCATCCGCGAAAGTCAAACCTATGATCAGAGCCGATTGACTGCGGCCGCCCTTCAGGGATTATACCATGAGCTGCTGGTAGAAGAGAGGGAGGAAGACGCGCCCAAAACCAATGGCGACAAGGGCCCTGCGGTTGCCAATCCACGGAAACGAAAACTGTCTGCGTCGCCTGCTCCTCCATCAGCGCCAGCTCCTCCATCCGACGGCGACAATGATGCCGCCGATCAGAGATTGCTTCAATCGCTTGTCGACAAGCTCTACTCCCGGTTCAAGGAGCAGACCATCAAAGAGATACGGCAGGAAGAGGAGGCCTATGTCAAATTCCAGACCGCGATTTCCAACCTAGAGACCAAAGCCGACGAGGAACAACTGGCACCAGGCGCTGCGAGCACCGTCAAAGCCGAATCCCACGTCGAGGGTGGACCATCGAAGAAGACAGAGGAGCATGTGCCCAGGGTGTCTGAGTCGCCGACAAGCCCTGAAGCCGCTGCCGCACAGCTTCACGCAAGCCTGGACGCCAGCAGGGCGGATGAAGCCACCACGAAACCAGCGGCGCCGACGGCTTCGGACGGCAAAGCGTCGCCCTCGTCTGTTCGTAGTGGCCAACAGCGCCCTCTCGCAGCTTCGCACTCACCCTCACCGTCGACACCCAACCTCTCTTCCGCAAAGCCGTCGGCCGAACCTCTCCAGGGAAGACCACCGCAACCTCAGGTGGGACATGCTCAGCATTCGCCAGGCGCATTCCATCGAACTCTGCCTGTGCCCTCCCCTCAGCGACCCAACTATGGACCCATCAACCAACAACACTTTCAACCGGGGCCTCAAGGGCATCCAGGATCCATCCTGCCACCGGGCCCGGGGATCCATATGCCTCCGCCGGCAGAGTTTCCAGTGCCAAAGCGTGGGAGCTCGTCGTCCGGCCAAGGCAGGGGATCTCCAATGCCCATGTCGCCTCACCCACAATATCCTGGATATCCTGGGTATCCTCCCCAGCCTTCATGGCCTCTCCAATATCCGCCCCAACATGCATATCCTCCAACCCCCTCCTATCCCAACCCTCAGTATTACATGCAATCGCCCAACGGCCGTCATGCAATGCCGTTCCAAACTCCCCACCATCCGACATACCAACCGTATCCTCAAAGTGCTCCTATTCATTACCAAGGGCCGCCCCCTCCACCGCCCCATGGATGGCAGCCTCTGCCTGGCCAGCCGTATTTTGGCTACCCCGGCCCTGCCAGTGTGACACCAGCACCTCGAAGCGATTCCAGGCGGCCAGTCTGGCGAACGAGATCTTCGACCCCTTGGAAGCGACAGTCTGAGCCCTCCCACAGTGTTCGCCAGCCGAGTCCCGTCCGGCCGGATCGAGATGTCAGTCCTCTTACCGATACAGATACGCCTTCTCGACCTCGCAAAGAAACGAGAAAATCTCCAGGGAAAAAGGACCCGAAATTGGAAGGGAATCTCCTGTCCGCCCGTGATGGACCTTCTAGGGGGAGGCAGGGAACGAGCACGACCCCATCCGTGGTGGTTGGATCGAGGTCTCAATCTATCGCATCTTTCGCTTCGGACACGCCGACAGAGAAGCGCAAAAAAGGCCGTCAAGGGCTGAAGATCAAAGCCGAACCCCCCAGTACGCCCGCACCATTGTTATCAGACACGGAGCCCGCACAAGCATCATCGGACCGTCGTAGACGGCCTGTCGACGCTCCTGTACCGGCAGGGAATGATGCGAGCCAGAGCACGGCGACTACGAAGCGTAAACGCTCACCGGATCAAGATTCCGCAACCCCAGAACTGCCATCTCCTCGGCCTCAGCTACGGCGACAGCCATCCCACGATTCTTCGCTCGTCCTCGTCTCCAAGAACTTCACCAAAACCTCCCACCTCCTTCTCAACGACATTGTTTCACACCGTCTGGCCGGCATTTTCGCCAAACCTCTCTCCGAACGCGACGCGCCGGGCTACAAAGCCTTGGTTCTGCGGCCGCAGGATCTGAAAACCATCAAGGCGGCCATCTCGAAAGGGGGGAAGGCCGCGTCGGCGGCGATTGAGGCTCTGGAAGATGAGAACCGAAGTGGTGAGGAGACACCCACAAAAGCCGCGCCGCAGCACCGGTCCGAGGGTCGCGAGGGCTCAGTCGGCAATGGTGCCTACTTGGTCAAGACCTCCGAGGACCTTGTTCCCCCCCGAGGAATCGTCAATTCCTCTCAACTTGAAATGGAACTGCTGCGTATGTTCGCCAACGCGGTCATGTTCAACCCCCTGCCCACATCTGAGAGGGGGTTCGGCCGATCTCTCCGTCTGAGGAAAAACAGCGGAGATGTCGACTCGGATCAAGATACCGATCAGGACGTGGACGAGGCCAACGCTGCGTCGAGCGAAGAAGGAACACGGGCCGACGAAGGCGGCATCATCTTTGACGCTCGAGAGATGTTTGAAGATATCATGATTCTGGTTTCGAAATGGAGGAAGGTTGAGCATGGAAGACTCGGTGGCGACGATGCTGCCGGCGGGAGAGGGCTGCCCACATCTTCGTCCCTGGCGCAAGGTAGTGCCAGTGCTAGTGTCAGACATTCCAGTGTGGGCTCGGTCTTGAATGAGGATGACCATGGTGGCGGCGAGGGTCATTCTACCCCCGTGCCGGCCTCCGTTCCTGGGGCGGGAGGGGCGAGGAAGCGAAGAAGAATCGCAGAGAACTAAGGTTCGAGGATGGAGAAGACGGCAGACGCAAGACGTGTTTGGCTGAGCGCGGCGACGAGGATGGCATGTAGAATTGTGGCTATGACTGCGACTGCGACTTCGTCTTCGTGAGACGGCTTGGGCGAGAAGCGTAGCTCTGGACATAGCTCCTGTCTGAGACTTGACAGCATGTAGATAGATACCAGAACCTACTGAGTACCTACATCAACATCAACCTCCTTCTCCGTCCGTACAGTTTGCGCTCTTTCAGTAACGCTTCTCTAAAATTGCTTGATGCGCGCCTGTGGATCAAAGGAGACGTTACGAGGCTGACTCCCACATGCCGCCGACCTGGGCATCGGAGAGTCATTGGGTGGTTGAGGAGGAAATACGGATCACGGTCAAGGCAAAACGGACTATAGCCCAGGCACAACGTAGATACAGGCCAGCTCCATGTATGTGCCCTGTGGGATTCCAATTTACTCCAATCTCGTGGTGACTATGGTGGGCTGGGCTGGGCTGGGCTTCGCAGTCGGACGAAGATCGCGTGGAGAACTTGGAGGCTTGATAGGCAATGTCGCCACTTGGGAATTTAATCAAAGTACTTTGTTGTCCCGAAACCCCTTTCCCATGAAACGAGCGCACGTGGGTACTACTCACTATCCCATACCATGCCATTCCATCGTCGCTAACGTTACGCCCTGAACAGGCTACCGCCCCGGACTTTCGCCTTGGTTTTGCGGCGATGAAAAGCCCCTGATTGCCATTAAAATTGCAACCGCCGACGACAGTCGTGTACGGAGTAGAGCTGGTGGATCCGACAACAACGCGGGCAAGGATGGACAGGAGGCCGGGCCTCGTAAGGCATCCTCATGTATTGTGGTCACCGGACTCTGATCAAGTGTGCCTTATCGCACGTGTGGTATCTCGAAGCCTGTCGATGGTCTCATGCGGTACGCCTTACCTTCGTGCATATCCTTGTCATCGTATCGCATCTCGTCGTCAAGGTGAAGACATCGCACAGCCACCCGGCCACGTCACACGCCGAGGCTGACATTAACGGTGCCATGTCGAAGCTGCACCAACAGTTTGCGTGACAGGACACCAAACAAGCTGCGCAGTAGGATCGTTGCGTCTGCCCTTTGGCAACGACTCGAGATTGAACCTGATCTTGGGGAAGCGGATCCCCTATGGAATGGAGCGGCGTGTTGCAACACTAAGAATCAGGGAGTGCTATTTTCGGGACCATCACGGTATTCTCATGTCAAACGACGCCGTCGTCATTATTCTAGAATAGTGCCGATGATCCGGCGACGTCGGTGGCCTTCAAATTCTCCGATGCTCCATCTCTCGAGACCCGGTCGCCTGATCAATTCCTCTGGATGGGTTGCGACAAGACCCATGCGTGGCCTTGTTCAGGGAAATAGGTAGAATTGAGTCGGATCCACCAGGCGATTGACGATGTCATCACCCTGCATCCATGTTCATCTCCAGGACCCTGTGTCGCCATGTGCCATTTCTCGGTGGTCAGGGAGTGATATTTTCGCGCCGGTGTCTCATCGACGCATCTTTCACGCTCACGTTGCCATAGTGGAATTGGACCCTAAGTCGAATGGCATGGATTTGGATCAGGCCAATTGATGCGCGTCATTCGGCACATGAAACATCCGAAATTAGAAACTGGTCAAGACTCGAGTCCCCAGTCGCCGACGGCCGACACCCCCGGCGCGAATTGCAGGTTTCACGCAAGGGCGGAATAGGCTTCCTGGCAGAAGCTCTATCCATCACACAAGGGAGCGGTTGAGTTGCGCATCAAGGAACAGCCAGGATCGTCCCCGGTGACTGCGAACACACTTGGAGAGGGAACCAATTGCCCCACACATTCGGACGATCGGACCCTTGGTCCTTTTGACTTGTCTGCGGAGGGAACGCAGGGAATAAACAGCAAGGATGTAGCCCCTGTCTTCAGGGGGGGCCTGTCGTGGGGACCGAGGCGAAGCAAGGAGACCAACTGACATTCACGTGTTGAAACGGCAGATCAGGAGCCGGGGACCACGGCCGTCCCCTTGATTCCGGGAGTCATTTGGTCGAATGGACCCGTGGTTGCAATCAAAGGGCAAAGAATCTCGAATGCAGCGGCCAGTCAATTGTTGTGTCAACCGAGGTGACTACGGTGCTGTATGATCACATTGTGATCACGAGCGCGACGTCAGCGCACGGCGTGGACATCTCCACAAATCAGAATGCTCGTGGTGGCCTCGCATCCGTTTCGCAGTCGGGGATGGGAAGCATCATATTACTGACAGGGGCGCAACCCACGGCGCTTGCGGGGACAAAGATGCCCGATGCCAACGCAGCAATACCAAGACCTCCTGACTACAGTATGATTAGACCCGAGGGTGATGCATGTTGTGCAGATAGAGGCGTGGGCGCAATCAATCTCTGGCATTGCATCATCTGATTCGCTTGTCAGTCAACATCAATCACCGATGACTTTCGCGTTGTGCAGGGCGGGTCGACGGTGGTCTTGTGATGACTGCCGGGTGATGGTGCGGGCGGGATGATCTACCAGTTGCAATCGAATTGCGTGAACTCATCCTGCTGGAAAGAAATAATTGGCACGCTCCGCGGCTCTTTCTGGCGGTGTGGTGATGACCGCAAACCAATGTCTGTGTTGTCCTCTTTATCCTCGTTTTGAGAATGCTTCAGGCCGTCGGACCCCTCCGCCCCTGGACCCGGGCCTGCCACAACACACCCACTGGCCGCTGCAGATGAATGGGCGCCAGATGACGAGCAGACAAACTGCGCACGCGCGACGAATGTGCTGTGGGTCCGAATCGCATCTGGAAAGTCCGTCGAAGCATCGAAGGGCCATCGATTCGTCTTCCACCCCATGCCCCCTCACGTTAAGGCGGAAAGGGCAGGTTGTTGACTTGGTTCCAAAACCAGCAAGAATAGCAGCCAATGGCCAGCAGGCTCGTCGGCCACGTCAGAGAGACATCGATGGCCCCGGCGGCCCCAATTTTGCCGAGGCTTCTTGGTGGGACGGTTGCACAAAAATGATGCAATGCAGGGCTAAATCCGGGGTGCATCTTTCTCGGTGGTGTCGGTGCTTCACATTGGCCCTCGCAGCTAAGCGAACGGGGTGCACACGTCAATATTGATCCACCACGACCCGGTTATCGGCCTGGCGGCATTTGGGCTCTCGGACAGGCACAGGCATGAGTTTCGGTGCTGCAGAGAGATGGCTCGATGGGCACGCGGGGGCTCACCTGGACGTCTTGGTCAGCAGGATCACCAAAGAAAGAGGCGGCCCACGGGCAGCAGTTGTTGCCCAACATTCTCAGGCCATCTCAGGCCATCTCAGGCCATCAGCCAGCGGGTGGAGTGGGCGTGGAGTTGTGCATTCGACCCTGTTGAGCAGATCCTGTCACGATGCGTCGAGCAATCAGCCTGGCAGTTTGGCAGTTTGGCAGTCTGGGAGTCTGGGAGCCTGGGAGCCTGGGAGCCTGGGAGTCTGGCAGTGGACGGCGGACTGCATCCACCCAGGCAGCAAGCCCACGGTGCCTTCGAAGGTGAAAGTGGGATGCACGGACGGATGTGATCGGCTGTTCCTGGATCCTGCGCCCTGAGTGGTGCCTGGGATGAAGAGGGGGACATGCCATGTCGCAGGCTTGCCGTCGATTGGCGGCCCTGGCGGCGTGGTGGGCGTGGTCAAGAAGCAGGAAGCTGGAAACAGGAAGCAGGAATCAGGAATCAAGAATTTGGAAAAAAGCGCGGCAACGGGTTTGGAGGGGCGCAGGCAAGCTGGTGGCCTCGCGTGGAACCCTAAGTCCCGGCCGGTTGGGTCAGAATACCGTCCAGCAGAGGTGAAGGCGGTATCGATACCGGTCATTTCAACCTTGCAGCAGTCGCCAGCTGCCCCGGCCACCCAGCGCCCTGCGCCCTGGGGCTGCCTCTTCGGCTCTTCAGCTTAGGCTTGAAGGGGGATGCGTGCGCGAGAACGGGCACACAGGCCATCCATCAGTTTGCTCCCGCTGGCAGACAAAGTTCGCCATGGCAATCTGGACCAACTCTACTTGCCCTCTCACACAGGTGGGGTATTGCACTTGCAGCGTGAGCCTGGGAAAAAGATTGGACATGGAGTTGGCCACGTATGCCTCGCAGCAGCCGCTCAATCGTCGTGGCTCCTGCTCGCACTGCACCTCTACACTCCGGGCAACGACTAAGGCGCAGCTGCTCGGCACGACGCGACAGGCAGCGTGCAGATTGCAGATGCATCCCTTTCCTGCGCAAGCGTGGGTTTGCAGTTCGTGAACCGTCGAGCACTCTCGTCAGCAGACTCGATCGACGCATGGAGAGCGACGCTTTTGGCGGCCTGCAGGGGAACGGGGCAGCGCAAAAGCCGTGAGACGAGGCTACGACGAAGCTCACCATGTCCACCGTGAAGCGTTCTCGGAGGCTCGGCATGCCGTCAGCTGAACGGACGGTTGACGGTTGACGGTTACGGTTGATGGTTGATGCGGCGAGTCTGGACTCGGATAATCTTGATCCCAAGCTCCCACGCTCTGTCGTCTGGAGTTCGAGCGCACCGTTCCAGGCACATGTGCAGGAACGTGCGTCGTGGGAAACGCGGTCATCCAACGTTTGCGGCCGTCCGAGCTCTTCCCAGAGTTTGTTTACGGTCAGCCGTCATGTCACAGCCCATCAATACACCCAACGGCCGAGCGACACGAGGGACGCGAGGGCACGAGGGGGCGGCAAAGGAACCGGGTGGCTTGCCACTGGGTGACCAAGAGAGAAATGGGTTAAAAACGGGGCATGTCGAGGCGAGATGGTGACGCAGACTTTCTCCTGGTGACCCTGTCAAGCAGGAGGCGAAATGGCGAAATGGGCCAAAATGGGGGGAAATGACGCCCACGGAGGTCAGCACCGGTGAACAACGAGATGGGCACCATGGGCAAGGACGGGGGGCAAGGCAGAAATGACAAGGAAATGACAGGGAGCGGTGGCAGCATGGAGAATTGCGAGCAGGGGCTGGCCGGGGTGCCGCTATCACGATTGGACACTGAATGCCTGTGACCCAGGGTTCCCTCCAGGGTTCCCTGATGCTTGGGCGGCACAGAACTTACCGTAGAAGACTAATCGAACAAGACACTGGCACTGGCGCTGGCACTGGCGCTGGCACTGGGCAGGCATGAGCAGAAGAGGCAAGCGCACTGCCGGATGTACTCGGTACCCCCTGTGACCGTCTCGCCGTATCGTCGTATTGGCGCCGTCTGGGGGGGGGCAGGTGGATGCCAGAATTTTTCCAAGGAACAAGGAACGCGGGCTTTGCATCTGTGCGCAAGTCTTGTTCGGGTGCCCGAGGGCAAGCGTGGTTCAGGCACCACCGATGGCACTAAGCACAAGAACCAGAAAAGGCCTGAACTGCTCAGTGCCCGCCGCCCGCCGCCCACTGGGACCGCCGACCGCCAATTTACATTACATATTTTACCAGTAATCGGCGAACGACCCCAGAGCTGACGGGCCCGATACGTTCCTGGGCCGGTTCCTGGTCTCGTTACTGGCCCCCGTGCACTCTGGGACCTGGTCCCCAGTCACTACCCACGACTCACTGAGGAGCCCGCCGACGTGACTCCTCCTCATCCAAACTATTTTCATTCTTGTCCTCCACCTGCGACCTGCAACCTGCAACCTGCAACCTGCATCCTGCATCCCATATCTGCATTGCAGCGTCCGCCCTGTTATTCGCTCCTTGCCTCACCTCTACTCGACCACCGACCTCCGACCACAAACCACAAACCACCTCCGACGGACGATTCGGTGCTGTGCACGCTTCGACTACAAGCCCTCCTCGCCAAAGAGACAGCTGGATTGCTTCTGTCTCGTCCCTTCCTTTGCCGGTCCAACCCCCTGCGGTCGACCGCCTGAACCACCGTTTCTCGTTGATCGGGTCTCACCTTCACGTCGGTTGTCCATCGTCCATCGCCCGACTCCATAAATACCCTGCCTGACCTGCTGCGTACGGTCCTCTTGTCTGGCGAATCTGCAAGCCACCGTCCACCGTTTTCTGCAAGGCCAGCGCCCCGTGCCCACCCCCCAACGCCTGACGCACCCCGATCTCGACACCGCCTTCCACGCACTGTACTTCCCGTCCACCTCCCTGCTGCAGCTGCACCTGAACCTATCGAGCCATCCACCACGTCAAGCCCAACATGGCGGTTTTCCGGAGCTGCTGAATGATCCGGGAGGCTGAACCCCGTCGGCCACATTGTCAGACCTTCTCTCCACGCGAGACCATAATGAAGCCGTCAAAGCATCATACCCAGAGCTGGACTCACTTATACCGTCAAATCCGACATTAAATTCACTTCAGACCCAAACGCCCCAGTGTCGAGGCCATGATTTCCGCCTCGGCATCCCCCTCGGTGAGGGCCTTGCATAGCCGCGACAATTCACCTTCGCCCCGACTCCGTCCTTTGGCACGCATCCCTTCTATCCATCGAGTCAACTCCGCCTTTTCTCAACCGTTTGCTGGGACTCCGGCTTCTGCCAACAGCACATCGTCGGTCGCCCAGAGTCCCTACATCGCTTCCCTCCAATCTTCTCCTCTGGTCTCCCAGAGCCTCAACCACTCCTCCCACTTGGCGAATCCCGTTCCTTTCGAGCTGCCCGAGTCTGTCATCTCGCCTCCTCATGCCTTCCCTCTGCAGAAAGAATCCACCCCGGGCTCCAAGCCCGTTGGAATCATGCGCAAACTCTCCCAGAGTGCCAAGGACGGCGTGTCGTCCACACGCCAAATTCTCAGAAGGAAAGCCTCTTCCTCCGCACAAAGTCGCCGGGATGAAAGCACCGGCCCCGTCACCAGACGTCGTAGTGACAGCAAAACCGCAGTGGGGAATGGTGTCCCGGTCGAATCGCCCTCCTTCGACACCCTGCCCGTGGACTTGCAAGCGGGACTGGGCCTGTACGACACTATGAGCATTTCCAGTGAGCCCACCCTGATTGACACGAGCCCCGAGGGCCAAGCTCCGTGCGTCCCAGAGCGGCTCGTCGGAGGCTGCCTCTTGACCAAAATCACCAAAAACAAAAAACAAGAAAAACTCTTCTTCCTGGACGTCGAGGGATCGCGTGTGTCTTGGCGAGGCGCCGTCACCATGAAGGTCTTCCACATTGACAACATCAAGAGCATCCGAAGTGGCGAAGAGGCGGCCAGCTACCAGCAAGAGCTCCGTGGAGAGGCCGTTGATTCTGATCTCTGTTTCAGCATCAACTATGCCGCCTCGGATTCCTCAAAGTCCGTCAAAACCTTGCATCTCGTCGCTCACAGTCATTCCGACCTGAGGCTGTGGGTGGATACGTTGGAGAGCTTGTCCAAACACCGTGAGGAATTGATGACCGGCATGGTTGGCTCAACCGAGCGGGAGTCGGTCCTGCGGGCTCACTGGGACAACGAAATGCTGAAACGACCAGCCAAACCGGAAAACATCAGATCGGACGGCCTTGACCTGTCATCGATCCAATCACTGTGTCGGAAGCTGCACATCCACATCCCTGAAAAGGAGCTGGAACAACATTTCAACTACGCTGACGTCAACAAGTCCAAGCTGCTCGACTATGACCAATTTAGGGAGTTCATTCGACGCCTTCGAGAAAGAAACGACATCAAGAAGATTTTCAATGAATTGAAGGACACCGATGCCAAAGGAATCACCCACGGTCAATTTGTCTCCTTTCTTGCTCGCGTTCAAGGTGTCGATCTCGGCAAGATCTCGGAGCCCGGCATCTGGGAAGAAAAGGTCAACGATTTGATCTCGACCTCCTTCCCGAACGAGGTCGACATGCCCACCTCGGGGCTCATTGATGCCAATGCATTTTCTGCGTTCCTCATGTCCAAAGACTGTCATGTCTACTTCAGGGCCGAGCAGCCGACTCCCTTGTTCGATCGGCCCATGAACGAGTATTTCATCTCCAGTTCCCACAACACCTATCTGACTGGGTGGCAAGTGGGCGGCACCTCGTCGGCCGAGGCCTACATCACTGCCTTGCGCCACGGGTGTCGTTGCATCGAGATAGACTGCTGGAATGGTGCCGATGGCCATCCCAGGGTGACACACGGACACACTAGAACATCTGCGGTTCTCTTCTCGGATTGCATCAATGCCATTCAACGATGCGCCTTTGATGTGACACCTTACCCCTTGGTCATCTCCCTGGAAGTTCATTGTGACTCTGATCAACAGGCCAAGATGGTCAACACCATGACGGACGTATTTGGAGAGCGACTCCTGGTCCATCCTCTGCCTGGATCCGCAACCAAACTGCCGTCACCGGAGCAGCTGAAGAACAAGATTCTCATCAAAGTCAAATCCACCGAACTCCACGCCGATCTTGCAGCCTTCCGCCGCGCTGCTCCCACCCACCGAGATCGCAGTGCCAGTTCCCCCCACAGAAATGGGCTCCAGTCAACCGCCTGGCTAGGACATAGCGCCCCATCCATCCCTAGCCCTTCACTCATCACACCCCCTGAAACCATCTACTCCCCCACCGACCGATCGGTAACGGCCACCAGCGCGAGCAGCGCAGACGAAGAGAGCGACGTCGCTGCGCTCTCACCTTCCAACGTCGGAGGTCGACGGCCACCCAAACCAAGCAAAGTGGGCCCCTATCTCTCGGCGCTAGGCGTCTACCTGAAAGGGTATTCACTGCGCGATGCCCGGGATCTGCGGTTTCAACAATCCAACCACATCTTTTCCCTCAACGAAAATCGAGCCATCGAGCTTTGCCAATCACTCGAGGACAAGGTCATGTTCGAGGATCACAACCTTCATTACATGTGTCGTGTGTACCCCAAGAACCTGCGTTTCCAGTCTTCCAACTTCGACCCCAACACGTTTTGGAGAAGGGGTGTCCAGATGGTGGCCCTGAATTGGCAGACCTTTGACGCTCATATGCAGATGAACCAGGCCATGTTCGCCGCCGGGACCGACGCATACGGATACGTGCTGAAGCCCGAGTACCTCAGGAAGCCTCGCATCAAGCATGGAGACTTTGAACACCGCGTCAAGCTGCCCCGATACAAAATGAGGTTTTCGGTCCAAGTCATCTCCGCCCAGCAGTTGCCTCGAGCGGCCAACATGGGCAAGGACACTCCACTGAATCCGTTCATCGAGGTCCAGATGTTCAGTGCCGAGGATCGAGCACGCGGCATTGCGAATGGAACCGGAGGAAAGCAGACCTATTCCAACGGCTACCACGGAATCGGTTCGCCCTACCGCCGACAAACCCAGATTCGGTTTGGAAACGGCTACAATCCTCAGTTTGGCGAGACCATCGAGCTCTCCTTGGAGACCAAGTATCCGGAACTCGTCTTCGTCCGCTTCATCGTCTTCACCTCGGATGACGGGAGAGCCTACGGGAAAGGAATCCGACAGCTGGCCGCGTTCACCGCCAAACTCGACAGCTTACAAATGGGCTTCCGGCACCTTCCTTTGTACAATGGCCACGGCGAAGAGTTTATCTTTTCCACCTTGTTCTGCAAAATCGTCAAACAGGATCCCAAGCTGATGCCCTGGTCCCTCCAAGACGTGACCGAGCGCCCTTCCCGTTCCAACATGTTCCGTGGCATCCTCTCCCGTGGCTTGTCCGGTGATCGTGGCCGAGACCGAGGCTCAAGCATCGAGGACCAACGCACCGCTGGCCAGGCCCGATTGAACCAAGAGATTGAGGAAACCGTTGAAAAAAAATAAGGGCTTCAATGCCCCAGCACCCAATGTATCACAACCCGGGAGGGAGTTTGGTTTTTTTTCCAAATGGATACCCGAAAAGCATATATGACTTGATGACACTTTATTAGAGCTCCCGTCTGGCAACGGACTATTTTTTGTGCTAACACACGGGCATTCGGGTGGAGCTTCTGTCACAACTACAAACATTTTTCTATGTACTATTAAATAGATGGCGCATTGCAGATTGGCTTCTTGTTGGAGCGTGGGAATGTTGATTGAATAGGCGAATTGATACCTTCGAATTGACCTGTCCCTTGAGTGTTGAATCTGGCCATTAACACACTGCGTGGATGATTTGGAATCAGCCTCGTCTCGGCCTTGTCCCGGTCTGACCCCAGCCTCGCCTCGGCTATCCGGTGCGCGCCGGTGTCGAGTCCTCTTGAGTCGTCTGTGCAAGATGTTGACGGCGCTGTCAGTCGGCACAGCCCCTCCTCTTGGTCGGCATGGCGGCCTCGATTGCCCTGATTGACGGGTAAAACGTCCACGGACCACACGGACCGTAGCGGCCCCCGCGGGTATCCAGTGGACAAGTGACCATGCACGGAAATCCTGCGTGACCGGTGTGAAGAAAACCAAAATGTGTTTCTATCTGACAGTGATTCTGCAGCAAAGTCCTCCGGCTATTGCAGCCATTCTCCTGTCAGACGGGTTCATTTAATGTGCCAGCGAGCCAGTCCCATGCGGAGGGGGAGGCTGAGTGGCTTGGCTGCAGCAAAACTTGAACGCAGAACTCCAGCTTAAGCACTCCTCCACCCGGCCCAACGCACTCTCTCTCCACCACAAGGCTCTCTGGCGTGGCTGTGTTTATGGAGAATGATGGATTTTCCCGGAACATCATGATACCGCCGTCGTTGTCTCCCTTGTGACGCTCCCGACTGCTTCTGAAGCCTCGAGCCGTTACCTTGGATACCGACCTCAAGCACCCTCTGTTCCGGCACGGTTGATTCAACCCAGAGTCAAGATGAGGTTTATCGAGGAATACGTTAGCAACAACCAAGGCTTCCAGCTTGACATCGTCGGTGAGTGTACTCTCCCAAGCCTGGTATTCCCCAATGCGGGTGGCCGCTGACCACAATCACCGCCAGGTTTCCTCGCCATCTTAGGAGAAGGTTCCGTCGAGACCATTGCCCAAGTTGCTACCCTAAGCTATCTCATCTACCTCCCTCGCCTCACTCCCGCTCCCCAGATCTTCATCCGACCCACACGGCCCGAAAAGCTCGAAACCACCTCGGGCGCCAAAGTCATCGGAGTTCACTCTGGAAACACCGGAGAGGACATACATCATGTGGCCCATGCTTTGCACCGGGGGGATAAGTTGAAGCCAAACACGGTCACCTGTGTGCGAGTCAAGGAGAACAATAACCCTCGCCCATCGATCAAAAGATTCGGTCCTTTGGCCCTCCTCGCATTTGTGGGTTTCGCCATGAGCTGTACCTTGCTTGCACTGTCGATCTACTACAAAGATGGGTAAGTGGGCCTCTATCCCCGCCGGCCGTGACACTGATCCTCCGAACAGTATGTCTTTGTTGGCAACACTCCTCCTGTCTTCCCTGAGCACGATCACCGGCATTGCCAACAAGTGGTCCCCGACCCCGAATGACCCCAAACCCGACCCCCATTCCCCGCGCGGCGACGTGGTCATCAAATACCCCCAGGGGGCGTTCATTGTGGTCAGCTGCGAGGAACGGACCGCCCGATACCTCTACTTCAACCCAAGCGAGCGTTGCATTTATTCGGTCAAAAGCACGGCGATGTACAGAGGGCTTTCATTGATCTCAACACTGTTGCTCATGGGTGGAGTGATATCCCTGGCCAACGCACGCATCGAAACACAGACGGGGTTTGCTGGAGCGTACATGCTGATCAACATCTTCTACTGGATTGGGGCCGCCCTGCCCCCGGCCCAACACTGGGATCTTCGTCGACTGGTCGTGGAACATATCGAGGTGTCGGGTGGTAGTCCACCCAAGTCGGCCAAGGTGGTGGACAATTATTCCCCGACTTACACCGAGGCTTTGTGGAAGGCCATCGCCGTCACGGGCACGAGCAATTGGGTGAGGGAGGCCGGATGGGCGCCCAGAACCCCGGCATGGAATGACTGGCTGAATGAGGCCGAGGAGGCGGCCGTTGGGGAACCTCTGAAGTCCACCACCAGACTTGTGAACGGAGAACCCGTCGAAACATGGACGATTCGCAATTGGGACAGCAGGAATGCGTTGTCGACTCTTCTTCGATCGACCACCGACAAGATCACAGCAAGGGCGAAGTGAGGGAAGGCGAAGTGGAGGATTAGACTGAAGACGGCCAAGAACGAGTTCGAACTGACGATTTATGACTATACGACACCAAAACGAGCATGAAACGAGATGACGGGAATAGACCTCCCATGAACGACATTATATCTAAGTAGATAACTGATGAATACTGAATGACTTTTGGAAAGATGTTTGGATTAGTTGCGGAACCTCGATTGTTCGTTTTTATTGGCTGGACGTCGGAAGGACTCCATATTCCGTAGACCAACCGTGACCAACCACAGTCGTGCAGATCCCACCCACGGAAGAGTGTTCGTACCCACCCAACTCTCAACCTCGTCCACGTCGACTTGAGGTGATAACTCTTGGCGTTTGGCCGCACAAAGGTTTGCTTTTCGCCGCACTCACCCACCCCTCTTCCTCACCGTCGCTTCTACCTCGCAGGGATCATACCTGAGAGATCACTTTGCAATCGAGACTGTGAGTCTCCTTTTAACAAGATGTACGAGAGAATCCTTGCATGTTGCTGCGGAGTTGGGTCTGCAGCGCAAAGTGCTGATTCGAGGAGTTACAGTGAACCCAGTCCAACTTGACATCTTCAAGCCGACACAATGGCGTTCAACAAGCTGTAGGCGAACCTCATTCCCACCCAGGAGCATGGCTAATCTCGTCGACAGCGTCAAGAACTCGCCCTACTTCTCCAGATACCAGACCAAGTACAAGCGCAGACGGTCCGGCAAGGTATGCAGACCGACACCCTTTGGTCGAATCCCACCGTCCAGGCTGACACTCGCCCGCAGACCGATTACTATGCTCGCAAGCGTCTGATCACTCAGGCCAAGAACAAGTACAATTCGCCCAAGTACCGAATGGTCGTCCGTTTCACCAACCGCGACATCATCTGCCAGTTGGTGACTGCCGAACTCCACGGTGACAAGGTCTTCTGCGCCGCCTATGCCCACGAGCTCAAGAGATATGGTATCAACAACGGCTTGACCAACTGGGCTGCTGCCTACGCCACCGGCCTTCTCCTCGCCCGCCGTGCTCTCAAGAAGCTCGACTTGGACGAGGACTTTACCGGTGTTGAAGAGGCAGATGGCGAATACAAGATCACCGAGGCTGCCGAGGGTGAGGATGGCGAGGAACGTCGTCCATTCAAGTGCTACCTCGATGTCGGTCTCCACCGAACCTCCACGGGTGCTCGTATCTTTGGCGCATTGAAGGGAGCCTCTGATGGCGGTCTGTACATTCCCCACAACGAGAAGCGATTCCCCGGCTACGACCCAGAAGGCAAGGAGCTCGACGCCGACACTCTCCGCAAGTACATCTTCGGTGGTCACGTTGCCGAGTACATGGAGACTCTGGCAGATGACGACGAGGAGCGATACAAGTCGCAATTCAACAAATACATTGACGCCGACATTGAAGCCGATGGCCTGGAGGAGCTGTACGCCGAGGCGCACGCTGCCATCCGCGAAGACCCATTGAAGAAGGATGATGACGAGGGCGACAAGAAGAGCAAGGATGAGTGGAAGACAGAGGGCAAGAAGTACCGCACAGCCAAGCTTTCCAAGGACGAGAGGGACGCCAGAATCAAGGAGAAGATTGCAACTCTCGCCTCTTGAGCCATCTGAGATCTGTCTTGGGGAGGTCAGGGGAGTGGAAAAGTTGATGCATGTACGGCAGTTCGTCACCAGGGCCTTCCAGGCACATTATTCATGATTCCAGCAAGTGCTGCATTTAGTCATGGATTCAAATGCCAGAGAATCCAACCAATACAGTGCCACACCTAGAACATCGGCTCTTTTTTGATTGTTGGGGAAACCAATTCGACTGACGTGAGATGATAAGCTGACGACGAACTCAGTGGCGCACTGGGGTATCTACTGCACTCAAAGCTCGACGACAGCCCCACTGTTAAGCAGCTGGACTTCCAAGAGTAATAATTTATAAGAATGTATACATCGCATTAGGGAGGGAACGAAAAATGAACCAGATTTGTCATCAACGTGAAGGTGTCGAGCACCTGGCAATCGGTTGATCTCCCACACTGGCAGTGCGCCGTCTTCTCCCGTTGGAAAACTGACCTGGAGGCTCGGTTGGATAAGGGTCACGGCGTGGTGCGTAGTGCGTAGTGGGTAGCGCGAAGCCCTCGCCCGCCACCGGTGACTTGGTGAGTAATGAATGATGCACGGCACATCATGCGGGAGCACAGTCCCCAGGCTAGAACCTGAGCCGCTCGCCATTTCGAGCCAACCGAAGCTGGACCCCGCCGAGGGAACTCAATCATCTCATCGGCTTCATCTCTTTCTTCCTCTCAACCATGTCGCCTTCGGACCCTGCTGAATGACCCGGTCCCACAAAGAGCGCCTGCATTGCATCCCAGGGCCATCGCAGAATCTACGCAGGCATCGACATCGACATCATGGCGAGCACCGTCGGAGGTAGTCTCGATGTCGACTGGCTGCTCCATTCTAAGAAAGGTGCGACCGCAGCTCCGCGCAAATGCTGTGAACACTCGGCTGGCAAATTCTAGAGAGCGCTAACATATGGATCAGAGCACACAGCATCCCTGGGCGACAAGAGCAGCCAGAAACCGGGACCCAAGTCACAAGTACGACCCCCGCAGGTTGCTACCACCGCACCCACGCCGCCCCAGTCACCAACGGACCCGGCGCCGGCAAAGGAATCGCCACATGAACCTATTCCTGTCACCTCCAAGCCAAAGCCGGCGGTGGTGTTGAACGGCAAGCCCAGCGATCCCCATGCTGCAGCGCCCAAGGCTCCCAATTCCCCTCAGCCTTCCCAGCCCCAAACCCACCCGACTCGGCCTGCGCTGTCAAGAGGACAAAGCAATGACGATGGAAAGAAGGGTCTGAAAACCAACAATGCCAACTCCAAGCGGGAAGGGAGACGAAGTTCGTGGATTTCCAGTTTCAGCTCCAAGTTTTCGTCGCCAGCTTCGTCACGGCCCTCCAGTGTCGAGGTTCAGCCTCACGCAGATGCACTCGTCGCTTCTCCCCAACCCAGTCCCAAAATCGAGTTAACCAACCCATTCAACAAGAAAGAATTGATCAAAGATGGACAAAAAGACATCAAGAAGGAAGAGAATAAACAACCGGCGGTATTTTACCCACGGCGACAATCAGTGCTGGTCGCCGCCGGGAAGGAGACAAAACTAGAACATCCTGGGTTCTTGTCAAATGCTTTGCGGAGGCTCTCTTCTTCCTCGAATACCGCCATGGGTAGAAGCGCGGGTTCCGGAGCCATCTGCCCGAGAAGGGTGATGAATGTTGATCAGAATCGCGAGCGTATCCAGATCAGCGACCTCGACCAGAATAAGCTGAAAAGGGTGGCCTTTTGTGTCGATGTGGAAATTGCCGGCTTTGCATCACAAGCGGATGAGGAGCATGATCACCACGGCCGGCCTCCGCTCTCAAGTGCCCAAAAACAGAGCCTTGCCCCGCCGGCGAAGCAAGACCCGAACAAGAAAGATTCCAAAGATGCCAGACTGAAAGAGAAAGGAGAAGGCGCCGCTCTCAAGAACCCTGCCGCCGCGACTGAAGAAAAAGAAGAAGCGGAACAGGCTAAACCAGCCTCTGCTCCTGAGACCACGTCTGACAAGACACCCTCAGATAAAGTCTCCTCGGATAAGGCACCCCCGGACGAACCAAAGGCTTCTGACACCCCATCTATACCGACCACGAGGAAAAAGGAGAAAAAGAAACGGTCGGAAGCCGAAAGAAAAGAAAGAAAAGAGCGCAAGAGAAGACTTGCCGAAGCCAATGGTCTGGTCCCTTTGGAAATCACCAGGGACGATGATGATTCAGATTCGAGCCCCAGTAGCACTCCCCCGGGGTCATCTACACCCAGACGATCAGGGGATGGCCCTACAACGGACCCTTTGCGCATTTACAAACGATGCTGCCAACTCCGAGAAACGACCGTGCTCAGTCGCATCAAGGAACAGATTTCGAAGCCGTCCGCCACTCTGGCAGAAGCACCAGGCACCGTTGCAGTCATGGATCTCTCTGGGCTACAAATGCAATTGCAGGATGTGGCTACATTCGGTGACTGGCTTGCGGTGGTACCTGTCCGGAAACTCATCGTGGACAATTGTGGTCTTACAGATGAAGGGATTCGAGTGATTCTTTCTGGACTCGCAGGGTGCAAGTCTGTCGAACAAGCTCGACAAAACAGAAAACTTCCGAAAAGCCTCAGCGGTAAGAGGGGCGTGGAGCAAATGGGGGTCATTGAGAAGCTCTCGCTGAAAGACAACACCGGCATCACCAATCTGGGTTGGAGGCACATTGGCCTGTTCATGCACATGACCCGGTCTCTCAGGGCAATTGACCTGTCAGGGATCCCATTCCCCAAGTCTGACCACCTTTCTCGAAGCTCGTCGACGACGAGCTATGCTAGCAACCATAGTAACGACACCAGCCTCCGGAATTCAGACCTTGGCGCATTGGTGGTTCACGCCTTGTCCGAACGGCTGGGTGACAAGCTAGAGGAACTCATTTTCAGTGGATGTGGGCTTTCCTCCGGTTCCGTGCGGGACATCGTGGACTGCGCCATCAAATGCAAGATCCGGCGTCTTGGTCTCGCGAATAATCACCTGAATGGAGACTCGCTGACGCATGTCGTTCGGTACATCAAGTCTGGGTACTGTGAGGGGCTGGACCTTGGAAGCAACAACCTACACGGCATCGGGCATGTCATCGCAGAAGCGGCGGATCCTGAATGTGCGTTGTTCGCCATCAGTCTCTCGGACTGTGCCTTGACACCCGACGATCTCAGTTCGATTTTGCTACCATTCACGAAGCTCATGAACCTCAAGTTTATCGATTTATCCCGCAACAGGGCCCTGTTCAACGGCTCCAGAACTGCAGTTCCAATTTTTCGGAAACTGCTCCCCAAATTCTCACCACTGAAACGCCTTCATCTCTCGGACGTGGGGATGACACCAGAGCAGGCAATCGCCATTGCTGAAATTCTGCCCGACTGCCCGTCCATGGCCCATCTTAGCATCTTGGACAACGAACCCCTTATCCACGCCATGAATTCAAAGGAGGATGGAGCTCAGGAAGAAGCGTGTGCCTTCTTCGCTTCGTTGATGACTGCGGTGAGAGTGTCGGAAACCATCGTCGCCGTTGAGATCGAAGTTCCCAGTGCCGACAGCAGTGAAGTGGTCAAAGCCCTGGCTTCGCAAGTCGTGGCCTACAGCCTTCGCAACATGGAGCGAGCAACCCTTGACGAGGTCGGTGTCCACAATGCCACTCTCGCCGACAAGGACGCTCCTGACGTCTTGCTCCATCTTGTCGGACACATGAACGGCTACTCGGCAAATCACGACAAGGATGAGCCCGCTCCCGATGAAGATTATGTGATTGCATCGACCGGAATCGTCAAGGCTCTCGGCGTTTGTTTAGGAAGCAAGGATGGCGCCAGTCGGAACCACTCGAGGAACATCACCCCGACGGCCAGTGGCACAGCAACCCCGAAACAAGGCCAACGCCAGCGAAGCATTTCCAAACCTCGTGATGTCAGCCTGGAGCTCTGTGAGAGTGCTCGGAAGATCCGAATGAGGCTCAGACCGGTGTTGATCAAAGAGGATCGTGCTGGGAATGACGCCAACTACCGTAAGTTTTATCGTGAGGTAATTGGACGACCTGTTTGCTGACATTTTAGGTCGTCTCATGTTTCTGGACCAGACTTTGCAGCGGATGATTCAGCGCTTCGAAGACGAGTACCCCGAGACCAAAGTGACATCGCCAGACCCCACCAACGGCATGCCGTCGCCCGACCCATCCTCGGGAGATGCGCCGCTTCTCTCGGCCTCGGTCGACTCGGGCGGGTTGTCAAAGATCAATTCCGCCGATGAATATTTCCCGAGTGATGCACCGCCGTCAGATGATTATGCTATGAAGCTGTCCCGGTCACCTTCCACCGCGTCCCTCGCGTCCAAGGCGTTCACCGATGAAGAAGGACGCATGCTTCGATTCGGACAAACCATGCGACGGGAGGTGCTTAAGCCAACCGGGATGGACGACGCGCTGGACGGTACGATCGAGTTGCCCGCCTCGGACCGGGCCCATCTCGCCATGATCCGAGCCAGATTGGAAGACATGGGGGGCGACGAAGTCAGGACCAAGGTCGAGAAAGATGGGGTGGACAGTGTCATCCGAGAGCTTGGAATCAACGCCCAAGAGCTTCTGTTGCTACAAAAAGAGGACCCCGAAGGCTTTGAAGCATTCCGAACCTCTCAGCTCGCCGCTCAGATCAATGCGGGGATGGCGGGTGTGTGAATGGGAGGCCCGCGCAACAAGGGTGATTCCAACGGCAAGTGGTGGAAAGCTGTACACCTGGGATGAAACCTGTTTGACATCTGAGCCATTTACATGCTTTTATATTGCGTTCTGAGCGTTCTTGCATCATGATGGCCCCGGTTGGATACCTTGTTACTTTCTCCTTCGTTAGGAATAATGAGATGGTGCCGATGTTTGAGCAAGATGGAAGTGCGACAGAAGCCGCAGGAGTGACATCAAGCGGCACCGTCGATTGTGATGACTATTTGGCTGTCCAAGAATATAATCTTGTAGTTGTGGTGCGTCTGGGTGCCCGCCGTGGCTGGCAACAATGGAAAGATTGCTATGTGAAAGGGTTTGTCTTGGCGCTTCCACCAGCAACTCAGCCTGCAGTATTTAACTATGTCGACGACCACCGCTATTTCATCGTGTTGGTGTGTGACAAGATGGCATCCTCCAGGAATGAGAGACCCGACGAGGCCGCTGATGTCGGAGAGACCAGTCTGAGTGAGTTGGGTTTGTTCTCATTTCGTCTAAAGCGCTAAAGGCGGCCCGGCCCGTCCACGCTTATTCTCCGATCTCGGAGTTTTGTTTATCCGAGCTCCGGTGAATCCCCTCCGAACTTGAGACCAAACCTGACCAAGAATTCATAGATGCCTCACCTCCACGCACTGGCAGTTCACAAGGCCGAGGCCACAGACGAAGCGACGCCAACTCGACCACTGACTCCAGCAGGTCACAGCCTCAGACTGCCTTCCTTCGCTCCCCCGCCTCCCCTACCGGGAGCCACTCCCTCGTTGATCATGCCCGCCGACCTCAACACCGCACCCCAGAACCCCTCGATCTCCTTGCAGTGAACCGAGCCCTCCTAGACCAGTGCACCCCAGCTCTCGTCGAAGCTCGAGTCGAAGAACTAGACCGGCAATATCTAGACGGCCTTGAGAGATTGCGCAGACGGAGAGCCCGGGCTGACGAGTTCGCTCGGGAGCAGAGAGCAGCGCGGAGACGTGGACAGACCGGCAGACGCGAGCAACGACTGGCACAAAGAGACGAAGAAAGACTGCTACAGAGACAAGTGGAGAGACGAGGCCGATCTCTGAGTTTGGACGAACTCCCCACCACCGTTCTGGGTTGGAATTCAGCCGACCAGATAGACGCGGCGGACGAGACATCCATGGCGGGCAACAACGCCTTCCCTCCACTCGACACGTCGATGACGGGCGGAAACCGTGCCGGCGCTTCTCCCACAACATCGCACGCCGGCAGCTCGGTCAACGGCAATGGCGTGGGCACATCGGCGAATTACATGACACCCCTACCGGTTGGTCACCAGCAGGACCTGAACTTCCTCTACGCACAGATTCAAGAGCTTGGGGGAATCCTCCGGAGTAATCGCGACAAGGTCAACGTCATCACCCGCACTGCCGAAGAGGTGGCGGTAGGTTGTTCCCGTCGTCTCTGACTCAAGTCATCAACTCACGTGGACATAGCGACGGGCAAATGGGGCTCTTGGAGACCCAGAAGAACACCAAGAGGGTGACCGTGAGTGCCGTTGCAGTGTAGACCAGGGCCCAGGCTGACTTGAACTTCAGAAGCCCGTATCCGAGAGATTGAACGCGAACTCGCCAAAGCCAACCGCCTCATCTCCCTTTACAAACATGAGCAAACCGAAAACACCAACCTGATCGCCATGTACGAGGACGCCCTGGGGACGGCCACGGAGCAGATCCGCAACTACACGGGTGACATTGAAGGACGCTTTCTCGCACAACGCAAGCACTACAATAACCTGTTGCAACAAGAAAAGGATGAACACCTCGAAAGCCGATTGGACCGTGACCATTGGTACGCTCAGACCTTGAGAGTCTGTGACATGATCCGGACCGCCTTCAGGTTACGAACGGATGAATGGTGCGAAGAATACAAGATCATCGCCGGCCTTCAAGGTGAGGTGAGGTGCCTACGACGATGCATGGGAATGGAGGTGGAGAGACCCGAGGATGAGACTGGCTGGCCATATCTCAAAGACCTGCCTCTGAATGATCAAGCATAATGGCTACAGAACGGCTGCATAATGGCCACGGAACGCCATGACATGCGTGGAAGCCTGGGGTGGCCGGCACCAACTAGGATTCATGAAGAAGCTTAGGTTCTTCAGCATCAGGGGGCCTGTGAAGGGTGAAGATGGCTCGTGAACCAATTGACATTGATGATCGCAGACGATTAGAGGTCGAAATATGACACGTACTGAGCTTTCAAATACTTCGAGCTGCGTCATTCATGTGCTCTCTATCGAAAGGGGAATCCTTCCTGGCCCTTGGGCGACGATCGCCTCCCACAAGCGCGCCATGAACCTCGTGACTGAACAAAGGGCGACAATGTGTAGCAACTGAAGAAAGCACTTTGCAGAGGGCTCTCGATCCGTTGAATTTTGCCTGGAGTGTCCTCCCAGGAGAGTGCCATCTAAGGTCCAGTGGTGAACCTTGGACCAGCTCTGAATTTGCATTTTTAGTCAATCCCCAGCGGCGGGAATCCCGATGGGCATGGTTTGGGACTGACGGAGTGCTTGGGGGGGGTTACACACCACACCACACCAGTCAGCTGTCGGGGTCCCGGTTTGACAGCGAGCGAAATGGGAGAATGATAGTCAACCGAAGTTTCGAGAGTTTTTCGGATGGGGGGTTGGAGGGTTGAGGTTGGAGGGTTGAGGTTGGAGGGTTGAGGTTGGAGGGTTGAGGTTGGAGGGTTGAGGTTGGAGGGTTGAGGTTGGAGGGAGGGACTGAAGTGTCGACGAAGTTCGTTGCATCCTCTGTGACACTCCCACACTCCCACATTGTCTGTCCACATTGTCTGTCCACATTGCCTGTCCTCTGCTTGGCTCTTCACGTTTCCCGTCTCCCGTCTCCCACACTGCATCATCCTCTTATCACAACCTTTCCACCTCCTCCTCCCTCTTCTTATCATAACCTTTCCGCCTCCGCCTCCTGCTTCATCCCCAGCAAGAATTTCTCCTGCTCTCAACACGGACTTTGTCTTGGTCAACTGAACATGAAGATTCCGCCGTTGCCCTCCCATTTTGCTCCCAGGCTCCATCGCTCGTGTCGACTCTCTAGTCTCTCAGATCGAGGCCTGGCTTGGGAATTGGACTGAGTCGTGTTGACGTGCGCTTGACAGTTCCAACCACACCACTACCACCACCACCACCCATTTGTTTTCGCAACCTGACTGTTGACGTTGTACGCCACCGATGGCCGCTCTAGGCTTTCCGGCGTCCCCCGCCCGTTCCCAGATATTGCAGCCCCTGTCGTCCAACCAAGAGCTCCCTGGCTCGAGCCTCCATCGCCATCGTCCCCCACCTTGCAACCCTCCGCGCCGGGCCACTGGCCACCATACTTTCCAGAGCTGGTTGAGCTGCTCACTGCTCGCTGCAGGCCGCTGGCTGGTGTGTGCATCGACGGCGGCGGCACAGCTGTCATCCTGCTTCCGCCACCTCGCCACAAACACCGCAGCATGCTGCTGGCTGCGTTGGGGTTGGGTTCTCCATCCTTTATGCTTCTTTCTCTTCTTTCCAGCCTTCGCCTGTCTTGTTTGGGCTCATGTTTTGCGCGCCGGACCCCCCCACCCCGCAGTGGACAGACCTTTTCTGCACCCTCTTCAGCTCTTGCATCCAGCATCCTGGTCCGTCCTCACTTTGTTGTTCGCGCCGTCTACCCGTACCCGTGTCAAACTAACCTGCCAGCGCGTGGATGGCTGCTCCCCGTCAACAACTCGGCTCAACCTTGCAACGCCGTCACCTCCCGTCTCTAAACACTCTTATGCATACGTTGAAAGCTGTTGGCTTTGTTGCGAAACCATGCCTAGCATCCCTCTGTCAGGCCTTGTCAGAAGGCAGCACAATTGAGCTGGGAGGCTTGGGAGGCTTGGAGGCCTTTCATGGTCTTAATCTCTCATTCTGTCACTGTGACGCCTTGTCTGCCATGAGTGCCACCTCTTGCCCAGAGCGCTCGAGATTACGATTTGATGTCTGTTCGCCACATACACTCCTGGGCCAGTCGGTCCAGACTTCCGGCGCTCATACCCATTCACGGTTTGTTTCCTCCCCAGCTGCACCTTAAGAGTGGCCTTTGTCCCGCGGATGGCATCCGGTAGGGTCTTTTGTTTGCAATACCCATCACTTACCAAAAGCCGTCTTCTATTATCACCACAACTTCGCACCCCATATTGTTCGATTACTATTGCGCCGACCAGCGTCATCACACAAGTCAACCGTTCAGGGACATCATTTTCCAGTACACCAAGGCAGTCCTTGGGTGAACTAGAGATTCGCAGGGTGACTGTCGTGAGGTTAAGCACGACATAATCTAGCCATCAACTTGCTCACCTGGTTTCGAAGCTCCTAATCCAAAAAGTACGAGGCACCTGATCGAATATCTATGTCTTGCCTCTTGAACATATGATGCACCAGTAATCCTTTTAGCTCAACACCAGTCAACTCATACGCCTTTCACAATGTCCGCACTACCGTATTCGACCACACCTTCACCAATTCTTGAGCAATCTGGTTGGTGGCCGTCAGAACGTAGCACCAAGTCTCGTTTCAAGGCCTTGTTCACACGAAGCAAATCAACCAACACGATTCAACCGTACACTGCTGAATCTCCAGTCAATGTGGAGGCTCACCATGTCTTGTCTCAGCCATCTGTGAGACCTGTTGGAAAACGCTCCCGTAGCACCACCTGGTCAAGCCGAAACTTCCTCGCGCCACAACGCAATCCTCAACAACATCAATCGCGCAAGACGACCTCCTGGGATCCTCCCTCCTTGCTTCAAGCCTACACCCAGGCAAGGATGCACGAGATCCTGGATATTCCGTCTACTCTGACTGACGTTATATTTCGAGGCAATCCCACCCGGAGGAACAGCATCTCTAGTGACTCACAGTATCGATCGAGCCTGGACAACCTCTTCCCTCCGGCTTTAGGGGACGACTCTGGGAGCCGGCACAGGCGAAATTGGTCGGGTGTCAGCACTTGCTCCTTGAGCCGGAAGGTGTTTGTTCTGACCACGTCTGGTTACGTGCTGCAATACAGCTCAGATGGTCTCAATGATCGACTACCAGAGAAAATCCTTGAGGTGGGGCCCGAGTCTGTGGCTTTTGTTACCGACGCCGTTCCTGGGAAGCCTTGGGTTCTGCAAATTTCCCATGACCGTCGCCTCGATCAGATGCCTTCCCAGGCGTCCAAGACTCCCTGGTCAAGACTGACACTTCGACATACCGACCACAAAAGACTGGCCAATGATTTGCTATTGGTTTTCGACAATGTCCACTCACTCCGGATGTGGCTCACTACTCTGTGCAAAGAAATCGAGTTCCTCGGTGGTCTTGAATACAGACCTGACTCGGCCAGCCCAGAACAAGATCTGTCCGAACCGACTCGCCCTTCGCTCAAAGCCCAGAAAAGCCTCCCCAACCTAGCTAGATCTTCGTTACGCATGCCCATGCGACAATTGTTTGACCATGAACCTCCATCACCCACACTCCTGCCACCTATGCCGCAATGGTCTTCGAGGCGTCAGCCATCCAGTTCGACCATGGCTTCATCCATTCACACTATCACCGACCTTGATCACATCCGCGGTGCTTCCTTTTCAGACGACCGCTCAATTTCCACATCCCATACGAGCTTCACAAGTTCGATTTCTTCAATTTCGCAAGGTGTTGAGTCTTTTTCCGTGGGTGGTGAGGAATTCGATACCTCCCATCGGTACCAAGAACCACGAACGCGTACATCCACTCCAACGACCGACGATGTCGGAGAGCTATCCATGTACATGAAGACCCCCCGGAAACACTCTGACCGGGTCCCGGTCAACCTGAACTCTGATATGATGAGCCACGATCTTTTTGCCCAACATGGCCCCAAGTTCTTAGCCCCTTCGGTTCAATTCGAGGTGCCAGAATCCAAATCAAGACCCGTTTCCACCGTTGCCCCTCTCCCCGAACCAGGACACATAAGAAAGACATCTGCTCGTTATCGTTACGAAGTCCCAGGTGTTGTCAATCACCCCCATACCCCAGTCTCATCACGACCATCCAGCACTCGAAGCCGAAGTTCTTCGAACGTCCATGATTTGTCACCAGATGCCTTCCCGAAGAAGATGGCATCTTACAGCCTGTTTCCCAGGACGTCGTTACTTGAGCAGGCACAGATGGACATCCATACCGGCCTGCCCTCCCCACCCGCCTCAACACCCGGGTCTGCATTCGAGACCATGTGCAGCCTAGGACTCTGTCCTTCGCCTGTCGATTCGACCGATGGCGACAACGACTCGGCCACTAGGTCAAGATCTTCATCTAAAGTCAGCAGACCTCCATTTAGGAGACCCAGCCAAGGCTTGTCTCTCGACATAAAAAGGGCAGACGAGCGAGATGGTCAGCCTCAGCGGTCCCCCGCCGTGACCAACGCACATGTAGAGACTTGCTTCGGAACCCGCCCCAATAACCGGGCGAGAAAGTCTTCCATCACGACGACAACGCTCGACGCCAATCGCCTCGCATCTCCTGACACACCTTTGAAACTTGCCAACCCTCCACGAAGAAATCACATCAGATCGCAGAAGAGCATGCCATCTCTCGTGCATCGGTCCATGCCTCCATCAGGACCACCTCCAAGTGGGCCTCTCCCGCCACTGCCTCCCACTGCATCTCTACCCTTTAGGACCAGTCTGAGCACGGAAAAACGAAAAACACACACATCATTTTCTTGCCTGAGCGGACCCAAAGTTCCTCCCAAGGATCTACCCAAGCACAAGAAGGTCGAGTCTTCGGCGTCCGTGCCCTCGAACGCCTGGTCCCAAAACACGCCCAAAACCCCAAGCCACACGCGAAACATGTCCTCAGTTTCCTCGGTGGCCTCAGTCCGCCACGTCACGGCCTGGCTTGCATCACCTCGCGTCGCCGCATGTTCGGCAAAGTATGAAGCCCAGGAAGTGCCGGAAGTGCAGATGGTACCGAGATTGACGACCCCGGTGCCCCATAGCCCAGCCTTTGGCGCAGGGTTCGAAACGTTGATGTCGAAAGAGAGCGAGTCCCGATATCTACAGCGATTTTGATGAATTGACGGTTATGAATCTATCAACCCCAGTGTTGATGAAAGGAATTGAATGAATCTATCAACCCCAGTATTGATGAAAGGAATTGAATGAATCTATGATACCAGCCACGTGAAGATGGAAGCTAGGATTACGAATTGGCATTTGCTTATATTTGATGTGAATATTATCATTTTATTGAACATGAAAAGTACTCTTTAGATGGACGCCAGGAACATGGCATTTGTTTATATTCGAATCTGAATATTATTGAACATGAAAAGTCACTCTTTTGATTTCCTGCGTCGCTCTATCTGTGTCGGCCTTGATGCAGCCTCCAACTTATTCATCGCTCGTCCGATTCCGACTGAAATGGCGGCTATAACAAACATGGAATGTCTCTGCCGTTCTTGACCAAAAGTCAACTCCCGGCCAAGACCTAGGCGACACATGTCCTCTTACGCGCATCCCGCAACAGTCTGAGACAGTTTTGGTGTAGACAGAATCTTCAAGTCGCAGTCAAATCTCCTGAGTCAAGGGCAAGTCTATAGACTTATCTAGGCCCCGAGATCCACCACACCAGTCCCATCTAGACCTATCTGTGCTCCTGTTAATTCGAGGGGCAAAGGTGCGCATCGTCTCCACGTCGACCATGCTTACTAGCCTTATCTGTTATCCCCATGCCGTTTTTGGCCCTCGACGTACTCGGTTGGGTCGGATCAAGATAGAGCCGGACAGGCTGGGCTGTTTGTGGCATTCGCCAATTCTGTTGCTCGGGGTTTCAGTATCACGGACTTGTTAGCTAACAATGGAAGGGCCTTGGTTGATAAAAGCCCTGATCCGCGAGGTTCAAGGCCACCCATGAAGGTGAGGGAACGATATTAGTCAAAAGGGCCTCCTACCTCGTGGCATGCCAGCGGAGGAACGTAACCTTCCGATTCAAACCGTCAGCACGAGAAGATACCAGGAACATTTCGCAAGTGGGGACTGAGGGCCACGGCTTCGGGTCCGGAGAAAGAAGGACTTTCGAACTGCTCCCTGCGTCTCGTGTTCCCGAAATGGAGAATTCGGTCCCTGGCCCTACCCATGCATCGCAGCAGCGTGTCAAACGACAGATGTCAAGATGGAAACGAACAAACAGGAACAAAACTCCAATCGATTGTCCACCAGGATTCGGCGGAGGTTGACATCATGCAGGGAGAACCCCATCTGTCGTTGGTCTAGCGCTCTTTGCATCATGCACGTCACTTTAGCGCGATCCAACGTCCGAAATCGCACGGTCGGGATCAATGTCCAAAGGGGGGTGTTTGGCCGTGGAGTCAGGTTCGTTGGGCAGTCCAAGCACGAAGAAAGAGAGACGGTTGCCAGGAGCAGTCCGTCACTTCTGTCCTCATAGCTGGTGTGTTCGTGACACGCCCGTCGTCGCGTGCGCTGAAACAGGACAACGCGTGCGAATGTGTCTGCCAACCGGGCAGACAAGCGCTGAGATTAGAACTAAGAACGGCGGGTCTGAAGAATACCATTCCGGAGGGGTTGCGGAAGGCATGGATTCTTGTCGAGTAGCTTAAAGTAAGTGAACCTTGAATCCTTGGCAGTCACAACGGAATCGGTGTCTGGGGGAAGCAAGGGATTGGCTGTTCCAAGGGGATTGCAGCCCTAGGACGTTTGGAGGAATCCCTGGATTTTCGACGTCTAGAGGTGAATCACCCAAGTTGACGCCGAAGAGGAGGTGCGGAGGCAGCTGTTGTGGTGTTGGCGTTTGGCGTTGGTGTTGGTGTTGGTGTTGGTGTTGATGTTGAAGCAGAGGTTCACAGGGTGCTGTGATCGACCCTAGAAAGGCCCATAATCGAAACTATGGTCGACCGTATAGATAGTGACGTCATTGTCGATGGGATACACACAGCGTAGTCTGACTTGAAGCTCACGTTGACTAACTTGACTCCCACCTCATCCCTGCCGCCGGCATGGCACGCATCCTGATCACAGGTTCCTCTGACGGCCTCGGGTCTCTCACCGCCAAGGCTCTCGTCAAGCGCGGCCACTCGGTCGTCCTGCACGCCCGAAACGACCAGCGAGCCCATGATGCGCGAGCTGCGTGTCCAGGGGCCGAGACCTGCCTCGTCGCCGATCTGTCGGATATCTCACAGACCCAGAAACTGGCCGAGGACGCGAACCGACTTGGTGCCTTCGACGCCGTAGTTCACAACGCCGGCCTCTACACAGGGCCGTACCGCAAGACCAAAGAAGGTTGGCCCGCCATTTTCGCCGTCAACACCCTCGCCCCCTACCTGCTCAGCTGCCTCCTCAAACCGACCCCGAGCCGTCTTGTCTTCGTCTCCTCGGGCCTCCACAACGGAGGCGACCCGTCCTGCCACGACCTCACGTGGTCCCACCGCGGTGAACGCGGGTTCCGAGACTCGCAGGCTTATGCCGACACCAAGCTACACAATATTCTCCTCGCCTGCGCTTTTGCTAAGAGATGGCCCGCCGTGCAGAGCAACAGCCTAGACCCGGGCTGGGTGCCGACCAAGATGGGCGGCATGTCGGCAACAGGGGATATCCAGGCCGCCGTCGACACCTATGTCCTGCTGGCCGAGGGAGGCGCACAGGCCGGAGGCCAGAGTGGGAAATATTGGTATCAATGCAAGGTAAGGAGCCCGAAGAGGGAGGCGGGGGATGATGCGGTGCAGGACAATCTGGTCAAGAAGCTGGAGGACATTACGGGCGTTAGGATTCCCGAGCCTTGAATGCGGAGAGCCGGTGGAATCTTCACATCTATATACGACCAGCCAGATAGGAGGCGGGCGACCGACAGTGGCACTCTGATATTACGAATAGTCTCCCTTGGTCAGGACCGTTCATGTCCATATGTAAGCCTTAAGGCCACCAGCTTATTGGGGTTAGGTGGTGGTGGGCCTGAAACAATGGGTTCGGATGAATCCTCCGCTAGGTTTAACTAATAAATTATCAAATCATCTACACCGTCATCTGGCTGACCGTCTTTCCCCTTTCACCTCTCCTCTTCTGCGTTTCTTGCAGATTGGCCTTCCGCCTCTCTGGTTCAGCGGCCATGCTATTCCTCCTGTATCCTTTGCTCACGTTAGTCCTTGCTTACCAAGTCTGGTGTCTCGGTCTCCTCTGGACCAACTACCGTGCGGCCAAAAAGATTGGACTGCCCATTCTCATCACCCCCGTGAATCCCGGAAACCCAATATGGCTGCTCATCAAGGACTTCGTCAGGCCGTCGATCATGAGGCTTCCTTTCGGCCTGGGCGAGTGGGCCAAGCGAGCGGAAATGGGGTGGACTTTTTCGGACCGGTTTTCGATCCACGCGACCCACGGAGAGGCATTCATCATTGTTTCACCGGGTGAGAATGAGATGGTCCTGGCCGAACCCTCGGCCACCGAAGATGTGATGAAGCGTCGCAACGACTTCATCAAGAATCCCGCCGTCTACCAGATGCTGGACATCTACGGGCCGAATCTCGACACCGTCAACGGCAAGGCCTGGGATCGCCATCGCAAAATCACCGTGCCGCCCTTCAACGAGCAGAACAGCGCCTTGGTCTGGCGCGAGGCTGCTGAGCAAGCTGACCAGATGTTGAATGTCTGGCATGAGAAGGCTTCCGTCACCAGTTCCCAGCCGGACGTCCATGCCCTCGCCTTGAATGTCCTCTGTGGAGCCGGATTTGGCCTTCAAAGCAGTTTTGCCGACACCAAGTTACTCGGCGGGGACGGCGAGACCGATGTGCAGCTGGGGTACCGAGAGTCTCTACGGACCCTGCTGGGAGACATCGTCCTGCTCGTCCTTCTGAGCCTGTTGAAGAAGGGCGGGTTCCCGGACTCGTTTTTGTTCGGTAAAATGCACAAGCTGTCGGTCGCCTACGATGAGTTCAAGAGGTACATGGGGGAGATGCTGAAGCGGGAAAAGACGGCGTTTGAGCAAGGCGATGTGACGAGGCACAACCTGATGAGTGCCTTGGTCAGAGCCTCGGAGGAATCCAAGGCCGCCGAGATGACGGCAAAGGAGACCTCGACGACCAACGTGCCCGGGCTGACGGACGACGAGGTGTATGGGAATCTGTTCATCTACAACCTGGCGGGTCACGACACCACCGCGGCCACTCTCCACTTTGCCATCACCATCTTGGCCGTGCATCCTGAATGGCAGGAATGGATTGCTGCCGAGATCGACGACGTTCGCAAGGCCGACCCATCTGGCATGTGGTACTACGAATCGACATTCCCCAAACTGGAGAGATGTCTTGCCCTGATGGTGAGTGGCGGCGGGCCGGAATAAGAGGACCCCATGCGCTGACCATATCCAGTACGAGACGATCCGCCTTTACGGTCCCGTGGTGATGATGCCTCGATATACCGGAGACTCGATGCAGAAACTCGACATCAACGACAAGCAGTACATGATTCCGCCGCACACGACCGTCACCCTGAATTTTGCCGCCCTCCACACCCATCCGGACTACTGGGGACCCAATCCCCTCCACTTCCGACCTGATCGATGGATCGTGCCTGCCGAGAACAAAGCGGACGGCAGTCAGTTGTTTGAGCCCTTTCCTGGCTCATTCGTGCCCTGGAATAGGGGACCCAGGGTGTGCCCTGGCAAGAAGTTTTCGCAAGTCGAGTTCATTCGCGTCATCTTCAGCCTATTCGCCAACGGGTCAAGAGTGCACGTGGTCAACCAAGACGGCGAGACCGATCAACAAGCCCAAACAAGGGTCATGAAGGTCGTAAATGGCGCCAAATTGGAGGTCACCCTGAAAATGGTACACGCCGAAAGGGTGGCGTTGAAGTGGGTCAAGAAATAAATACCCCGTGTCGTAATAGACGTGGAAGCGACTGCGGGAGTATGGGTTAGTCCGCGTTTCTGGAATTGGATATGATCCATATCTGTGCCTGAATTTGTTTCTCTACTTGTTTGTCGATGGGACGTCCTGGTGACAGAGTATTTAGGAGATGATCCCGATTTTTCTAGCATCACTAGCTGGCCCAAAGCCGATGGTATAGGCATAGAGGACTGCAACCTTGATTCTGAACCCATTCTTCAAAATGCTGCATTCTAGAGCGATGTCGCGCTATGAGACGATTTATAGCTATGTTCAGCTGAGTGTACAACATACATAAATTGGCAACCTCAATATCCTCCTTCCACCCTGCAGCATAGGAGCGCGTTATTGGGATGATCAAGAGCCCTGGTCTCGATGTCGTCCGGGCCATTGATAATCCGGGTCGATGGGAATGTTTTTCTTCAAATGGTTCATGTATGTCGGCGGGATACGACCAAGTCTTTCAAACCGGGATGATGGTGGGATGTCGTCCTCCTCGTTGCGTGTCTTCAACAGATCCTCGATCGAACTGCCCCATTTGACAAGCTGGTCTTCTCTCCACGCTGTGTGTTGCAATGTCAAAGGCAACGGCATGCCATCAGGATCAAGACCGACCGGAATCGTCATGACAGGATAGCCAGCCTGAGCTGCAATTTGAATCCCCCCGGCCTTGATGTCGAAGAAAAGTAAAGCGTCGAGAATTTCTTCCTCCTCCGCCCTCCGGCGGTCTGGTGGACAAACCAACGCGGCGTCAATTCCATTTTCCCGGCACTGTGTCTGGATATGCTTCAGGGCAGCGTAATATGTTTCATCCTTGATGCCCTTGGTCTCGACACACTTGCGGAAAAGTCGCTGTCCATCAGGAAACGCCGGCAGGGATCCTTCGCGACCGCCTTCGGATCCGCAATTTTCGTCGTTGAATCGCACAATGTCTTCCAGCGTCTTGATCGGCGTGTTCTTCAGGTTGCTGAGATACTCGTTCATCAGATAATAGGTCTGCACTTTACTGACCGTGATCTCGGAAATTTCGGGGTTGGTCTCGCCGTAGCGTTCCCTAGGATGGTGAGTCTTTGGAATGTGACTTGGTCGGTCATCGCTTACCAGTCCCAAATCCCATGCTTTCCCATCCTCTCTTCCGCGCACGGCATGTCGACAGGGATAATCTCCGCCCCAGCTTCCTGGATCAGCCGTAGGACTCTCTCCCCAACCAATCTTTGAGGGAAGGGGGCGACGTCCCAAAATCGTTTGATGGGTAGTCCAAACCTTGCCCCTTTCAATGCGTGTCTATCTGTGAGATGGTCACAGTAGCTCTTTGGCTGCCATCTGTTGGGGTCTGTCGAGAACTTGTCGTCCGGGTCTGGTCCTGCTATGACATCCAGAGCTCTCGCGGCGTCCGCCACACAACGTCCATACGGTCCGATGGAGTCCTGCGTGTCTGAGATGGGGATAATGCCTCCTCTTGAAGTGAGGCCGACGGTGGGCTTGATGGCTACTACACCGTTGACCATGCCCGGGCTTATGACGCTGCAATCGGTCTCGGTGCCAAATGCGAGGGGGACAATGTTTGCGGAGACCGAGGCGGCACTGCCTGAGCTGCTGCCATCTGTCCAAGTTAGCAGTTTTCGGAACCCTGGAAGCCCCAACACTGACTTGCTGAGCGGTTCAGCATGTACGGATTTCTGCATTGTCCCCCACGTGCAGAGTAACCCAACGAATAAATACTGCCTCTCATCCCTGCCCATTCGTCCAGGTTGGTCTTGCCGAGAATGATTGCACCCGCTTTCCGGAGAAGGCTGACGATGTGTGCGTCCTTGGGCACGACACATCCGAGCAACGCCCACGAACCTCCGGTAGTTTCCATCCTATCTGCGGTGGCCATATTCTGTGCGGATTTGTTAGTATAGTAGGGAGGGGGCCGAGGTACTCACATCTTTGACCAAGACTGGAATCCCATGAAGAGGTCCTCTGATATTTCCCTTCTTCCTCTCATCGTCCAAGCCCTTTGCAATTTCAATGGCTTCGGGATTAGTCTCTATTACACATTCCAGGTATTGGTTGGTCTTGGATCTGGTCAATTTCTGACAGCACCATGGTGGCCTTGCTGACCTTTTGAATTCGATCCAAGCAGAATTGGACGTATTCCGCTGCCGTTAGTGCCCCAGAGGAGAACATATGCTGTAATTCATTGACCGACACTTCAAAAAGGTCGTGTCCTTTGCAGGACGGAAGTCGGAAGACCTCGGGGATCCCACCCTGGTCTGTTCCGTGAGGTTGTGGAACTATAACGAAGTCGTCGCCTCGGCCGCGGGCCGTGGAAGCCCGAGGGCCGTTCTCAGAAGTCATCCTCAGCAAGGAGAGATGGCGATGTGGCTGTGTGGAAAGAGGATGAGATGAAGCACAATTAAGGTTTGGATCTGCACGGCAGAAGTCCTGATCCCAGGGAACATGTGATTTCGGATTTATGAAACAACTCGACCAAGTCGCTGGAACAAGGATTTGAGACGGAGATTCGCGGCGCCGTGTACGATGCCATGTCAGCATTCGGCTTCCCCACCTGGCCGGGAACAGGTTCGCGAGAATGATGCCCGACGCCGAGAAACGTGAGCAGGTCCGGTCAGATAGACCGCTGAGACAAAGAATGCGCGTCGACGGGATTGTGAAGGGTCGTTATGAGCGGTCATCCAAAAATAGCATCCGGTATTGTGCATGCTTCCTGGCACAAATATTCAACGCCGTAATTATTACAAATCACAGAATATACCATCTAGCGTATTGCCGTCCATCTTTGCCGTCGCCGATCATCAATTCCCTGATTAGCCATTCTAAGGCTACAATACCCAAATTGTGGCCTCAATTCTCTTGCGCCGTTGGTTTGGTGCTGGTGGCCCCGGTCCCGCATATTGCTTTGGTTTGGCGCTGGTGGCTTTGGTCCCGCATATTGCTTTGGTTTGGCGCTGGTGGCCCCCGGTCCCGCATGTTGCTTTGGTTTGGCGCTGGTGGCCCCCGGTCCCGCATATTGTGTTGGTTTGGTGCTGGTGGCTTCTCCAGTTTGGACTTATTTGTCCTACAGACATAGTGTCTCAACGTCGTAGATGAAAAATGGTACCATCACATCTAGGCTCCGATCTCCTTGTCTTGAGTTTGGTTGCCCTGTTCCACATTCTTCTCATGCACAGGGGCGAGTTCGGGTCCCTCCTCAACCGACGTCTCACTGGCAACACTAACTGCTGAACTCGAACTGGAAGACCCTGTAAGCTGCACATCGATTGTTCCATGATGCTCATCTTCTTGTTTCTCTTCATCATCGACTTTGATTGGTGCAGTAGGAGCAAACCTGCTTCGTTTTCGAATGGGTTCCCCATATTTGTAGAAAATGAAGGGAATGGGTGATAGCAAAATCGCGACTCCTCCAATCAGAGAACCACCACCGCCAACGCCTAGAGCTGTAAACATTTGCCTGGTGAACAGAGGGGCTGCAGAACCACACGCCGATCGACAAATCGTGTTCGCAGCCATTGCACTGGCGGTGTACATCAGGTATGTATCGGTGAGGTAGTTAAGATAGGCGACAAAAATGAGCAGAATAGATGTCGCGAGGAAGACACCGGCCAGTGTGGGTACCACCCAATGGACACTGTTGTACTCTGCCGACCACGCGAACCAAAACATGGTGACCGCAAAGAGGATTCCACCAACCATGGCCACAGGTAACCGATCTTCTGGTCTGCGAGGTATGCCTGCCTCCATCTTTTTCCTGTCGCGGTGGGAAATCGCGAAAATGATCACTCCCCCAATGATTGCACCCAAAGCCGTGCCCATCAAGGGTAGTTCACCAACGAAAGAGTTCCATCCCCTTTTCTCCTGGAAGACGATGGGATATATGGTGAAGAGCATGTACAAAAGGACATAGACGACAGATATGTAGATGGCAACGAAGAAAGAGATGGGGTCGATCATGATTTGCCAGGGTCGCAGCAAAGCCACTTTGAATATCGCGGCCAAGTTTCGTCCTTGGGCTTCGGCGGGGGCTTGAAGTCCTTGGTATTCCGGAACTCCCGTCGCTCGGATTCGTCGAGCCTTGTTGACGAGAACAACAGGTGGAAAGGTTTCGGGAAGCGTGAACATGAAGAGTTCAGTGGCGGCTCCTAGCCAAAGCAAGACGTAGAAATTCCATCTCCAATCCTCCTTCAACTGGAGAACTCCACTGCACACAGGCCCCAACGCCGGCCCAATGAAGGTCATGACGCTAAACACCGCCATTGCATTTCCTCTTTCGATGGGACCCCAGATATCGGCGAGGACCCCAGGAGCGTTGGTCAGAGGTGCACTTGCAAAAGTGCCGGTCAAGAGACGACCAATCAACAAGGATGCAAAATTCGGAGCAAAGGCGCAGAGGAAGTTGAAGGCCAAGTAGCAAGTGAAGGTGATGTAGAACACCCATCGGCGACCGTAGAATTCGGAGAGAGGGGCGAAAATCAGAGGCCCAGCGACATAGCCTAGCAAGAATAAGGTCACGACGAGACCTGCAGCCACCTCTGACACATGGAAATGCTCAGCAATGCCGACAAGGGACCCCGAGGGACTGGAAGAAGCGAATGTGGCGTTGATAACAAGAGTGATGGCCACGACTGTACAATACCACCTTCGCGCAGTCGACCATTCTTTGGGATTCTCGACGTCACCGGGTGCGAAATCCACTTGGCCGTCCTTGTTGAGATACGGCTTGATCGAGGCGTCGAATCCTTTGGAGCGGTAGGGTTTAGCGACAGGGCGAGACAGCATACGTTCAATTGCCTCCATGATAACTTGGCCGGGGTTTGTCGGCTGGGTGTTGACAGTGTTGATGAAGGAAGTGAAAGAAGTCACAACATTTTTATCGAACCAAGGTTAAAGTGTAAATGAAGGTTCGGGTAAGCGGCACCAATTTTAGTCCCGAATGCCGGTGGACGGACGATTTGAACGCCACCCACGTTTGACTCACAGTGGTCATGGTGACTAGGCACAAGGCTGGATGGGCCAGGGATTACGTGCGATGACCCCACATTGTGCAAAGGGACTTCGCCAGCGGCGTCCCTATTGGGCGATCTCAACGGTTTCCATCCCAAGCTTTTTGACTGTGGACCATCCTCGTAGCTTCGGTGCTTCAGATGGCCGAGGGACTGATAGGGGTGTACGGGATTCAGACCTGAAAGAACTGCTCGCGTGAAACGACCCCCTTTTCGTCGTCGGCCGTTTGACGGAGCGGCTGACAGGAAGAGTGAGATGTAGAGGAGATAGATGGAGATACGAATCTATGATGCGTGTGGACGTGAGGACGTGAGGACGTGAGGACGTCAGTACAGTCACGTGGTCGGGATCACGGGCGCCGGATATACGACACGCGGCGCGACGCGCTTTCTCCGGTGCCAAGGCTCTCGGCGGAACTCCGGCTCTTCTCGTGCCATGATTTCTAATCTCATCTTCCTTCGCCTTGAAATCTCAGCCTGGCCTTCAATGGCGAGCCAGGTCCTTCTCTTCGGCGCCGGTAGTATTGGTGCAGTGTACCTCTACCAGCTGCAGCAGGCCGGATGCCATGTCACGGCCGTGTGTCGGTCCAATTACGATGCCGTCAGGCAGCACGGTTTCACTCTCTTGAGTCAGCGATTCGGAAACGTCAACTATCGGCCGGACCACGTCGTTCGAACGGCCGACGAATGCCCCAAGGACGTCGTCTATGATTTCATCCTGGTTTGTACCAAAGCGCTGCCGGGATCCAAGCCGTCATTGGCGGACATGATACGTCCTGCCGTCCGTGCTTCTCATACAGCCATTGTCCTCGCCCAGAATGGAATTGCAATCGAAGACGAGGTTGCACGGGAATATCCTGACAATCCTCTCCTCAGCTGTGTCGTCTACTTGCCCGCGATTCAGACCGACCAAGGCGTCATCCACTATCCTGAAATGTTGAACCTCCTCGAGCTCGGCACTTATCCTTCGGATGCCCCCAATGCCCACCAGGCTGCCGCCACGAGACTTTGCCAACTGATGATTGACGGTGGAGGTGAGGCTGAAGTACACCAAGATATCCAAGTGGCGCGATGGGCGAAATTGGTCTTGAATGGTGCCTGGAATCCCATCTCGGCGCTTTCCATGTGCACCGACGGAGACTTTTTGCTGTCGTCGACCCCATACGCGTACGATCTGGTTTGGTCTGTCATGCTGGAGATTGTGTCGCTGGCACAGAAGGCGGGAATCCCCAGTGTCGATGAAAAGGTTGCCGAGCAGAAATTGACCATTGCCAAGCGGAGGGCCGAGTCGAGGCAGGGCAGAGAGATGAGTATGCTTCAAGATGTCAAGCAGGGCAGATTATTCGAAGTGGAAGCCATTGTGGGCAATACCGTTCGACTGGGGCGGAAATTGGGGGTTCCAATGCCTCTGACAAACGCAATCTATGCCCTGGCCAAGGGTCGATTCGATGCGATTGTTCGACAGCAGCAAATCACGGTCTAGACTCTGTGGTAAGTCGTGGTGGTCACGTAGGATAGCCATTTAGGGCTGCCTGTCTCCCCGCGATGTGTAACCGCTTGGCGGGGTATTCTGAACCTTGTCAGCGAACTTCTCCGTCACGCTTCCACTTCAACGTCTCGACCTTGTCAACTGCGCAGTGACGTATCAACCTTCAAGGCGTCTCCCTTAAACTGATGGCTGACCATCGCAGAATCTTTACCCCGCCGGATCCGCAAGCCGTGGCATTCTTCGACCATGCTGTTGCAGCAAGTGCCTGCGTGGCGTGCAAACAGCACAAGCGCAAGTGTAACAAAGTGTTTCCTCGCTGCGCGACCTGTCTGCGGTTGGTCGTGTCCCTTTTTCTGTGAGCTACGTTGATTCCTTGCAGGGTTGGGCGTGAATGCGTTTACGACAAAGAGCCCCATTCCGGTAGTAGTCAAGCTGCCAGTTCTGCCGGGAGTACCGGAGAAATTGTTTATGGTGGAGCCATCCCACTCCTGTCGAGCCACGGCATCGATCCATTTCGATATGCCTCTCTGCGGCAACCGACCTTGGATCTTCTGGTCAGCAAAGAGGCATCCGTGATCCTGGGAGATGTTGCAACCATGGAGGCCACCGCGAGAAAATACTTTGTCACCAATTTCTTGCGGATGCCCATGATTTCAAAGGATACCTTCTTCCGACAATTGCCCCGATTATACACCCATCCGAGAGCCGATTTCACGTTGCTGTGCTTGTGCATCCATCTTATCATCCAGCGTCCGGATGAAGCGGAGCCGGGTGCGAGCATGCATTCATCCGAATACGTCTTAATCAAAAGCTTCATCGCCGCAGTCGAGTCACTTACGGAATTGACCTTGATGACCGTTCAAGCAATGGTTGTGGTTGCCTTTTACGAGATTGGCCATGCCATGTACCCAGCGGCATCCATTTCAACTGCTGCATGTGCAAGGGCAGCGCGGGCCCTCGGTCTGAATAATCGGGACATGCGAGGTCGGCAACGAGAGGCCATTGCAACCGGCGACGCCCTTGAAGAAAGACGGAGGGTCTGGTGGGCCATCACGAATTTAGACCGGTGAGTGTTGTCCTCGTTGCAGGATTCGTGCTGATTGAAAGGTTCGTCAATCTCTGCACAGGCGACAACATTTTCGTCACCGAGGACCCTCGACCGAATGACAGTCTTCCCATGGATGATGAAACGTGGGAGAGAGATGTTAGTTTTAATGCACCGCTGACCTCTAGACTGCTGACATCCAATAGCCATATCGCGATCACGGCTTTACCATTCTCACGCCATCCGATGTCCGCGTTGGTCCCTTTGCCAGGGAATGTCAGATTTCTCACCTGGTTGGCCGGGTGGTTCGTCATGTCTTTGAGCCTGGAGATCCGCAGTTTCAGAAAGAAGAGGCATCACAGCTGGAAAAGACGTTGAATGCCTTCATGCCCATTTTGGTTGAACAGGAGGAGAAATATGGCCTGTTTTGCGCCGCCCTGGGATTATGCAGCAGGCAAGACTTTTCTGATCTGATGTTTCCCAGCTAATTTGTCAGTGCTCTGTTCACTCTCTATGAAGCTGCTCTCCTCTCGGGAAACTATGACTCTGTCGAACGAGTGGCGGTGTCGAATTCACTTCAATCGACCGCGACTCGCATTGCTGAATTCTCAAGCTGCCTCTTTGCCGACGTCAACCAAGTCAATGTCGACATCATCTCACCCTTTGTTCCCTATTCTTTGTATCAATCCGCCGTCATCCAATACCGACTCTTCAAACAGACCGGCGTGTCCAATTATCAGGATGCCTTTGACTCTTTGAAATCAATCCTGGCTCATTTCCAAAAACGGTGGCTTGTCGCAGGTGAGACTTTTTCTACAGCCTCTGCTCGACTGACCCTTGCAGCAACTCAACTCGAAGCTCTAGAGTCTCTCCAAGGGAATTGGCCATCGAGTATTTTGTTTATGTTTGGGACGTCCATGAGCAGAAGGGGCCCAACTGGGAACCCTTTGGATCTGTACGCCAACTAACGAGCCAGCGGTCCAATCCCGCCGTCAATCCATCCCTTGAGCACCCCCTTCCCCGTGCCATTATACCCAACTCTGCGCATCCAGTCCTCCAAACTTTCCAACTCGGGATTTACTTCTCGCAACAACTTCATGTCCCGTGTCGGCAGCAACACACTGTCCTGAAACCCCGGCCACCACATGGCGAAATTTTCTCCGACGGTGATTCCTTTGGGGTCGGTGGTTGCAACTGGAGCGTCGGCAAACGGCAAATTCGCCCTCCATTCTGCGATACTGATATTCTTGTACACCGCTTTGACACCGGCAACCTTTGTGAGTGTCTCTGCGAGCTCGGCGCCGGTGGCGAAATGCGACGCGAGGTTGAAGGTCTCGCCAGACCATCGCTCACGATCGTCAAAGACCTTGAGAGCAAACACACCAAGATCTTGGAGCGTCAAGAGTGGCAGATGTCCTTGACTGAGGGGAAACGCAAAGGTTCTTGTATCGTCGGTGTCGATTTGGGCTATGAGCGGACCACCGAAGAGGTCTTCATCGTATACGCCCGTGTTGAGAATGGTCCTGTCAAGTCAGCATTGCAGACAAGGAAGCATCTCAATGGAACACCTACCATGTGAGCCCGGTTTCAGATGTATCCGACAGCTGGGATTGAAGGTATGAATTTACACGGCCTTTTCCACTGCATCTTGTTAATTCATGTCTACAGCTCAAGGAATTCACTCACTTGGTGTGATGAGCTCCATATTTCATGTCGAATCCCGTGAGCTGAAGGTAATAATCGATACTCCCGTAGACAAAATGTCGGAGTGTCGGAATGGAATTGGCGATCTCGAAAATCCTCACGCCCACCCACAACTCGTCTTGTTCGTTGACCGTGAAGCCTGCGATGTCAGTCATTGTCCGGGCAATGTTCGAAATACTCACCATCCGTGTTGACATAGACTCCGTAACAGTCCTCCAGCGCGGTCTTGACCGTGTCAAAATCCATGAACGAGCCTTGGACGAATTCGACGGGGAGGTTGGCAAATGCTGATTGGACACTGGGTGCGCCGGGGTTTCGAGACAAGACCCGGACCGTGTATGCAGGACTGGCTTTCAGGAGGGCTTGAACCACGGCGAAGCCTTGGGCACCTGTGCCGCCGATGACGAGAATACGTTTGGAAGTCATTTGGATTTCAATGTTGTACTTTGCAGTGAGAGTGATTGGGATTCTCAACCGCTTCATGACCAGCCTATTTGTACTCGAACCAGGCCACTGAAGTTTCAACAACTGTCGTCCATACACGAGGTGACGATGTCTGCGTGATGTGAAATGAGTGGACCCCTGCGGAGGGGCATGGAGCGGGAGGACCACCAGATCCGCACTATTACCAGAAGCGCACCACTCCGGAGTACTCCGTAGTATTAGTATGGGCACTACTTAGTACTACCTGATCCGCATCATTACGAGAATCCGCACCCGCGCCCGCACCCGCACCCGCACCCGCAACACCGATGAGTAATTGCTTTAGTCAGTGACCAAGAAAGCTACCGCCGTGTCGACCATTCATCTCGTTGCTGCTCCCCGTACGCCGCACGATTTTTCATTATGACGCAGTCTTTTGTCTGCAGCCCGATTACTACGTCCGTACTGCATTCTGGGAGGCAAGCCTTGGAATCAAGCCTTGGGGATATAAAGCGCGTCGACTCAGAATGAAATATATCAATTCAACAACAAGACCTCTCAATCATCAACAAGTCCCTGAAGTCATCAGCAAGACCCCCCCGTCATCAAAAACTCCCTGCAATCATCAACAAGACCCCAAAATCATCAACAAATCCTCCCCCGAAAATACAATGGCCAGCAAACTCGCCAAATTCCTCGAGAGTAACGCGAAATTCGCCCAAAACTATACTGCTCCCCCACCACTGATGAAACTACGAGATGTTTGGAGGAAGTCCGGTGTGAATGGCACCGTTGTTCGTATGTGGTCATGACCTCGTCAATACCAAGTCCGTCGCTGACAATCCCCAGTGTCCTGTAGTGATCCACGAGTCATCCCTGAAAAGTTCCTGGGCACCGAAGTCGGCCCCAACGCCGTCATTCGAAATGCAGGCGGCAGAGCCATGGATGCAATGCGCACCTTGCAGGTCCTGAACGCCATCACGCCCCTGGGTCTGATTCTGGTCGTCCACCATACAGGTATGTCGTCGCCGAAGCCGTTGGAGGCGATCCGCTGACGTTGTAGATTGCGGCACAACTCATGTTCACGACAACGAAGTCCGTGCTAGCATCCGAAACATGTCCTCCGTCCCCGCGTCCACCATTGATGCCTTGGAATTCGGAGAGATCACCGAGTAAGTCTGCCCCCGGGATATTTCTGAGCTGGGGCCCAGTACTGACGAATTATTAGCTTGGAGGCCAGCATCAAGGAAGATGTCGACTTGATCAAGAATGATCCTCTCTTTGGCGGGCATGCTCCCGAGGTTGTGGGCTTGTTGTATGAGATCGAGACTGGAAAACTGCGCCAGGTGGATTGACGGCCAAGGTCTATGGCCATTTGACATCATGTACTTTTACTGCATTCCTCCATAGAAAGCGTCACAAATATGTACTATACTTGTTCCAGCTTTTGCTTCAGTCTTGTGGAGTTAAATTGCTATGTTGATCATTTTACGCCCAGAGACTGCTTCCAGATGCTTGGATGATCTTCATATTAATGCTTAGGAATGTCTCCTCGCACGATTAGACCACGCGGCTTCACCGGGCGTAGATCTAAGCATGGTCCTGGTCATTCAATCTAACGAATATGCGCCAAAAGCGGTTCGAAACAGCGCAGTTGGCAATCATATCCATCCCCAGGGTTGCGCTGCGGAACCAGTGGTCACATCCGTCGACTGTACCAGCACATCAGAAACCAGCCAGCATCCTCTATGCGAAGTCCATGTACGCATTCCGCAATACGCCAAAGGCGTACTTGCTGTCCAACTGCGTTTACTGTCGCCCTCTCAGCTGGGCGGGAAGGGGGCGGAGGGGTGGTGGTGGGTCAGGGGGGAGAAAACCGATCTTCATAACCAGGGAGCAGCGAGACGCAAAGCAAGATCCTATTAGAAGCGGAGAAATATGTCGATGCTTTGCCACGGCTAGCTCTTCACGATAATGAGTCACCAAGTTCGTGTCCGGATGACTGAGTCAACGCAGCACTTACCTGCGCCGAGACATCAACTTGCTCCTTCATGGTTTGAATACGGCCCATCTCGGCTTGGTGCATTGAAAGACGCCATCTGAGGTGGCTTGGGCAAACAGGCAAGCGGAGCAGAAGCCAGGGCGCACAAATTCTTGCTTGATAAAATAGATGATGGATGGCCACAGGCAGCCTCAATCCCTCGAATTGTGGCTGAGCGGTTAGACGGTAACAGCTCTGGCCATGTCGCAGCCGTCATGAACACCTTCCCCTAAATTCTCAGCCCCTCTTCGGTGTCCTACGAATGACGTTTCAAGTGATTCAAACAGCGTATGTTCAGCTCCACGTCTACCCACGAGAATCAACTACTTAGTAATTTCCGAGTAACCGCAGAATATGACCGTGTCCCAACACGAAAGCTGACATGAAAGCTGAATACCAAGCGCATGATCGATACTTGTAGGGCAAAGTTGACGGTGCGGGGATTGCTTCAGCGTTCCAGGCTTTTTTCCTCTGCTGTGGCATCTGTCGGTTCAGTCACTAATTGTGAGGATCAGTGCTGGCTACTTGCTCTGGCGCTGTCCCGACTTGAAAGCTTGGCCAATGATTACATAAGGACATTGGTTTCGATCGGAATCAATATGCGAATGAACACTCGCATGCGCACAAGGACGGCTGACTGATTCTGTGAACCGGCGCCAAGTTCAACCAGCACGATGTGAGTAAAATACGACGTGTGCCACATTGTTGCTGATCCTGTGTCGAAATCTGGTGGAAGATCCAAGGAGTGTGGCAAAACATATTGTATTGTATGATTTGGATGGGCTCATAACAGAATCTGGTATATGCGCAGCGTCGCATCGAGCCCCGACTCAAACAGTTTGATTTCAATCTATGGATCGAGCAGCTACCTGAGTAGCGATCTATTCAACGTCATACAAAGGACCAATGTCACTTTCACCGTGCGATCATGGAATTCCATTTCCCGGGTCTCCTCATCAGTACCAGCCCCCTATTCGCTCTGACTCAAGTTCAACCTTCCATGGTCAAGTTTTCCCACACATCTCTCTCATCCGAAACCGATGGCATAATGAACTGATTGGGTTCGAATGACGTGAACTTGCCAGAGTTGTTGAAAAGAAGCATGATGGATCGAGGCATTAAACATCCTAGGAAGGTGGTCTGATTTTGATGACATTCTGGATACAAATCGAGCATCCGTTCAAGCTCCATTTCAACTGTGTTTCGCCGCACCAAGTAAGTATTGTGAATCTCACTGAGAATCGCCAGCGCCTCACTGAGACTTTGTTGTTGGCTGATGTTAAGTTGTAACTTGTTTTCATCATCCGCGATCGAGTTGAGATGTGTTTCAATAAGCTGCAGTCGTTGTTCTGGGTCTTCGGGGATAACTTGCCCCTCCTTGGTGGCAAGTTTCTCAAGTGGGATGTCGACATTTTTTCTGTAGTATTCGACAACAGTCCGACGTGCATCTGTTAAGAACTTGAATAGGGCGCATGAACTGTCAACCACGACCTTCTTCCAGGCATCGTGAGCCGCGGTTGGAAGATGATGTTGGAGATGGAGATCGACATCCTGAAGTAGAGCATCTCGTTCTTTGATATATGTGCCCAAAGGACCGATGACATCTTCCAAGAATATGTTGGCAATAATCGTAGCATCGAGGATTGTGCTTGCGTACCGTGGCATGGATGAACTACGCACTAGAGGCCTAGAAATCGGTATCTCCACGTGTTTGCATTGTGGTTGTTGATCATGGGTGTCAGTGTGACATATCCGGCAATATGTTGATGCTTGGGGAGTTGTCATGGTGTGCGGGGCCATAGGCCGGGGGATATGCGTATGTTGGGCGACAGGAGGATACATAAAGTGCGCAGGCCGACCAAAATGGACTGCCTCGGAGGTCTTATGAGTAGCCAAGTGGTGTACAGAATGGCTGAGTCGTTCAAGTTGTTCCTGTACCATTGCGATGCCAGCGACGGATGGCATCACGATTGCTGATGGACCTAGAGTGCCAAACGGATGACTTGGAAGGAGATTGCAACCAACATTCGGGGCGCCATACGGATAGGCTGGAAAAGGCAGGTCAGTATTGTACCCTCCGACGAGGGAAGGGCTTGAAATACCAGTATTAGTCTGATGGGACGCCACCAGTGGTTGCGAACATTCATCGCAGTAGACGCTGCTGGCGTGTTTCCGAGACTGGCAGAATGGACACTCCATGGTTGAAGCGCCAGACTTGTTTTTTTCGTATGAAAAAGAGGAAGAGTGAGTAGATAATCAGAAGTGAGGAAGAAAGTGTATACGAAGACTATGGATCGCAGCCGATCCGTTCCTTGGCATTTCGGGAACCAAGGCACCACAGGCGAAACACTTCACTACCTTACAAAGAATGAATACAAAGTATGTTTCACTAGTTACTCTTTGCTATGTATTTTTCGTCTCATCCAAAACCCTCACACTCTGCGGCCAACCCCTGGTCTTGCGACACCCATCTCCAATCAAACTGCCGCGAATAGCGACCCCCAACTCAACTGTTGCGAATAGCAACGCTCCCTGCTCCTCCATCCTCACAGTACCAGAAATGTCATCTCAAACTCCTGTCGGTCAATCGACAGCTCCACCCACCGCGAACCCGTCATGGTATTTCAAATCTAACGATGAACGGTCCCAACAGGCCCATGACCAGTTGTCGGAGTTTGGCTACGTCAATATGCTACTCAGGTATCACAATAAGGAAGTCAAATGCGACAAGTTGTCAATCTCAAAAGCACCGGTTGCACATCCACATATGACTCATCTCGAGTCTGATGCACCGTGGATTCGTCTCATGTGCTGCGATGTCGTTAACGCCGCCATTTTTGCCAAACGACGATACCATTCTAATGTGGTTACCATATTGAACACTGCCGATGCCTACCAGCCTGGCGGTAAAATATTCGACGGCGCAGCCTCGCAGGAAGAATGCATTTGTATGCGAACAACACTCTACCCGTCCCTTACCAGATCATATTATCCTCTCATGAATGATGATATACTACACTCAAAAGATGTCATTTGTTTTTCTTTGCACCCTGGGACGCCTGAAGGACATGCTTTCACATTCAAGATGAACGTCATCAGCTGTCTAGCGCTCAAAGCACCCGACATGAACCAGTTGGCAGGCACCAGTGGATCGAAAGCTGCAACACAACATAGCCGATCCATGACGGACAGGATCTTTGCCGTTTTGAGATATGCAATCGCGCACGGCAGCGATACTGTCATCCTTGACGCGTTTGGATGCGCAAATGAGGACAATTCGTGTGAGTCAGTCGCAAAAATCATGAAGGATGTGCTTCTCCGACCCAATACGAAAGACAGTTGGAGACTTGGGGGACTCAAGCAAGTCATCATCGCGGTTTTCGATGCCATTGATCGCTCGATTTCGTACCAAAAGTTCAAAGACGTTTTCGCCAATTCACAAGAGGTCGAAGAAGTCGATCTAATGACTATCGTGGATACCGTATTTGCACCAGGGCCTGACTATGGCTTGTCTACCGAACCACGACCTGAGCAATCTGGCACGGAAATGCATACAGCACTCAATGATGATCATATCACCTTGAAAGGTGCATTCGATGAGAGATTCCCTTGACGGGTTGCATCATCTCCAAACATCATTGGTGCTGGTGGTTGCATGGATGCCTCGAGTTTGTCAGACACTAGGTCACATTAAGTCGAATTGGAAACACCTGTGAGGAGAACCGCGACACCGATAACGCTCATGAAGGAGAACTCTGGGGGGTGTTTAGGCTGTTTGAATGTAGTGGCTCATAGATAGCTACATGGTAATCAGATGCAGCGGGACTCAAATACCATCTCACAATCCCAGCATCAGCTAATCACGTTTCATCAACACTAAATATCCAATCTTAGTGCCCTGAATGTATGAAAAATACCTGCGGACTCCCAGATGACCATGGGAACTCCGCCCAAATTGACGTGATACCAACTCGACTACGTATATACCTGCCCATCAGGCTCATGTCTATCCAACAATGCACATATCATTGAAATGGCATTTTCACCCAGCTACTCTGCTGCGGATGACTTGGACGTCCAGATACCATAATTTTAATTTCCAATTGGAGGGATTGGAGAGACAGCTGTGTTCGATCGTGAAGCTTCAAGATAACATGCAGAAAGGTCTTGGACATTGGATCATTGACTTGCGATATTATTCCGAGTCTCATTGTAGACGATGTTCATATGGATGTCCTGGAGCCTGACTTCACTTCAAGCAAACTGAGTTATGGATGGTTACCACCGGGCAAAGCGCAGTCGCAATCACCACCCTGCGGGATATTCCACCAGATCCAAGGCAGCCGAGGAGCCCACGGGTGTCCAGACAACAACGATATGATCCTGCCGATGGAATAATATCCGTATTCGAGGCCTCACTTGACGAAGTCAGGCATTTGAGCAAATATTCCATGTCAGCATCGAGAGTGCGTGAGTATAGTCAGGACATCGCCAGAGGCTCTACACCCTTGGAATGCTAGGGATGGCACATTGTAAATGGGAAGACTGCAATTACGAACCCAAAAACGATCAGACTTATGTGGGAATCTGTCAACGAACGATATCCAAGCAGGACTGCGCCCTACGAGCAGGATTCGATATCGTTAGCAGCGGCAGCGATCAAGGAAAAGGACGCTGAATACGAGAAAACGATAAAGTCGGTAGTGCACCAAATGACAATGAACCGACCCGCGTTCCTTTTCGTGAAGCAGGTTGCAGAATCAGCAGTGGTCCTACAGCGCCACGGACTGAAAGCGGATGCTGCGCAGAAGCGCCAGACTGGCAGAGAGTTTCTCAAAACCACGCAGCTCGACGCCGAGTCATCCCGGGTCCTCAGTTTACAGCTATTCCCTTTGGCAGAACCACCAGCGACAGCTGACGAGAGTACAATTCTACAGTGCTTGGATCTATTCAAACGCAAATTCGTCAAAATCGCAAAGGGGACCACGAACCCAGACCTACAACAGCTATGGGATTCTGGCAATCGATTTGACGAGCAGGGCAACCCGTGGACTGCTCCAAAAATGTCCCTTATTCTCCTGGGTGCGAGGGACGGGTTAGAAGATCATGAAGAGTCACAATATGGCAGGTTCATTGCAGTGAGAACGGCTGCAGATAAAGGTGTGGATCTAGCGGATCGGGAGGCGCAGATGACTAAGAAGCTGTGGTGGACGGGAGACCTGGAACCCTATAGCGAGAACGATGCAAAGAAGACCCTCTGGCCGCTGGACGACTTTTCAGGTCGTCACGTGTTAGCAGCAGATCAAGGCGACAAACTCAGGCCAATGAACGCGGACGTCAATACGGAAGCGGCAGCAAAGCGCTTCTACACCGAAAAGGGGGCCCTATGGATTCATCCAAACAAACCAGTCTTAATGTCAACCGGAACCAATGGCAAGTTTATCAAGATGGATCTGGACAGCGATGGGAACCGCGACGAGATCCAGTTTCAGCGACGGAGCGAGATCGGCCCATTCTGGAACTCGCACGGCAGCACTTGGACGGAACTAAAATCAGATGGCGAGGAATTCGAGCTTTTGATGGATGGCCGCATTCCTCACGGCTCAGCACAGCAATAAATCTACCTGCTCTGCAGCCAGCAGCGCCAACTCGGCGTAGGAAAGCTTAAGTAGCGACAGTATGGTGATTAAGTGAGTTGATTTTTCTTTCTCGTTTTCTTTTTGTTGTGGTCATCAGTCAGGAACTACCCTCAGTCTTCAGACAGTCACTGAGTAACATCAATGTATTATTCGCCCACATGCTCAAAGCTTCTCACACAGTCCTTAGCATCATCACCACCATGCGAAGAAACTCTGCAGCGGCTTAGCATGCCTAATTTCGACGACATTACCGCGGCCAATAGGTCGCCCGTGTTTCAGTCAACCTTTTGATGGGTTTCCCATACGACCCCCATACGAATTTACCTTTAAAGCGTACTTACAGAACATGGCCATGACTACTTGAGAAATCACTTTGTGAGATCTAAATTGCTGCCACCCCAACTTTTCAGCCTTCTAAATTACTAGCCTTGGGATGATCCTCCGCTGCCCAACTGATGCGAGCCTTGTTGAATCAATGCATGTTGCTGCTGCTATCATCCAAATTTAGGTGAGACCGGCAGGACTCTCCATTCCTTTGCCTATCCTGCCATTCATCTATCTTTTTGCTGTCAAGTTCGTAGAATTGGTAGACCAAGACCAAGCCTCGAATAGTGTCATCATAGTAGGAATTTTTGTGGGCTACAGATTGGAATTAATGTTTGTGGGCGCCCAAGAACCATCCACTAGCAGTCGGCGAGGGGATTACAGACTTGGCCCTGAGCATAATTGGCACCCGTCCACACAGCCTGAAGCATGACCAGCGACTACTAGCATTCGTCGTCATGGTTCACAAGTGAAGCAACCTCTTAATATCAAACAACTGCACGTCAGCTATGTATGTATGCTTGGAAACTCGATTCCTGACTCGGCAAACCGCGGCTACCACCTCCTACGTAGCTTTCTCCCTTCCAATTCTGAACCGGCACATTCAAACAAGAGGAATCGACAGGTACGGCTTGCGATGCCCCGATTTCAAGTTAGGCCTCAGACATAAATGCCAAATCCCAAAGCCAGAGGACACCGCTGAGAAGCCTCACCCACACCGAACGAAATCGGAAGAAGAGGCTAGATGACACTCGGGAGGCATCCATTATGGCTGCGAGGACCCTTCCTCATGGTGTCAGGCACTCGCGAACTTGATTCATCATACACTTGAAGAGCCTATGGTTCACTTCCATCTTCGAACTTGCTCCAACACGCTGCAGTATCAACGTAAAAGCTACATTTTGAGATACTGGGCTCCATGAAAAGGAGGCGCGCGACAACTAGTCGCGCCTCGGGTCCGACTTTGTATCGTGCGGTCAAGCGAAATGGGTCCACGTCGCCAAGGGTTGTCACATTGACGCTATCATCATATCTGGGCTTCGGATGGTACATGGCAACTCACGGCGTTACCTGCTTTCTTGCCCATCCTTATCTGAATGTTTGCGGGGTCAAGGGCGTGGTTGGAGATGGTGCAACTTGGGCGCCTGGAGACCTTCCACGGCTTCGTTATTGGCCCAAGTCATCGCGGTTGGTCAGCATCCAGAGGGCGTCAAGACCGCATCTAATTAGCATCAGGACGATATTACTCGCTGAGTTGAGTGGATTTGCTGAGAGGAGTGGCGTAGACTCAAGATGGAACATTTTTGAGTTCCGTGTATGTACACTGATACCCATTTACGTATATTATCTCTCCTAATGCCATTCTCGCGAGGGGATTATGTCGATCTAGAACCGAGACTGAATCTCTAACGCCTGCGTGCTTTTTCCCAACGGGTCTGTTTACATTTGCCTTTCATTGTCCTTTTCAACTTGATTACCGCCCATCCACAAACGCCGAATCGCCAACCATGGCTCCATCCAAAGACAACGAAGGATTCCCCTCACTTCCCAGTATTTTATACAACGAGCTGGGATGGATGCTTCAGAACGCACGAGGATACAAAATCAACGAAGAACCCTACGATAATGCGCGCAAACTACGGGTGATTCACGTCGGGGCGGGCGCGTCCGGAATCATCTTTTCCAAATTCACCGAGGACCGGCTGAAGAACGTCGAGTTACAGATCTATGAGAAGAATGCCGATGTGGGAGGGACATGGCTAGAGAATAGGTATGCCACCAACACGGGCTAGACCGGACGACACCTTCATTTACTATTCTAACGCCAGACCACTCTAGATACCCTGGGTGTGCGTGTGATATCCCCTCGGCGTCGTACCAATTCACCTGGGAACGGAACCCGAACTGGTCGCAGTACTATTCAGAGTCACCGGAGATCTGGAAGTATTTCAAAGACGTGGTCGATAAGCATGGGCTCATTAAGTATATGAAGCTACAGCATATAGTGACCAGGGCTTTTTGGGACGCGGAGACGAGTCTCTGGAATGTTCACATCCGTCGACCTGATGGGACCGAATTTAAAGATACATGCAATGTTCTGGTCAATGGTAGTGGGATTTTAAAGTAAGTCTACAGTAGTCGTTCTTCCTCTTTTAGTTTTGGGAACTGACATATCTAGTAACTGGAAATGGCCGGACGTAAAAGGCCTTGAATCCTTCAAGGGCCTTCTTCAACACAGCGCCCGCTATGATCCAGAAACGGTGTTGGAGGGAAAAAGAGTGGCAGTGATCGGAATCGGGAGCAGTGGCATCCAGATTACTTCTAAGATTGCCTCCCAGGTTAAGCAGCTATATACATGGGTACGAGCACCGACGTGGATCACGGCAGGATTTGCCCAAAAGTTCGCTGGGCCAAACGGAGGGAATTTCCATTGTAAGGCGGTTCTCGCCTCTGGCACACAAAACTAACTTCATTACAGATACCCTTGACCAACAGAAACGCTTTGCCGAGAACCCTGATATTTACTTGAAATATTCGAAAATGATCGAGTCTGAACTCAATCAAAGGTTCAAGTTCATTCTAAATGGAACTCAGGAGGCCATTGAGGCGAAAGAAGTGAGCCAAGGTTTTCCACGTCGCTGTTCGATAACTAATCCTTTGCTTGCCAGTTTGCGAGAAAGGAAATGACTCGGAAGTTGGGGAATTCTAAGCAGGAGCTTTTGGACGCGATCATTCCTAAGAGTTTCGGGGTGGGTTGCAGAAGACCGACGGTGAGTAATAATCAACATACATACATTGATTTGGAACTAACGCAGCATAATTTAACAGCCTGGAAACGGTTTCCTTGAAGCCCTTACCCAAGACAACGTTCAGGTATTCACGAATCAAATGAGAGAAATCACTCCCAAAGGGTTCATTGACAGCGAGGGTATTGAACACGAGGTCGATGTGATCATCTGTGCCACTGGGTAAGTAGATTTCTTGTTGCATATGAAATCTCGTTCATGGACACATCGCAGTTTCAACACCAGCTGGATCCCTCGATTTCCGGTTGAGGCCAACGGCCACAGCATCGCAAAGATGTGGGAGAAGGAAGCCACATCGTACATTTCCCTCGGCGTCGCACACAGTAAGTCACATCCTCCCTTTCGCTTCTGATTCTCACAGCTCAGTGCCGAATTATTTCATGATGGGTGGACCTTATGGGCCACTAGGTCATGGTTCGTTCCTACCTCTTCTCGAAACCATCGCAAGCAATATCATTCAATGCATCCAGAAGATGCAAAAGGATCGAATCAAAAGTATGACACCCCGAGCCGAGATTGTTGAACAATTCCGGGAACACGCCTCACTATTCTTACAACGAACCGCATGGGCATCGGGGTGTAGTTCATGGTTTAAACAAGGCCGAGTAGATGGACCCTTACCGATGTTTCCAGGGTCTCGGCTGGTGTATATGGACCTCCTCGCAACGCCGAGGTTTGAAGATTATGAGCTCCAATACTCGAACTCGTTGAATATGTTTGAATTTTTGGGGAATGGGTTCGCAACGAGGGAGTTTGATGGCCGTGACCTGTCGTATTACTTGGGTCTCTTGGATGGGAGTGATCGCCAGATTGATCTTGAAGAAGATCTTCACGACGAACTTGCCGATTTGATACAGTAGGAGAAGCTTATGCTGGGACTTTGCGGAGTAGACGAGCACCTTCCATGTTTCATTTTCTTGCGAATATTTGGAAAGAGGTAGACTCATAGACACCGATCCTCTTTGGGGGCCGAGTTCCAACCCACTACCAACAGTAGATCTATTGAACGTCCTTCAAATTGAAAGATAGTGGGTATCACTTCACGCTATTCTGGAGGGTCCTAATTCCATCATTTACCTCTGCCTTGAGTGCACTTTGCGGCCCTACGAGACGTACAGCGGTTGTCAAAGGAACTTCGTACCCCTTTCCTGCGCTCCTGATGACCTTCATTTACCAACACCGATGGCATCAGTCATGTCCACAGAGGAAGCAGCCGCCAGGTCCCACTGGCGTTGCAGCTACCATGTTATTGGACGAGATTATCTTCAACGCCCTTTGACAAGGAGTCGACCCTCGCGATGTTCATCTCCGTAACCTGGCAGTGGACGACGTCAACTTCCATCTCCCGTCGATCGCCCTCCTTCTGCGAGCCAATCACATTCAACGTGAGTTGGGATCTCGGACCCGGCTTATCAATAGGTTCTTATCACAGGAGAAGCTCATCTCCGCATCTTGGCCATTGGTGGATTCTGGAAAAACAACAGTGTTGGAAAGTGACGACGATGTTGGAAAGTGACAATGTGCTGGAAAGTAACCACATGCTAAGTTCAGGACCATGAAATCGGGGCGTGGCCTTCGTGGAAGTCCGAAGCTGTAATATATCTATGTCTTTTCCCCATCTATGTAGGCTTTCGAGCAGTTCTAGCATCAGATTAACGATCATGGCGCCTTATTCGAAGGATGGCGACAGCGTCCAAACATACGATCCCTACAAACTCCCCAACTCAAAGCCAGTATTCTCGCATGTCGCCACGACAAACGGCCCGTGTCGTATCGTCACTACGGCCGGGCTGGTTGGTGCGGACGAGAATGGTGTTGTGCCCGTGGATATTGACGAGCAGATTGCGTTAGCAATAAGGAATCTCCGTCAGTGCCTCGAAGCCACAGGCGCGAGAGTTACCGACATTTTTAAGCTGGTCTACTACATTGTGGACTACGACTCAAAGAACCGTCGACATGCAAAGCACATCAAAGCCTTTGTTAATGGCCATCGACCAAATACGACAATGGTGCCAGTCCCTGCACTCGCGGACCCGAGGCATAAGTTCGAGATCGAGGCGTATGCGGCGGTTAGGCAGGAGCCGCTAAAGTCAGTCGATGTGGTTGTTGTCGGTGCTGGGCTCAGTGGACTTAAGGCCGCATATGAAGTTCAGCAGGCTGGACTATCTTGTATAGTTGTCGAGGCCCGCGATCGTGTCGGAGGTAAGACATTCTCGGTTGATCCGTTGGGAGATGGCAAGTATCTCGATGTGGGCGCAGCGTGGATCAACGACACTAATCAGAGCAAAATCTTTGCTCTGGCCAAGTCCCTTGGGCTAGAGCTCGTCGTTCAGAACACTACCGGCAACATTATTCAGCAGGATATCGGCGGCGGACTGAGCTTGTTTAAGTACGGCGGCACTCCCAGCCCCAGCGCAATAGCCGAGCAGAACGGGGCAAAGAATCTAGTATATATTCGAGACTTGGCTGAGAAAGTGTGTCAAAAACTGGATATATATGACCCTGTGGGCACTGGAGGACCTCTCGATAAGCTGACAATGGAGGAATGGTGCCGATCTGAGATTCAGTCTGAGACCGCCCTGGCGTCAGTCACGATGTGGACTCGGCAAATGCTCGGTTTAGAGCCGTCCGAGATAAGTGCCCTATACTTCTTGAACTATTGCAAGAGTGGTGGCGGCCTTCTCCAGATGCGCTCCGATTTCAAGCATGGAGGCCAACATCTCCGCTTTGTCAAAGGTACAAAAGAAATGACCCTAGAACAATATTAATACTGACTCGCTTATCAGGAACGCAATCAATGTCCATTGAATTAGCGAAGCTACTGAACCGTCCGGTGGTTCTAAGCTCACCGGTTCGGGGTATCTCACAGAGTCCAGACGGAGTTTACGTATCAACGGCTCGAGGGGACTTCCAATGCCAAAGAGTTATCGTATCGGTACCGACACCGCTATACAAGGAGATCACCTTCAACCCGCCTCTCCCATATGCTAAAGCTGAGCTGAGCAATAAGAATTTACTCGGCTATACGTTAAAGATTATGGTCAAGTACACGGAGCCGTGGTGGCGCGAGAAAGGTCTAGCGGGCTTCGCAATATCGTTCGATGGGCCTATGGTTACCTGTCGCGACTCTAGTACGGGCGAATCCTACTCACTAACCTGCTTCACCACTGGCGACCTAGGTCGGAATCTGTCTCCTCTCCCGCAGCAAGAACGCTTTGGCGTTATTCTCGCGCATATTAAACGGCTCTTTTCGCCATACGTCGACGTTCCCGAACCCATCTCTGTGACAGAGCATGAGTGGGCCAAGGACCAGTGGGCTCAGGGTTGTCCGTGCCCTGCGTCGCCGCCAGGTGTCATGACGCTGTATAACCATGCACTCAGGACACCTCACGGCAAGGTCCACTTTGTTGGGACTGAGACAGCATACGAGTGGAAGGGATATATGGACGGAGCAGTACAGTCCGGGGAGAGAGGAGCGAAGGAGGTGATTGAGGCAATTGGAAGGGCCAAATTGTAGGAGGTCTTAGGAGAAGGATTCTCTGCCAGAACAATCTCATCTATCGCAAGGTAGAGATGAAGATGGTAGTGAGGGATGACGAGAACTCGTCCAATTAGTGTGGTAACCCAAAAATAGATTCCTGTTGTTAGTACGAACAAGAGATCCTAGAATTTCAAACTTTGGCTTTGAGACTACAATAATTGTTCCTGACTCGGAGGCATGTCGAGAGTGCGGTTTGGGGGCGGAAGCATCTTTTGAGATTTACATCAAGTCAGCATTAAATACGCCGTCTTCGCCTCCGCAACCTTTCTCCAATCAGTAGCACCATCTGAGCCGCCTAATCGACGTTGATTCCAAACCTCGACGACAACTTCTCGCCCTCTAGACCCCGCTTCCATGCCGTAAGATCTAGTTTTTTCGAACCACTGAAGAAATCGGTTCTGTAAAGGTTCATCTAGGGCCTCAGAGGCAGCGATGAAGCACTGCCAAATCATTGGTCCGGCGTTGAGTCCAGAGTCTTCTTTGATCTTCTCCATGGCTTCCAGGTGAGTGATGACGCCCTCGACATATGGTTGCAAATGTTTGCGATGCACAAGTCGAATGTGGCGTGAGACGTAAATAATGAGGGCTTGATGGACCGCTCGTGTTTGATGTTCAATGATGGAGCGAGTTTCAGGACCAACAGGTGCTCGAGACAGACCAGAAAGCACGTCGTCAATCGGCCAATCCAGCACCTCGGCTTCAAGTTTTTCGCAAGTTTCGGCCAGTGAAGGAGTAAGGAATAGGTCGCATTGTTTTCGACCAAGAAGATTCACCTGTTGAACAATCTCAGTCGTCTTTCCCATGAGAAGTAATAGATCTAATGGAACGCCATAAATGAATTCGCAAGAGGACAAATCATCTATGCTCGAGGGTTTCTGCTCCATCTCAAGCCAGCTCTCGGCCTCCTTGAGGTCACTGGACAGTTGATCTTGCTGTTCTTTCTTTGATGTAGTCGGAGCCATAGGTACCTTCGAAACTGTCGTCAACTCAGACGGAGAGGCTGTCGTTAACTCAGATGGCAAAGCTGTACTAGCGTGGATTACTCGTAGATAGTAGAAGATCCGATGAAGAGCACAAGCTTTGGCAGAATACTTGGTCTTCCAGCCCCTTTTCGCAGATCTTATAAGGCTTTCACATCCCTTCAAATGGATGCGACACGTCCTGGTGTCTCCAGACACAACCTGGCATATGGTTAGCTCTGTCACGACCTATCTCCGTGGATGTAACTGACGTCTATCGTGATCATTGAGAGCATAGCAGCAAGCAACTCCTTATATTTTGGCTTGGACGGGGATCTCTTCGAATGCAACGTGAGGTCCTCCTCCAGGCAACTCTTTAACAAGTTCACAGCTCGAAAACGAAGATGCAGTGCCTTCTTACACCACCCGTTGGCTGGTTCATCCCGACCTTGTATCTTGTACTTGTTCACCAGGCTATATGCACTGATTGAAAGAATGGCGTGAAGTAAAGCATTACGGGCCTTCGACGTGGAGCCCGTTGCTTCGAGCTCACCACTTCCTTGTAATGCTCGGGGCAGATGGAGCGTTCTCCAAGGACTCTTGTAGTTTTCGACGACGCTGAAGATATGTACCACCGTGGTAACATAATGGTTTAGCAAGAAACGTTTGTCGTCTGTCATGAAAGTTGGCTTTAGTTGATAGAGGGTCAAACTTGAGTCAGATGTAGAGCCGGGAAGCTCAGTGCATATCACCTGACTGGACAAGGAGTAATTGTTATATGCCTCAGAGATGTCCCCATACTCGTCTGCATCTGCAAGCAGACCGTCTAATGAGGGGAATATGGTACTGCCTGGGGAAAATTGTTCATTTGACCAGGCGTAATCGATATCGGCGGGAAAGCAAACCTGGTCGAGCGAGCCTTGAGGATCAGCCATATTACTAGGTGGTGGTTCTAAATTTGTGTTGGTAAGATCTATGATCGAGGTCCAACATTGCTCTCGGCCCGTGGGCTCCGTCGGACTTGCTGGGCCATCCGATGCTGACTCTGGTCGGGTTGCAATACGTGATGGATCGGACCAGTCGGCATAAAAGACCGAAAATGGCCCATGGACAAGCGTGCTGCAAGACAATAGAGGGTCTTCGGCATCAATCGCGTCCAACTCCTTGTCAAGGGCAGCATCTCCAAGGATGGAAGTGGGGATACCTTATCATCCATTGTGAGCACGTCCTCTACTGTATTCTCGGCGTCCACTCACTAGCAACAACTCGCCGTCTCTGGGAGCTCCGAGTTCCGACAAGGCTAATTGCCTGTTCAGAGTTTGTCTTGGGTGGAAGCCACTGTAGTCGGGTCGTATAGCCACCACATGCCAGGTTCTTGGAAGTGCACTGCATGCAAGCGGGTTTCATCTCGTCACATCGGAGGCGCCTGGTCCTGCATGTCCAACACCCGGTGAATGTCTTCCTTCTTTCGCCGGGTCGTAGCGGTGTTTTCGAACGAGTTGCCATCGAGACAATGACAAACTAAGCAAAATGCACCGGTTGGGGTCGTCGGAACATGAGAAGGAAAGAGATGGCCGAACCTCCCATCTTATCCACGGCAGGTGGATCAACCCTGGTAGACAGCTTATCTCTAGTGGCTGTTATCGCTATCGTACTTCCTCCGAGACTTCTACCTAACCATTCTGGGGTGGACATGATGGGTAATGGGGATGAACGATCAAAGATTTCGATTGGTCCGCGTTTGCCTTCCTCTGGTTGTCTAGGTAGATCACTTTCGACGTATCTAAACTAAGCATCAGAATACATCTCGTCCATAATCTCAAGATATTTTCACTTTGTTATCTATCACTACCTGAAACACATCATCACCATGGCTTCAAGTGTTACAACCACCGTCCAGCAGTCGGACTCGACTGTTCAACTTCATGTTCGCGCGGGAAGCCCTGTGGGCAACAGCCAAAACTTTGCTGCCGTCTCGACTGGGGGCTACGAATTTCCCGGCGTTCCCAAATTTACCGATCCCTACAAGAAGCGCCAATGGCAGCTGGAACATATGGCGGGTGCTTTCAGAGTATTTGCGAGAAAAGGTTTCACTGAAGGAACAAGTGGGCATATCAGCGTCAGAGACCCTGTGAACCCAAACACCTTCTGGATCAACCCGTATGTGCCAGCAACCATAATTGGAATGTCGTACTGATTGAAAAACAGGTTGGGAAAGCATTTCGGTATGCTGAAGGCGAGCGACATGGTTCACATTGATGAAGATGGCAATGTCATTGGAGGCAACAAGGTCGCAGTGAACGCAGCTGGTTTTATGATCCACTCTGCTATTCACAAAGCCAGACCAGATGTCCATGCAGCTTGCCATACACACTCCAAAGCGGGCAAGGCATGGTCTAGCTCCGGCAAGCCTTTGGATATCATCAACCAAGACAGTTGTACCTTCTGGAATGATCACGTTGTGTATCAGACATTCGGAGGAATTGTATTAGAGCAAGAAGAGGGACAGCGAATTGCAAAAGCGTTGGGCGAAAAGACTCGCTCCGCGATCCTACAAAACCATGGCCTTCTCACAGTCGGATCAACGGTCGACGAGGCAGCATATCTCTTTACACTTCTCGATCGAACATGCGAGGTACAAATCATGGCTGAGAGTACAGGACAAGGGAAGATATTGATTCACGATAAAGAAGCCGAAGCGACCTATCGGGTGAATTCAGACCCTGTAAGTCAATGATTGTAGTTTTTGGAGGCATCCGTCAAGGACTAACACAAATAGGAAACGCTCTACACCGAGTTTCAGCCCGATTTTGAGTATGAGATCTGGAAATCCAAGGGAGAGTTGAATAAAGGAGAGTGATTTCACATGGCATATAGCATCCAGCATATATATTAGAGCACAATCTGAAAACTCCGATATGTGAGCATTTCCTGCGACAGCAATCCACTAAGACCTCTGCCTCAAAAGGCCAGCCTTCTCACTCAGACTTGACATGCCGTTTATCACTCAGGATGCCCTAGGTCTCGTTAGACAGAGCACCAACTTAAACGGATGGTGCCGCCTGATACCAAACATACCGTACAGGTTGTCGTATTGTAACAATACGATTAGCCACAGCGTAGATAAGAATATGAGGCTAGTGACTCTCTCCACGGCCGGCCCACTGTTGGGCTTGAGACACGGGAGGAATCCCTGCTCACAAGGTTTACGTCACTGATAAGAAATCTACCCTTCGCACGACTGATCAACCTACAGTTCTTACCCTTTCAACATTCTCAATACCGTGTAGACAGTTGTTCTAAGATTGGCGGAGATGGCGAACCGGATCCAGCTTTCGATAACGAAACCTGTGAAAGCGGCAGGTTCGAATATGCTGCCAGAGACTTGCTGCATAGTGTCGATCTTTCATGGAGAAAGCTCGCACATCCTTGCTCGATGTGAAGATAACATATTGACTTGGTAATTTCGATAATACCCAAGTTATGACTGAAAGCTCTATGTATGGTTGTCAAAGGTCATCCACTTTCCCACTCAATCCGAAATCTGGCCACTACAACGCAGCCTACTTCTTCCCTGGAATTGTAATCAAACCCTTGGCCTCCATAGTCTTCCACTGCAGGCCCTTCAGAACCCCATAGATAACCTTCAAGGTCGGCGTGGAGACACCATATTTCTCCGCTTCACGAAGTGGTTCACCAACGATGTTCTCAAACTCGATATAATTGCCCTATAATAGTCAGTCATAATGGAGGGTAAGAGAGGGTACTGGAGATAGGGAGTGCGTACTTTCTCAATATCTTGACACATACTCGGTTTGAAGAAAGTATCAAACGGGTCTGCAACAATCATCTTCTCCACAATATCATCTGGCAACTGCACTCCAGCCGCCTTTGCCGTGTGGAAAATCTCCCACATGGCCGGCCTGATCAAATTCTCCACGATGTGCTCCGAGATTCGAATGCGACTGGTGTCCATTCTCAGCATCGTGGCGACGGAATTGTAGCATGCATTGTACACCAACTTCCTCCACCGCGAGAACGCCACGTCTTCGGTGACCTGGCAGTCCACGACGCCACAGGCGTTGTAGATCTCGGCGAATTCCTTAGCGGCTGCGAGACCTGCGGAGGCGGGCAGATTGGGGTTTGTGAAGGCGCCGAGGACGACGGCGTCATTGTCGTCGTGTACAACGCTACCGTGTTGAATCTCGGTGGCGCCAATCAAGGATACGCCAGAGAGGACAATGTTTTGGGGAAAAGCGGCGATGACGGGTTTTTCAATGTTGAGGCCGTTTTGCATCAGGACAATGGTCGTTTGGCCTGTCGTTACCGCTGGCGCGATTATTTCGGCGACTGTGGGTTTGACGTCCGCGACATTCTTTGTCGTTACGACGATATAGTCGAATGGAGGGAGCGCTTCGCTGGCTACATCTGGGACAGTCTTGGTGACTGAGGGTAGGATCGTGTCAGTTCCATTGCTCTCACTGTCGCTTATGTTCATCTGGATCTGAGAGTCGCCGGTTTGGGTTTCCCTTACTTTTGGTAGGCCTCCAACCCTTGACATTCCCATGCTCGATAGAGTCAATCGTAAAGCCAGATTTCTCGACCGCAGCATAATTTGATCTTAGAACTGCGGTTACGGCTGCTTTACCACCAGACTCCAGAGCGTAAGCACCCATGGTGCCGACTCCACCGGTGCCCACGAGCAACACATTCGCTTTGCCAACGCTCCCCATGATGACCAACGAGAATAGAGAAATTGAAGAAATTGCACAGAATGTTCAAGAGGTCAATCAAATAATCACCAATTGAGGTCAATGTCTTTTTTTCTTCCCCATGCAAAGTAGCGACCACGGGCAACTAAGTAAGGACAACTTCATCATTCCAAAAGGGTCCACTTGGTGAAAACCCCATCGCATTGACGCTTATCGATAAAGCACGATGCCCGGGACCGTCATCAGCATTTCTAAGCTGGGATGGTACATGGCAAGTCACGGCGTTGCCTGTTTCCTCACCTTTCCTAACTCGGATGGTACATGGAAAGTCATGGAGTCGCTCTTTTCCTTTCTCTTCCTTATCTAAACATTTGCGGGGCCTAGGGTGTTTGTGGTGGACCCAGGTATCCGCTCTGTAGGGAGGGTTGACCGTGTTTGTAATACACCCAGTCGTATTATGACATACGTGGTAAGTACAGAGATGTGATTACCGTTGGGGCTGCTCTATCTTTTTGGGCAAAGTTGGTGACCTGAGGTTCATCTCAGCAGAAGGTAGAAAGCAGCACCAAATTGTTATGATGGGAAGGTATTGATCAAGGAATGCAGCACTATGCGCTTCCCACCTTACGAAAGTACGGACATTTGGAGAAGCTTAGAGGCAAGATATCCACAGTCGAAAGAGCTCATCAATTCATAATCGCACCATTACAGCACTCTGCTTGAGCAATGCGTGTTTAAATATGATTCCTGTCTAAAGGATATCCTTCCAACATCATGGACAAGTAAACACCGCTCTCTCTTTGAGAAAGTCACGGACGGCGTCAATAAACGTCAGCAGCTGCTCCCGGGTGTGTACGGTCATCGGATGGATAGCTCCCCTTCGAGCGACGAAAATTCCACGCTTGAGCATGTCATAAAAGAACAACTCCCTAAGTTCAGCGCTTCCGGCTTGCGCGTCGGATGAGTTCTTGACCACCTTTCCTGTGAAGTGGACTTGCATCAGGCTTCCTACGCCACTAACATATAGCAGCGACCCCAGTTCGGTTGAAACTTTGTTGAGTTCGGCACGAAGCCACTCGCCTTTCTCAAAGAGTTCCTGGGCAGCTTCAGCGGTCCAGACCTGCTCCAAGACTGTAACAGCTGCTCGCATTGTGGTGACGTTGTTGTTGTAAGTGCCTGAATGATATACTCCGTTCGGCTGGTACGGTTCAACAAGCTTCATAATCTCTTCTTTGCCTCCAAAGGCTCCGAAATTCTGCCCTCCTCCCGCGAAATACTTGCCCAGAGTGGTCATGTCGGGATATATGCCAAGAAGAGATTGATAGCCACCTATGGACATGCGACTAGTCATCACTTCGTCAAACATCAAAACTGCTCCGATCTCATCAGCTTTAGCCCGACATGCCTTGGCGAATTCCGGGTCGACTGGAATACATCCAGATGAACCTTGCATCAGTTCGATGACAATTGCAGCCAAGTCGTCCTTGTTCTCGTCGGCAAGCTTCTGCATTGCTTCGATATCGTTGTAGGCCGAGAGCACAACCTTATGAGGCACGTTCATCGTTCTGGTGCCGGCTGCCTTCATGTTTGTTTCCTTCTCACTTGAAAAAGCCATGAGGCCTCCATGGTAGCCTCCCCTACTCCCGTTAGCTCTGTATCCACCGAAACGGTGATTGCTCTCTCTTACTGCATGCATAGAAATGTACTTTTCCCCTGGTACGCTCTGATCAATGAAAGACATGTTGTCACGGCTTCGGTTCCGGAATTGGAGAAGCGAATCTTGTCGATGCTGGAGAAGCGAGAAACAAGCAGCTCTGCTAGACGACCCTCAAATCTGTTGACTGCTCCCAGCGACATTCCCTCATCTATTGCATCATGCATGGCCTTTTTGATCACAGGGTGGGAGTGGCCAAACGCGCAGGCACTGTATTCTGCGCACAGGTCGAGGTATGTATGTCCGTCTACATCTGTGAGATATGGGCCCTCCCCGGACTGCATCACCAGGGGAAAAGGCTTGAAGTAGATGACATTTCGGGTGGTACCTGGAGCTCTGGTCAGACGGTGACTCTCAGCCTGCAAAGAAGTTGTGACTGAGACCTCCTGGTGTTGCTTTCGCAGCCCTCTTGCAAATCTCTCCGCTTTTCGGGTTTACCTTTGCATACGCTGAGGCAACTTCCTCCAGCACCTCGGCTAAAGAGGCTGAATCAGCAACCTTTGAAATCATGATCGCTAGCAGAGTCCGTCTAACTAACAAGGTAGGATGAGTCTGTATTTTCTGACCCCGCAGTGTTGTGGAATACTATGGGAGGCCGCATCTCTCGAGTTATGTAGTCTACAATGCTGTTATTAGGCTTATGATAACCCGACCAGGAAAGTGATGGTAATTCGTGATCAGCGATCGAAGATGATAACAAGTGGGGTTCAAGTCGACATGGGCAGCCAAGTTTGGCCCAAGCCACCAGAAAGCAAAGGGAACTCAGGGCGTGACTTTCCGAGTCTCAAGCAGGCAAAGCGTAGTCTAGGTTGAAAGCCATCGACCCTAGCCTCTCCACTCAAGTTTAATCACAGCTCACGTGATACTTATTCATTACAACGAGTAGCAGCAGGATAGACAGCGTTGTGAGAAGTAGTAGTCTAGATGAGGTGCTGGTTTCCGAATAGTTCAATCGGCAGGAGGTTCTGCATGCAATATTCCAAAGTTTGGAATAGAGCCTAGGGAAGCGGTCCAAGATGGAGGAGCAGGGGTTGATCTTCATGGCTTGAACTCTTGATGAATTTGGCCCTCGTGGCGCGGTGTGAAGTTAAATTTAGGTCTGTAGAGAAGAACCATCAATCTAGCAGTGCCTCCAGGCTCTACTAAACCCGATCTTTGTTTGTAAATTACTCCGTCTCGGGCTATCATGGCTATCCCAACTCTATGAGACTGATCTCTGATACATAGAGGAAACTGTCCGCTCAGTCTACCTTTGCAGTCCTTCTACTCCCATCACTGCTATATCTACAGCTTGCTCAGGATGCCGTCGGGTCTTAGAAGGGCAAGATGACTCCTGTTGATCTCGCTCACACTCTTACATCTGTGGCGAAGAGTCAGCAATATTGTTCTCTGGGAAGGTCATACCTGGGTAGATCTTTTACCCTGCCAGCGACATTGTCAGTTTGAACTCGTTCATCAAGAGCTTTAGGGCGAGCTCAACGCCATCTTGACCCTTGTACTGCACGCGCCTCTTTGTCAGCACACTGTCGTTTGCTCATGTTATAGAAGAACGAAAGGGCTCGAAAAACGACCGAACACAACAGGCCTTACGTACCGCCAAACCCCAGAACGGAATACGCCCAGCAAAGCAGAAATGCGCACCGAGCGCAATAGCTTTGAATATGTCACTCCCGCGACGGATGCCTCCATCGACGGCAATCTTGATTTTGCCCGCGGCTGCTGGAGCACATTCCCGCAAGGAATCTAAAGTCGCAGGTGCCCCATCCAGCTGCCTACCGCCGGTGTTGGAGATGATAACTCCGTCCAGGCCATGTCGAATAGCAAGAACAACGTCCTCTGAGGTATGTACTGCAAGCTTGTGAGTACAAGATATCGTTCATACTGTCACGAGAGTTGGTGGAACGGGAACATACAACCCTTGATCCAGATCTCAAGTTTGGTGTTCGCCTTCATCCAGGGGATTATATTTGCCCAGTCAAGGTTATCCTCTATTCCGATTTAGCGTGATAGCAGAGGCGAAAGCACTCGAAATAGGCTTACCATATTCCAATCTCCGGTTCCCTCCTTCCATTGAGTCGGAATCTTCAGCCTCGATATTGGGGCAGGTGATGCCCTTGGGCATGGCGAATGAGTTGCGGTATTCATTGAGACGCATTCCCAACATGGGCGCATCTACAGAGAGAATAATGGCATCATACCCGGCCTCTGTCAGGGCTCCTGTTAGAATATGTTGCCTGAACCGTCGTTGCAGTGCGAAGGACAGGAGATAATATACTTTCAGCACGCCTGATTGTCTTCAATGTGATCTCTCGATCCCGGACCATCGTCAACTGCATGGCGTAGGGATTTTGTATACGCTGTGCAACCACATCCTCCAGGGAACAGGTAGCGTAGTTGGACAATCCCATCGCAACGTTTAATTTTGCTGCTGCGCGGGACGTTCCAACCTCGCCATCTGGGTGAGCCAGTTTGTGGAAAGCAGCGGGTGCGAAGCCGAATGGAAAGGCAACCTGTGTAGATTGGATCTGAGCGTCTGTTCATCATGCTCAGAAAAGCTATGATTTCACAAACATTCTTGCCCCACATAGTTGTAGATATGTCTATATTCGAAACATCCATCATGACTCGAGGCCGAATTTTATAGCGGTTGTATGCTTCTTCGTTATCACGTAACCTTCACCACTCTTTGGTTAGTGCAATTCATGGAATGGAGACGGTGGCTGCACGTGATCAAATCCATGGCCCCCTCATTGACAAAATCTATGATCCATCGTTAGCCGTTTACCCCTTGGCCATAGACTCATAATCAAACATACCTCGGTGCGATTTTTCCATCGTCTTCGAGCTGGCCTCCTTCAGATCGGCGATCGTCAAGACATTAGGGTCGAGGGAAACTCCGCGGTTCGCCATCTTGGAATGGAATTGAAAGGGAGGTTCGAACAGAATCCGATGTTGCCAAGAACGGGAGAGGAGTGAACGGGAGAAGCTGCATGCTGTGTGCATTCATGGTGTGTTGAAGTACTGCTTTCCTTATCTGGGCCTTTACTACTGTACGCTCTCTCCTGCCCAACGCGCCGTCTCTTTCCTCACCAACTAGCTGGCCCGTCACACACAGAGCCAAAGTGTGGAGTACCGATATCTCTGGCGTATCGGAGCGAGACCGATCCTGATATTAACCTCTAGTTTAGTCAGTATTTCTTCGGCCGAAGCGCCTCGCTAATTCAACAAGACCCCTCAATACGAATTGGAGAATTACAGATGATAGCATCTCAGAGAGAATGGCCTACTGATTCGTACCCCACAAAATGTCAACTTTTTTGGAGATTGGAATGCCTGCTAACCTCGCCATCGCTAGAGTCTCTGATTCCAGCCACTGCGCAAAGTCCTCTTCTCATGTTACTGTCTGCTTTGCCCATACCTTATTCTCTAGATACTATTAAGTATGTGAGCCCTGTTGTTCAACAGCGTTGAAGCTTGTGAAAGCTATTCCGTCGTCCTTTAGGTCCAATGCCTAGTTACGTGGGTCATCAGGCACCAGTTCCTTAGAGGTTCCTATCCCACCATAATCCAAAGAATCCGTATCTACGAATGATGCCATGAGGGAGCCATAGAAGTGTGGATATATGGGTTTGTATCACCATTTTGAAGTTTTCATGCCTATTTTAGATACCCTGCCGGCCTAGTTGTCGTCGGGGGGCAGGAGTTGGAGAAGGAAAGAGACAGGCAAGCCAACGGTTAAAATCTGCAATGACTAGAAACGTTGTAGCGATGTGATTCTATTCCCCGATTCGAGCTAAAAGCATTCGAGTAGGAAGATGTTGGCTTGACCGTCTTGAGAGAAAGGCTGGCACAAACATGCTTCTGATATCGTTGTAGCGGAAGCAGCAATACTTGGATTAGCTTAGAGAAGGGTAATGGCACTCACGAAGTGGCCTAGCTCCAGTTTTGGAATTCACATAGGCAACGAATGGCCATGCATTGCCAGACCCGACCTTGAGGTGGTTTGACGGTTGGCAACAGGCGCCGAAGGCTGACAATAATACTGTGGAAAAGAAAGATTAAATCTACTTCGTACACCAATATCCTCGTCCTAATTGGCCAACTGCCCTGCATGCATACTACCGTATATCCGGACCCTTATGGCTTCCAACGCTACTTGTTCCTTATCTAACCAACCAGCGATTGATTGCGAATAAGGGTATGACTTGCCTACCAAGGTTTCTATTTGGCTAGCCCTAATACGGTAATAACCCAAATGCTTGAGGTGCTTGACCTGTCTTGCTTTTGACTAGTGAGCAAGTGAATGTGGAGCTGATCTATCAGTTTAGCCGATTGCCCGAACAAGGTCGACATAACCAAAAAGCGAGAGATAACCATATGGATCCTGACTAGACCTGGCCTTGCTCGCATTCCAACTGATAACAATCTCATCGATTGTTCCTATGCTGACCTCGACGGGAACCTGTCGAGAGACATAAACTGATCCGTTGCCCAACTTTCTAATTGCTCCAACATCTTTCCTTCAGCTATCCTAAATACAATTCTAACACTCAGTCATGTCTACTCGAAGCAGATTCCACTCCTCTGTTGGAGTGATGGAAACGAAAGACTCAAAGCTCGACATCGTCGACGCAAGCATAGCCAGCGTCCCGGCAGCCGAAATTGGCCAAGTGTTTGACTATCCTGGTGAAACTGCCGAAATGCATAAGGGCGAGCTTCGTCGTGCCTTCAAATCCCGCCACATCCAAATGATCGTTATGGGTGGTTGCATTGGTTCTGGTCTCTTCGTCAGCACTGGAAAAGTCGGTTTCTCTGACCCCTATACTCACATCTTCCAATCCTGCTCAAAGACTAACCATTGACTTAGGCCCTTCGTTACGGTAGTTATACAGGCATGTGGATTGGCTGGATCGTAGTCTGCGCCCAGGCCTATGCCACCATCGACGTCATGTCTGAAGCCTGCATTATATTTCCGACTTCCGGTGCTTTTATCGATCACGCGGCTCGTTTCGTTGATCCCGCTTGCGGATTCGCTATCGGTATGCTTTGTCTGTCCTGTTTGATGATATGTTCCCCTGATACCTGCGACAGGATTTTGTGAATGGCTCGCCTGGATATCTGTCGTTGCTTCCGAAGGAGCCGTCTTTCAACTTATCCTTTCCTACTGGACGACTGAGGTTCCCACGGCTGCTTGCATGACCATCTACCTTGTTATCGTATTTAGTATTCACTTCTTGCCGAATAAATGGTTCGGCGAGTTCGAATTCATTACCTCCTCCATCAAAATTGTGCTAATGATCATTATCATTTTCACTTGTATCGCCCTCATTGCCGGTGCCGGCCCAACGGGCACAACGCATCACGCTGAGAACTACACCAGTCTCCCTGCCTTCCCTAATGGTTATAAGGTGAAATTTTGTCCCGCACTAAGGCTGAGTTCCTCAATTAGCTAACAAATTCCTAGGGTGTTGCACAAGGTTTCTTACTGGCCTCTTGGTCTTGTGGAGGACAGGAATTGAACAGCATCACTAACGGCGAAGCTGCGATGCCCCGCTGGAGTCTTCCTCGCGCGATGAACAACTTCCTCGCCCGTCTTTTTCTTTTCTACTTTACGTCAATCACCTTTATCACCATCCTGGTTCCGTACAATGAACCGAGACTTCTTGGGACATCCAATATTGCGGCGTCTCCGTTCGTTATTGCTATGGACAACGCCGGTATCAAAGGTCTTCCCGACGTCATGAATGGCATTATGATGATTGGACTCTGTGCAATTGGCGCCGAATCTCTGTATCTCAGCTCCCGCATGTCTACGGCCATGGGCCGGATGGGATTGTTTCCCAAGGCATTTGGACGGATTGACAGCAAAGGCCGACCATACGTCTCCCTTGGTGTTTGTATGGTGATTGCAACCATCTGCACCTACATCAAGTAAGCCACCACTGCAAGCGCATGGCATAACTTTATTACTGACTACCTGGACAGTTGCTCTAGTACGGGTGCCATCATTTTTACTTGGTTCAGTACCATCTCCTCCACCGTCTATTTCCTCGCCTATATCGTCATCTCTATCACCAACTTCAAGATGCGACAGGCTTTCAAAGCTCAAGGCGACAATCCCCTGAGCCTCCAATATGCCTACAAAAACAAGTTCTGGCCTCTCGGCTCCGTTTTCCTCATGGCTAGCAGTCTCCTCGTGCTTGCCTCAACTTTCTACATATCGCTATTCCCTATTGACGAACCCACCACTGCCGAGAACTTCTTCAAGACGTTCCTCTGCGTTCCTCTATTCATTGTTTGCTTCTTGGGCTACAAAATCGTTTACAAGACCAAGTGGGTGAATCCCGCTGAAGCCGATATCCATTCTGGTCGTCGACCTTTGACCGAGCAGGATATTGCGTTCTTGGACAAATACTATGCCCAGCCGTGGCATAAGCGAGCCCTCACCTACGTCACTTTTTAGAGCGACGTCCTCCCCCCACGTCGAAGATAGGGTTGGAATGCACCATCTCTTGTTGCAGTGTGTCGGAGCTTGAGGCCAGGTCGATATGTTTTGTTATTGACGGGTAAACGATCATTTGATTGGTCTATGGTGAGAGTTGGAGTGTCACGCTTCCTCCAGGGATTTCTAGAGTGAGCACGCAAGTAGCTAGAGTCAGAAGAGGTCGAGCTCAATAAAGTCGCCATTGCTGTCCAGCAATCGCACCAGTTGACACAAAAATAGGATCGAGCTCCAAATAATTCACTCAGGTGTCAGACAAATAGTCCTTCGGTATGAGAAAAAAAAGATATCAAGGTGAGCTTTAGGGGTGCAATGATCACTGCTTTAAAAAACGTATTCTATGCAGACTATACCTATGATATTGTTCGACAGTATTCGCTTGATCAGGGGAGATTATTCAAACCCCGGGATGCGAACAAACACGATTCTAAGACTGCTCAATCATGATAGCTCTACCAATTCCCGAACTAGAGCGACTAATAACGGCTACTTTCTGGTCCCGGATAGAGGATATTCAATTTGGTGGTTGGAATCACGAGAGACAGTCGCTTCCCTTCAACTTGAAGAAGATTCCCGTCTCGCCGTCTCATCAATGTGGTCTACTACTAGGGCATTGCATAACTTGGCGCCCAGAACTAGGGCGTAGTGTCTAATTACTAATTAGTGCACAATAAACTCCGACTTGTTTGAATTCCCACATGCTCTTCCAAGCGCCCTCCACATCCCGATACCCAGCGAAACGTCCATCTAATAAGAATAGAGACAGCTTGGACGTTAGTATTGAATATTCTAACAGGTCTTTGAAAGCAGACAGGACTTTTCCGATGGCGGCTGTTGTTGAAATGACCCAAGTGGCCAGTGGCCTTCACAAAGAAAAGCCATCAAGCCTCAAAATTATTATAGTTGGTGCTGGAATCGGTGGGCTGTCGGCTGCTATTGGCCTCCGACAACAAGGTCATATTGTTCATGTGAAGTATTCATTATATTTCTCTCGAAAGGTGCTCTGACGCCATTTCCAATAGGTATATGAACAAAGTCGCCTTAACACAGGGAGCGGTGCTGCAATCCACATCACCCCAAACGCAAATGGTCTTTTGAAGAAGCTGGGAATTGACCTAATATCGAGCGGTGCCAATCTCATGGAGAGGGTTTGTGGAAAAGTGAGCCGACAAGTGCATGACTGACGCTCGTTAGTTGACAGAATACACAGCGACTGGGGAAATCATACGAACTGTCGACCTCGAAGAAGAGAACAAGATCTGGCAACATGTGAGTATGCTTTCGCACATAATGTACGAACTGAGCTGGAACCATATCAGGATTGGCTCCTGTCACAGCGCGTCCACCTACACGACGCCCTCAAGAGAGCTGCCACTGCCACAGCGACCAAGGAAACACCCGTACAACTAAATTTGTCAAGCTCAGTTATCGACGTTGATCCCGACCTGGCATCTATCACTCTTACGGATGGAACTGTGATAAAAGGTGATTTGGTGGTTGGTGCCGACGGTGTGCATTCAACGACGAGAGCTAGAATCCCTGGGGGCGATGTGCAGATTTTCAGTGCTGGGAAGAGCGCCTTTCGCTTTCTCATCGACCGCAAAGTGGCTTTGGATGATCCAGCAACAAAGAAATTTGCAGAAAAGACGGGCGAACTCATCATTTGGTACGGTGCTGACCGAAGGGTGGTCATGTATCCGACTTCAGATAACACTCTGCTGAACTTTGTCTGCATCCATCCAGAGAACGAATCCGAAGCGGGTGATGACTGGACCACGGAAGCAAATCAAAGGATGCTTCTGAAGGTCTATGAAGGATTTGACCCAGATTGCATTGCCTTGATCAGCAAAGCAAACCCAGAATCACTGAAATCGTGGAATCTGCTTGACATGCCGGTCATGCCCACCTGGGTAAAATCTCGACTGGTGATTATTGGTGATGCGGCGCACCCCTTCTTACCTCATCAAGGGCAAGGTGCCTGTGTGGCTATGGAGGATGCCGCGGCATTGGCTGTGGTTCTAGAGAGAGATGTGGGCAGCGAAGAAGTTCCTCAGCGACTCAAGCTGTGGGAAGACATTCGGTATGAACGAGCACACCGAATCCAAGAATATTCCCGGCTGGCGGGACGGGACATCAAAGAAGGTGTGCAGATCAACAGTATGTCTGCCGTTCTAGACTAAAGCCTGTCACTGACTTTCTACACAAGTGATTGAGTACAGGAATTACAGTTTCGGACACGACGAGTTCGACAATTCTACTCAGAGGCTCCGCGAATGGAAATGGGCCAGAACACCTCAGATTTACTGGCGAATGCCAATAGCGTTTGGTCCCATGCCTGGTCCCCGCCAGAGCCATCAAGGTGCAAGCCGGAACGATGTCGACTCATTATACACGACGGCATCGATCAAGTTCAAGACGTCCCGGACAGTACTACAAACCCTGCTCCCACCGGGAAATAAGAAGTTTCGCTTCAAGTCGCCGGGAACGGTGGCGTACTGCTCCTTTTCCCAGACATCGCTCGACAATATGGAATGGCTCGGCGGTTGGGGTTATCACCAGCTGGGCTTATACATCCATGGCGTCGAGTACGAGAAGTCCGATGGAGAGGTAATCAGTGGTACATACTTGCCGATACTGTTCGACTCACTGGCGGATCCCATCGTCTCCGACCGTGAAGAGTTAGGCATGCCGAAACTATACACGAGGATCGATATATACAGAGGCGGCGAGTCTTACTGTATCAGCACTGGGTGGGAAGGCTCCATATGGGGCGATTTTACCCTTGAGGGATTAAGGCGGGTCTCTGCGGGCGACGCCGGCGACGCCGGCGCCATGACGGACAAAATCAGTGGCAAAGACGACGACGGTCTTATAGTCTACCGCTACATGCCAAAGGTCGGACGAGAGGACAAGGGTGTGTCCGCTGAGCAGTATCCTGTATTTGTGCCTTTCAAGGAAGATATGCCGCAGACGCAGACGAAGCGGGTTTTACAGGCGTCGAAGGCGACGTTCAAGATCAACGCGCTGGACTGGGACGCCTTGCCTACATTGCACCATGTGATCCAGAGACTACAAGACATCCCCGTCTACGAAATAGTGAGTGCGAAAGTCGTGGAAGGGACAGGTGTGCCTGATTTTGGAGCAGCAAGAAGGATAGAGTGAAATCCATGCACTTGCTTTGATGAGCATATTATGTGTTCTTCCAGAAGGAATCAACGCTATGAATCAATCATCCATCCCTGCATGGATGAAGCATACATGTGCTTTACCAGGAGTGAAGGTCTAGGGCCATCGGCTGGAGCACCCCCTCTACCTTTAAACAAGCGGAAGATCTGGCAGAACTCTCTGTCAGGTTGTAATTTGAAAGTAGGCAAATTGACTCAGAGGCACGCCATGTGCTCTTCTAAAGCATACCTGCTGAGACCAAAGCAAAACCGTGAGTCAGGCGAAGCTCATTTGCTCCCTATGATTTCGTTCCGCTGAGGTATTTGCTGCTTTCTCGTACCTGTGGTCCGAACTTCACTAACAAAATAGGAGCAATTGACAATACTAGTGCAGCAAAGCCCAGGAGGCTTCCAGCCCAGTTAAATCCCAAGGTGTCATACATGTCCCTTGCTGCCAGGGGGAGAAAAGCGGCAAAGATATTCTCTCCAAAGGCTACTGCAGCGATGGCACTGGCAGCTTGAACAGAGTAACAGTCTGTAACGTACACTGCGACGGCATTCACAACACAGGTTACACCGAAACCTGCCATTGCTAGTCCGACCGCAAGAACTGGCCAAGGTGTTGAAGGCTCTGAAGTCCATGCGTACAAGAGTATACCCGCAGCCATCCCCACCAACGTGGCTGGAATGGCTAGGTATAGTCGGGCTTCAGGATTCGGCTTCTTAGCTGTCAGACGGGGATATATTATCTTGTCTTGAACAGCAGAGGCCATGATACCCAGAAATTCGCCAACGAATAGAGCGGCCTGTAAAAGAGCTGACTGGGCAGCGTTCCAGCCGTAGAGCTCCCTGCAAACCTGTGGAATAGATGCAGCCATGGTGAATACTAGTCCAAATGCGAAAGATGACCACAGGGTAAATGTGCCAACAATCAACTCGGTGAACAGCAATTTCAGCCCTCGTAGAAAGACCTCATGAAAAGTTTGTGTCATCCTGGCTAGTATCGGGCGTTTGTCAGGTACTCTGGTAGTGGTAGGTCGAGTCTCACTGATGCCGGTGTATACTAGAGGGAAGAGAAGGCTGTATAGGATGATCTCGAGGTAATATATCCTGTGAGAGATCAGTAACAAGCAACGGATCTCACAAACACAGGGGCCTTACCATCTCCAATGCAGATGCTCGACTACAAGACCACCGAACACCGATCCCAGTGTGACACCTGCAAGCAAGGCAAAGACGTAGATGGACAATGACAGCGCTCGGTTATGGATGTCTCCCACCCAGACGTCTGCGGCAATACCGTCGACGGAATTTTGGAGGACACCACCGGCTGCACCGCAAAATACCCTTGCCAACAGCAGTCCCGAAAAGCTTGGAGTGACAGCTTGGACTACTACCAAAATCAAGAACAACAAGTATATGGGCAAGTAAATCTTCCGAACACCATAATCTTCCATCGCAGGTAAGGCGAACAGGGGTAAGAAAGCGGCGCCGCTGGTCCATGCCGTTACAAGAAAAAAAGAGTAAGGGAACTCGCGCTCGTCGATGTTGAATTGGAGACAGAGGTACTCAGATGCTGATAAAATGGCGGTAGCGTCTATGCTAACAGCAAAGCAGACGGTACAGACTGTCAATACAGTTGTCCACTTCTGGAGATCTGTCCAATCCAATATTCCATTCATTTGCACCGCAAGGGTCAACTCGTGTTGGGCTTCGGTGTTTGTGATGGCTTCGGATGTTCCCATTGTAGGTTCGAGTTCTGTGGTTCGTGCGTGAAGGCGGTTTTTTTGCGATGGGAAAATGACCAACACCGTTCCAATCTATCAAAAGCGCTCGAGTTGTTTGTATGATTCCGGAATGTGGGCGATGTCTGTCTTATGGACTTTGGATTTGGAAGATCCATGGCCATCTTGCGAGCAAGTTTTGATCATAATGGAAAGTCACCGCGATCAAACAAGAAAATTCGCCATGTTATGTAATTCTCACTGGAAATGGCACTGATGCTGTAAAAGTGTGAATCCTCTTTGTTCTGATGGCGTAGGTTTAATAGCGTCGTGTTCACCTGGATGCGGCTGCGCGGCTGGTGGACACTCGACTTCTACGTCTCGCGGTGAGTTCCCTGGAATGACGCAACCAACGCTATATTCATACACAAAGGTAAACCCTTCAAACTGCTAGACAAACCATCGATCTCGGTCATGGGTATGCTGAATTCTACCTTCAACCATTGCAAACAATAATGGGGACTGTTGGTGTCCAACCGAGACAGGAACATGACGTGATCATAATCGGCGCTGGCCTGTCAGGAGTGTGCAGTCTGATTCACCTCAGAAGGCATTACGTTACTTGAAGCTAGATCTGGTGTGGGAGGCACCTAGGTCTGGAACCGCTATCCATGAGCTCGCTTTGATTCCGCGTCGCTCTCATACAGATTCTCCCTGCACTGGAAGGAGGCGGATTCACCTCAGCCGAAAACGCTCAGATATATCGAGTTGGTCTGCCAGAAGCATGGGTCTCATCTTTGCATGGAATGTGTGCGTGCGTACGCAGGCAGCAATACTGGCGTTGAGACTTCGGCAAACTTGCCAACTTTTGAGATCACTGACCACGACTGTAACATACCAGCACCTTACTCATCACAGCACTGTAACAAAGGCAGAAACAGATCCCAAAAATAGAGAAACACCTAATTAGGTGTCTGCCAAGCCTCGAAGCGACATTCCAAAAACTGGAAGAGGAAAGGCGTCATTTCAAAATCTTACCCACTGCCGGTGGCAGGACGGGCGGAGAGCCCTCGGCGTCAGGTCCTCCGGAACACACCCCAGGTACCTACCACCCAGTACCCAGAGGCACCAAAGTAGTATTTCTCAGTTACGAAGAATCCGAAAAGGAAGTAGGCATGCCCCCGGGCCCTGAGTCATTGCCGCACAAGCGGCGACTTAGGCTCTCAGGCTGTGTCCAACAGCTGCTCCTAACTTAACTAGGAATTTAGTCTCGGTGCTAAATACATAACCACCGACGCTAAAGAAAGACACTTCGGCGGCGACGAGGGTTCACTGCCTACCTGCTACCCAGAACTCCGTACTGGCTACTCTCATCACAGCATTGTCACCCTTCAAGTCCAGCACTGGCAGGCGGTCCTCGGCGGCGTGCTTCCATCGTGCCTTCCTGCGCCCCAGCAACGTTGCGTCGCTCCAATATGCTGGGGCACTCTCGCCACACGAGCTGCGACACCATTCCAGGAGACTGACACCCTCTACCGACTGCGAGAAAGGCGAGAACGCGAGAACGCGAGAACGCCTCGCCTTCCTCCCTCGCCCTCCGATTAGATACGCTTGCCGCTTGAGCCGCGGTTTGAGACATTGGTCACGCTGTCCGTTGATCGGACTGGCCCACCAATCTTTATGAATAACAGGAACCATCCAACCCTCCCCAATCGTTTGTCCCACCGACTGGACTCGAGGCTCCTCTCCACCCCCAATGGCGCCGGCACCCTCCTCGCATGAAAACCAATCTGGTCGACCAGTGCCACGCAGCATTGTCACCACTCGGAATGTCCATCATGACCGGCCCTCGTCCTCAGATCTCAATCGTCCACTGCCACCACCTCCGGCTTCTGCGACTACAGACAGTTACGAGATTCCCACCCTCCGACGAAAGCCCGTCCCCGAATCCCCCGACCCGAACCCACTGAAACACAACCACAACCACGCCCGCTCCTTTAGCCATCCGTTTCCCTCCATATTCGGTTCTAAGAGATCTGACAAGAAACACACTACTCGGGGTGACGGCGATGGTCCTGCGGTTGGTGGGCGTGACGAGGGAATTTCAAAGGCCTCTGCGGCCGATCGTCAGCCGGTGACAGGAAAATGCATGACTTGTGATTCCACCGTCAGATGGCCCCAAGGACTCAAGGTTTTTCGATGTACAACATGCCTGACGATCAATGATTTGGAGGTGAACCTTGAGAGAAGAGATGATCCGGTCGCTCACAGTGCGGGGCCTTCGCCTCCCGGCAGAACTCTGCCCTTGTCACTCGAACGAAGCAGAATGCTCCTTGATCGCGGCCTGAGGCAATATCTGGAATCCAAACTGGAAGATGATGAGGGCTCCGGCCATGCCATCACAATGGAACCCCAGCCCCAGGCCGAGGATACTTTCTTGTTGGACGAAAGCCCCACTGAAGGCGCCCTGTATGAACAGGGACATGACGAGCAGGACTCGCCACCCCCATCACCACGACCGGCAATAAAACAACGGAGTCCTTCTGATTCTAGAGTAACGACACTGCAGCCCAGCCATATCGGTCAAGGGCACATCAATCCGGGCGGCTCTACGGATCCTTTCTCCACCTCTGCTCCCATGCATCATCGGCCACAGGATGCAAGGGGGCGCGACCTCATCGATGGCGCCACGAATGGCATTCATGTCACCACTGATATCTTCCGGATGTTGGAGAACTATATTGCCAGTTGTCTTGTTGGCTGTGCCACATTGAACAACTCGTTTCTCACACCCAAGCCCCAGCAAGAGTCCAAAGGCAGGTCTGGCTCGGGAACACAGCCAAGACGGCATGTCCATGAGCCAGGTCCAACACCATCGTTTGATGCTGACGTGTTTATGTCCGAGCTGGATGCCAAAACTCTCCTACTTGGGGATGTTGCGGAGAACGGCTCCTGGTGGCTAGGAGCACCAGGCGGACGATCACACGCCTCGGGCAAGGAGGTCCAACATCAACGGGACAGATCGCCAGATAAAATGCCGACTGTGGTCAACGCACGAAACCCCCGGATCAATTGGCTCGAGCTAGCAGAGTGGTATCGTGTCGTCATCTATGCGGGCGAATCCTGGGAGCAAAGATGGCATGAGATGAGATCCAAACTCTCCGATCCAAAAGCACAGCAACGGTGGCAATCATTTTCTTTGGAATCGATCCAACGCGACATTGTTGAATCTCGGATACACCTCCAGCGAAGCTTACTAAAGGTCACTGAAAATCTTCTCAAGCGACCGAGACAGCCATTGAGGCATCCAGATGACTGCCGCTTCCTCTTGATATTGTTGGCCAACCCGCTGCTTACCCCCGCCAGACTGGAGGCAGGGAAGATGTTTGGAGTGACTGTGTCAAATCCTCCCCTCCCACCCGGAAGACCACTGGAGGAAAGGATACGTGGCTCTCCTTCGAGACGGATGCCCAGCTCCGGGCGACGGCCTGGGAGCCTGGGTCACCATTCTGGCATCATCAAGCGGATATTGGGCTTGATCGCAAACCTCTCCCATGAAAACCACCAGTTCTTGATATCGTGGTTTTCCAGATATTCGGATGGCCACTTTCAGCGGACGGTGGAGATGATTAGCAGTTTTGTGACTTATCGACTGTCACGACAGCAAAGGAGACCAGTTCAAGAAGCCCACAACCCAACTGAAGGGTTGGTCCCCAGCTTCTCAGACAGCGGAATGCGGCATGCCTCTCAAATCCATGCCGCGCTCGAAGGCAGGTCTTCGTCCACCTCTGCCGGTGGTTCCGACGGCAAGCCAAAGCTATCGGCTTACGGCGAAGACTGGCAGATTCGCGTTGCTGCAAGGGTCATGGCACTTCTTTTCCAGGCCAATGTAGGACACACGGCGCGAAAACGAGATGCACACGAACAACGATACCAGAGTCCAGGACTCCATGCGAAACATCAGGCCCACCCACATGGCCGGATCATACCCATCAACAACTTTTACAACACCATGCTCGACTATTCCGACCTGGTTGCCGACTTCGAAACCTGGGAGACCACCAAGAACAAATTCACCTTTTGTCAATATCCATTCTTCCTCAGCATCTACGCCAAAATCCATATTCTGGAGCACGACGCTCGGCGGCAGATGGAAGTCAAAGCTCGAGAGGCGTTTTTTGACAGCATCTTGAGCCGAAAAGCCGTGAGCCAATATCTGGTGCTCAAGGTCCGAAGAGAGTGCCTGGTGGAGGACAGTCTCCGTAGTGTCTCTGAAGTCGTCGGCGCTGGAGGAGGTGATATCAAGAAAGGGCTGCGCATTGACTTCCAGGGAGAAGAGGGGATTGACGCCGGCGGCCTCCGCAAGGAATGGTTTCTCCTCTTGGTCCGGGAGATCTTTGATCCTCATCATGGGTTATTTGTGTACGACGACGACTCCCAGTACTGCTATTTCAACCCATACTGCTTCGAGTCTTCGGAGCAGTTTTTTCTGGTCGGGGTGCTTTTGGGTCTGGCCATCTACAACTCGACCATTTTGGATGTGGCGTTCCCACCCTTTGTGTTCAAGAAGATGCTGGCATCCGCGCCTTCGACTGGAGACAAGCTGACATCGACGCCCAAAGTTTCGCACGGCTTCACTTTGGAAGATCTGGCTGAATTCCGACCGGCGCTCGCTCGTGGTTTCCGACAATTGCTAGAATTCGAGGGTGATGTCGAAGAAACCTTCTGTCGAGATTTCGTCGCGGAGATGGATCGGTATGGCGAAAACATCCAGATTCCACTGTGTCCTGGCGGCGACAAAAGAGCCGTCACCAACTCCAATCGAAAAGAATTTGTGGACCTGTACGTGCACTATCTCCTCGACACCGCCGTTACCCGCCAGTACGAGCCCTTCAAACGAGGCTTCTTCACCGTGTGTGGAGGAAATGCTCTCTCGCTCTTTCGACCCGAGGAGATTGAACTGCTAGTCCGCGGGTCTGATGAGCACCTCGACATAGCGAGCCTCCGCGCGGTTGCCTCATATGATGGGTGGCCGAAAAATGAAGGTGCGTCTGAAACCCAGCCCCAGGTGGTTTGGTTCTGGGACTTCTTCGCCCGAGCCTCGCCAGTGGACCAAAGGAAAATCCTCAGCTTCATCACGGGCAGTGATCGGATTCCAGCCATGGGAGCGACGAATCTCATCATTCGGGTTCAATTGCTCAAGAGCAAGGAAGAAGTCGACGGGTTAGGACGGGCAACGAACAAACCGATCGAGCGGTTTCCGATTGCCAGGACATGCTTCAACACGGTCAGCCTATACAGATACCCAAGCCGGGAGATATTGGAGCACAAGCTTTGGATGGCGGTGACGGGTAGTGAAGGATTTGGGCTCAAGTAAAACTGCATGGCCTGTGGCGGAGTGTGATGATCCACGACTGTCACACCACCGAGATGCTACGATGAGTTAATACGGTCGACATGGAGAGCGAAGGCTGGGAAGTGCAGGCCAAAAGATGGGCAATGCCAGAATACGAGGCGTTGATCATCGTCATGAGTTCGATCACGGGATGGAAATTGGTCAAGAGGGATGAGAAACGAACCGGGCATCATCTTGGCCGGTGGGCGAGGTTCACGTACCACTAAGTGTAGCTCTAGAAACCATATCTCCCTACGGATAGAAGTTACAAAGGCAAGCATACGAAAAAAGACGTCGGTCGAATGGCGAATTCTCTCACCGCAAAAGTCGAAAATGTGACGCCGACAAATTCTTGATCGGTCAAGCCACAACATACTCAGTATGCAAAGCTAAGAAACCCCCTGTCGGCGTGGGTCGCGTGGCGCCGGTCACGAGACGGCTAAAAATTCTAGCGAGACAGGGACAAGGTCTCTTTGGGGATCCCCTTTTGTTTTTTGCAGTCGTTGAAGCGCGGGGTTGAGGGTTGCGCTAGAAAATGAAAAATCCCATTGGAGGCGCGGGGGGGGGAAAAGAAAACGAAAATGAGAATAAAAATGTTGATACGACACCTGACCAAGTCAAGACAAGAGAATGTTTCTTCTGGTTGCCGTCGTTGGCGTCTCACAAGTACTACTGGATAGTAGAGAGAATTAATTTGTCGGGGCCGCACAACAGCACGCAGAAGGAAAGCCGCCAGATAAAAGCAAAGAGCGTGCGCTACTCCCGACATCCGAGCCCTAGCGGCGGCGGCTGCAGGGACGGCGTGCTCGGTGAGAACCACCGGTATCAGCAGGTACAAGATAGGACCAACGGTTCGGAGTACTAAGCAGTCAGTGGGCTGCGAAGACGGGTTTTCAGCTCCTAGAGCGGACATGGGGCGGGCGCCGCTGTTCGGTGACGAATCATGCGACCTGGAGGAGCAGCGTGAGTGATCCCGATCGAGAGGGCGGACTCTTCGTTTTCGGACTACGCAGGCGACTGCGAGGTCAAAGGTACATAGGTACATATATAGGTTGTGTAGAGGCCAGGGCATCGATTGCTGCTGATCAAGACGTGGCTGGAGCGAAGGGTAATCATGTCCTGTTCCGGCAACGACCATGGGAGGAGGACTGGCCGAAGCATGATCGACGCCCGTGACGAGCGGGAGGATAAGAGGATAGGATGAAGGATGGAGAAGAAGAGGTTGAGGTAGGCCAGAACCCAACGCCCCGCACTGGGCCTTTGATCGGGTCCTGTTGCCCACTGCCCACTGCCCACTGCCCACTGCTGGCCTGCTGGCCTGTTGCCCACCTTGCGGACCAGACGCCATGGATGCATTTTCGCATGGCCGACTCTGGATCGCGGGAGGCCCCCCTCAACATTTCTTCTGGTCCTGCCCTCATTGAATAATCATTCAAAATCCCCAAGCTGTTTCTTCTGCCCGGTCCAGTATATATCCAGCCTCTTTCAATCTTCAGTCATCTTCCACAACCTCAGACCTCGACAGTTATCGATCAAGATGGGTTCCAACGAGCTTCCTACCACCATGAAGGCGCTGAGTATACCGCCCCCTTCCCCTCTCCCATAGCTGTTCACTGGGCGGTGTGGTGGAGCTTGGAACAAGTGACTGACTCATCGTTAGAGTACTCCAAACCAGAAGTGTTCAGCGTCGTCGAGGTGCCTCTCCCCAAACTGCGGGACAACGATGTCTTGGTATGGTGACTGGGGTGGACAGAGACAAGCCGAGAAGAGGATGCTGATGGTTGGACATAGCTCAAGGTCAAGGCATGCGGCGTCTGCGGCACCGATCTGCACATCCATGAAGGAGAGTTCCTGGCCAAAGTATGCTCCCAAGTTCGACCAGTCCAGAAATGGTGTTGACGTGCGTTCCCAGTTCCCGTTGATTCCTGGCCACGAGACCGTCGGTGTGGTCGCTGCGCTGGGCCCCAAGGTCAAGGGTTTCGCGCTCGGGGACCGCGTGGTCGCCGACAACTCGGAGCTCTGCGGAGAATGCTTCTACTGCCGTCGTGGTGAGGAGCTGCTCTGCGAGGACTTCCAGGCCCACGGTGTCACCATGGACGGTGGCTTTGCCGAGTACTGTGCCTACCCGGCCAAGAGAGTCTTCTCGATCAAGAACCTCAGCGATGTCGATGCGACTTTGCTCGAGCCGGCCTCGTGCGCCGCCCACGGCCTGGACAAGATCGCCCCCAAGATGGGCTCCAGTGTCCTCATGTTCGGGGCGGGGCCAACGGGATTGGTCTTGACTCAGATGCTGCGTCAAAACGGCGGGTGTCACGTCGTCATCGCAGCGCCCGAGGGGTTGAAAATGGACCTGGCCAAGTCGCTGGATGCGGCCGACGAATACGTCGAGCTCTCCCGCAAGGACCCCAGTGCGCAGTTCGAAAAGATCAAGGCGGAGAACCCCTACGGGTTCGACATTGTGGTCGAGGCAACCGGCAGCGTCAAGATTCTCGAGGACTCGATCAACTATGTCCGAAGAGGCGGGAAGCTCGTCGTGTACGGCGTGTACGGGAGCAAGGACCGGGTTTCGTGGCCACCATCCAAGATCTTCGGCGACGAGATCACCATCATCGGCTCTTTCAGCGAGACGTACAAGTTCCCTGCGGCCATCGACTATCTCGGTATGTATTTCCAACTCCTATCTCTTTTGTTTCGGCAAGTGGCTGACGGCCGGTCAATCAGACAAGGGCAAGGTCAAGGTCAAGGGCATCGTCAACAAGACGTTCAAGTTGGAGCAGTGGGCCGAGTGTCTCGAGGCGATGAAGAACAAGACCGCCATCAAGGCCGCCATTGTCTTCGATTAGTGCTGGCGTCGATTAGTGCTGGCGCAGTCTCTGCATGGCAGAACGCCGGGGGGGGGTTCACAGGTTGACGCAACTGTCGATATGATTGGATCCGTACATGTAGCAAGGTGGCGATGCACTCCGAGGTAGCATTGAGAATAAGACAAATAGATCGAGTGGTGTGTGAATGTTCCAGTTGGCTGTGAGCAAAAGGTCAGGAGATCCAGATCCATGTGCTGCCAATGCCGCAGCTGCCGCCACCAAGGACCGACAGAACTCAGGTCGAGTCCGGGATTTCGGATGCACGTTGAGGCCAACGCGTCTGTAGGCGTCGTGTAACATCCTGAGTAATGAGTAATAACTAATAACACCAGAGGCGAGTGACAGCTAGATGGGGTCCGGTATTAATGCATTCACGACGCAGCTTGGGTGAAGTGTAAAGCGGCGTGGTTCACGTCCGGATTCGGCATTGTCCCAAATTGGAAGGAATTCTTACATAATCGCTCCTTCCTTATTCATGAACCAACGTCCAACGTCCAACCTCAATCAAGTCCACCTCCCATGGTCTGTTGGGTTCAACTCTCCCTCTGTACTCTGTATTCAAACGAGAATGCGAATTACCCTTGACATCCTCGCGGGATTGATGCCTCAAACGAATCCGAGGGCTGTCTTGCGAGCCTTGCGTGCGAGCTAAGACTGATCCTGGTCTTCTTGTTCTCTGTGGATAAACCTCACTGATATATCCAAAAAAACCCAGATCGTGTGTCTGGAACTGAAATGCCCTGTAACTGCTTCAGAAAGAGAGGGTACACATTGCTGTTCTATCAGTAGGTCGATCAAGATCAGCAGCGCTGGTTCTGGTAGGTCGACCAGTGCTTGTTTGTCCACCGCCCTCAGCCCTCGCCCTTCCCAATCCCTCAATTCTCTGCTATATCACTGGCATCGGCTTTGTTCAGGGGCAAATATAGCTATGGCTATGCACAAGTTGTGGCCCAGACCTGTCTCGAGATGAAAACAGGACAAACAGCACGGGGAGGGCTTCAGGATCAAGCCCGTACAAAGTCGCACACAACACTGCGACCAACACATCAAGTGAAGTCTCCCCAGCCACCTCTTTGTATACTGCCGCACCATTTGCGCAACTCTAGGTTGGAGCGTTTCGCTCGCCTACAAGTCTCTCAATTCTTTCTTCTCACCCTTTCTCCAACTTTCTCATCACCCAATTGTTACATTCATCCACCAAACCATCGACATCTCGTTGACCGAGTGAGATAACCTCATCAGAGCACGCTTCCAACTCCATCCCCGTCTATACTACATTCTCCAAACCCAAATCCGTTCGCGCACCTTCGAAATGTCTTCCACTATGACCTTCACCCTGCCATTGAGATGCGCAGTTGCCTCGTCCATGGTCCTCGACCCTACCTTCACCCTTCTGTACGAGAACAACGAAAAGGCATTGAACCATCTCATCGCCTACAAGGCTCCCATCCCTGTTGACGATGTCCTCCACACTAGCCCCTTCATGAATTTCATCTTGGAGAAAGAACCTGGCCCCAAAGTCGGATACCCTGCCGTGCGTCCTGGAGTCACCGCCATGCGTCCATACTTGAACTCGACACCGTGTGGCCAGAAGCTCCTGAAATTCTGGCGAGAACTTCTCCAACTCCAATCCAACTGGGGTGTCGCCGCGGCTCAAGAGACCAGCTTCGACATGTACGTCAAACTCAGCCAGGTCCTGTACATTGACCGTGACGACACACGCCTGTACAACCACATCTGCCAGTACGTCCCTGATGCCGGCGCTAGAATTGCAGCATACAATCCTGGCCACCGAACCGTGCTCAACATGATGTTCAAGACCGAGAAAATCCGCCTCGCCAACCTCACCCAGAAAGCCGCGGATGCTCTCCACGCCTTCAAGTCTGCCGATGATTTCTGGCCCCAACAGGGCAAGCTGGTCGCCATCCTCGAGCATTATGAGAAGAAAGTTGCCGACTTCCGCGTGAGGAACGCCCGTCGCCGTCGCGAACGCAATGCCTTGAGAATGGCCGCCCAGGCACGCAATTCCGCCAACCTCAGCCGCCAAATGGGCATGGCCGGCATGACTCCTCATCTCCCTCACGTCGAAGACTCGGTCGTCGATTATGTCGAAGAAGTCAAAAACCAATACTTCTCCTTCAACGGTGAAGTCAACTTCTCTTAACTGAAAGGTATGACGTCCCTGAATCCTGATGTTTCTTCAACTAACCTGTACAGCTCCACGGTGCGCACCACACCCCGTTTGAGGCATGGATCAGAATCGATGCCAAAAAGCAGACGGGAAAAAGCACACGTTGTCGCTGCAGGTTACACACAAGATCAGTCAGGAGACACACACCAAGGTCAATGGCGCAGGACATGATCTTGTCGGAGCTGGAGAGACTCAAGCCCTCAATGCATGAGCAAATGGTGTGAAAGGAATGCATGAACAAAGGATGCAAGCCTAGTGCATGAGCCAAAGGTGTGAACAGATTGTGAACAAAGGCCGACGAAGAAGTCATCAACGAGGTATACCGAGAGAGAGGCAAAAGTCTGCAGCGCTATCCAATACATGTCCCCTCAAATAGAGATGACGATGGACCATCAATCACGGCCTTCACAAGTCAAGCCATGTATTTTGAGACGATGAAAAAATGGAATTTCACAATTGGATTGGAATTTTCTAGCCCTTCATTTTCTCCCATTGCACGCCGGAAATCATGACAGCAAAGGTTGGTGAAAGTAGACGTAGAGGTAGCAACGACCAGCTCCATGCGTCATCATCTTTCATCGTCCGGTTGGGGCTGGTCCATCGCATCCTCCACCAAATCGATTTCTTTCATCCCCAACGTCACCATCGCAAGACACACAAATCTCCACTGGATGTTTTTCACTTTTCCTTGGGGTTGGTCCCGCTCTACTTCCGGATGGCTCTCTGGTAGAAGGCCAACTCATCACCCTCCAAGACGTAGCCGTCGACACGACCACTCTGGCCCGGCCGCGAGCTGACAACGGCGTACAGCCGGCCGGCCTCGAACTGTCTCTCCAACGCGGTCTCGACCTTGCCGGACTTCTTCAACCTCTCCTCCCGCTTGGCCTGCACGCTCTTGCTGACCGACTTCTCCTCGGCAACCTCGCCCTTTTGGCCGGGTCGTTTCCGTCCAATGCTCGTACCGTAGTGTGCCTCGTACCAGGACTTGAAGGGGGCGGCGTCGATCTGCACCACGGCCGATTTGGTCAGGGTGTTGGTGCGCACCAGTTCGTTGTTGGAAGGATGGAAGGCGACCACGATCACGCGCGTTTTGCGGGCGACGCCCTCGCTGCCCCAGGAGAAGTTGCCGCTGTCGATGCGCAGTGCTCGGTATTTGGTGTTGCCGCCTCGCGTGCGCACGAGATGGATACGCTTATTGCCGATACGGGTGTTGGCTGGTTGACGGCCCTTCTCGAACGCTCTGTTCAACAGGAAAACTCATGTTAGATTTCTTTCTTCTCTTCCTTCTTTCCCACCGAGGGATGTGAGGGGGGTTGTAGAAATTACCTCTTCTTTCGGTAGTATGCGCGCTTCGCACCAGTGGCGGACCGCTTGTGGCGGCTGTCTCGTGAGATACCCATGATTGCGAAACCGAAGAGGACTGTAGGGCGAGCTTGTCAGTACTTGAGGATGTGCAGCGATTGGGATGCCGAGTAGTGTGCGGTGGGAGGAACGCAGTCAAACACGGTTCTTCAAGGAAAGTTTCAAAGGCTGCGTTCTCCTCGATTCGGTCGGGGAGGGTGGCCGTGTGCGCAATGGAGAGGTAGAGACTGACCTGACAGTCACCAGCTCTTCAGCGAGCAATTAGAGTATACTTTCGAGGAATTGGCGTTGGGTGAGGTGGGATTCGAGGTCGTGTGGAAAATCGGCGAGACGTTGGTTGCTTGTGGTGAGGATTCTGTGCGGCCGCCAAGACCCAGCACCGCGCCAAGACTTTTGCGCACACGCTGATTTCGAACTTCTTTCCGCAGGCCAACAACTCCCACTTGATCGGCCGCATTTCACGATTCGTCCTCTACAGAACTTCCACAAACCACCCACTCCAATCCTCCCAGTGTTGTGTGCGATTCCCCGAATAGCGCCAGGAACTCGCAACAATGTACGTGCCTTCGATTGCGCACCAAACCCTCGCCCAACCTTTGCTAATCTTGCCCGAATCTAGGCTCATCCCCAAGGCCGACCGCAAACAAATCCACGAGTACCTCTTCCGTGAGGGTGTGCTCGTGGCCAAGAAGGACTTCAACCTCCCCAAGCACGGTGACATCGACACCAAGAACCTCTTTGTTCGTGCCGACCCCTTCCCCGATGAAGATGAAGTTTCTCTCTGACGATTTCATCTCTAGGTCATCAAGGCTTGCCAGTCGCTCACCTCCCGCGGCTACCTCAAGACCCAGTTCTCGTGGCAATACTACTACTACACCCTGACCCCCGAAGGTCTCGACTACCTCCGCGAATGGCTCCATCTCCCAGCTGAGATTGTCCCTGCGACGCACATCAAGCAACAACGAACCCACGCCCCTCCTCGAGGCATGATGGGTGGTGAGGACCGCGAGCGCCGTGGCGGAGGCCGTGGCGGCCCACCACGACGTGACGGTGACGGTGGATACCGCCGTCGTGATGCCGGTGATGGAAAGGAAGGCGGTGCGCCTGGCGAGTTTGCCCCTACCTTCCGCGGTGGGTTCGGTCGTGGCCGTGGTGCCCCTCCGGCTTCGTAGAGGGTTTCACGCAGAAACGTCTGGAGCGTCACAATGGGCACGGATTTCAGTCAGCTGGCGTGCCTAGCGTGGCGGAAGATATTGGCGGAAATGACCTGCTGGATGCAGATGAAAATCAAGCCAGCCAGCCAGCAATTATGAGCCGATCCAGCAGATGGCTGCGCTCGCCCAAATCAAATGAAAAAGCCACTTGATCGGTCATCCTTTTCGTTATTTACATTTGTTTCCGGTTCTCCTTTGCTTCTGTCGAAGACAGCCCAGCGTTGATTCAGTCAAAGTCCCCCCTTTCCTTTCGCAGTCTATCCATCCGGAGCACCGAATGCAGCAGGACGTTGGCCCCCGTCGCACAATCGTCCTTTTCACACCACTCGGTAGGTGCGTGGCTGATGCCATCTTTACAAGGAATGAATATCATGGCCGTGGGACAGTGCAAGCTGGTACCGACACTGTCATGCCCTGCTCCGCTGGTCATTCTTTGCATCTTTCTCTCAGCATTCTCCCCCAGAAGACTAGCGGCGCTGTCCTCGATGCACCTGATAGCCTCGGAGTTGAACAGCACTGCCTTGTTTGAAAAGTCCTCCTTAATATCGACGCTGAATTTCCCTTTCTCGATGAGGTTCGTCCCTTCAGAACCGCCCACCGACTCGAGGATCTGTTTGGTTCCCTTCTCCAGTGTCACAAGCCCCTCATCGGAGGGATGGCGTATGTCGAGACTGAATCTCACCTCGCCGGGGACAGTATTGACACTGCCAGGGGACACGCTGAGCATTCCGACGGTGGCCAACCCACCCACGTGTTCGGCTAGCTTTCTAATCTCCATTATGAGCGCCGCCGCGCGTAAGAGGGCATCGGCCCGGTGGACGAAGTCTGTCGTCCCGGCGTGGGACTGTCTGCCGGTGACAGTCACGGTGAACCACTTGTACGCCTGGACGCCCTCGACCACCCCGATGAGCTGACGCGCCGCTTCCAGCTTGGGGCCTTGTTCAAGATGAAGTTCGAAATGCGCTCCCAGCCTCACCCCGTCCTGGTGACTCGCGGGCACGGTGCCTAAATATCCGATCCCTTCCAACTCTTCCTTGACCGTGGTGACTGGTGAACCGTCCGCGACGCTCCTCGTGCTCCAAGCGGTCTCCAACGGTATCCGTCCCGACCACACACCACTGCCCATCATCGAGATGGGATACTTGGCGCCCTCTTCGTTGGTCCAGTTGACCACCCCGACCGGTCCCTCCGTCTCGATCCAGTTGTCGTTGAGAACTTTCAGCATCTCAAGCCCAGCGGTGACCCCAAGGACACCATCGAACCTCCCTCCGTTGGGCTGTGAGTCGAGGTGACTTCCGACAAACGTAGCCGGAATACCGCCATTCTTCAAGCCCGGCCGGATGGCAAAGACATTGCCCATTTGATCGACCGAGGTTTTGCAGCCCAGGCTTTCCGTCTCGGCTTTGAACCAGTCACGCACCTTCTTATCCTCCTGGCTGAGGGTGAGTCGTGACAGGCCCGCCGTGGTTATCTCGTCCATGGAGCGGTCTTGGGCCGGTAGAGTCCATCGCGCCGTCGAGTGGATGGCGTCCCAGAGTCGGTCGGGGTTACTTTGCAATTTCATCAGGTTGCCACCTAGCTCGGTGGTGCGTAGACGTATGCATGGTGAGGATGTAAAGCCTCGTTGCCGAAACAATGCTTTGAGACATGTGGTATTGGTCTGCCTAGGAACCGAGAGATAAAGCCCTCGTCTCATAGTTGAGCTCTACTCTCAAGGCTCTGGTTGAACTGAGGGCGACGTTGGTTCTGTAGAATGATCCAACATGTCCTAGTAACTTTATCTATCTCCTCCCCGCATCGGAGATAAGTGGGAAAAGGTGTGGCGAAACCCCGCTGGGAAATGCGTGTCGCCGCTTTGACGGCTAGAAAAGACCCCATCTACGGCATTGATTACTGAGCAAAGCATCATGTTGAAGTGAACAGGCATCGACATATCATAGACAACATTCGTAATGCGCTCCATGACACAGGTCGAGTTTAGAATCGCTCAAATCTGAGTCAAACGGTTCGAGGTTGTTAAAGCCTAGGTTAGCCTCCGACCGGTGACAGCCAGTTTCTTTTCCAGCAATAACGGGGAGTCCTTTATATAGCTCTGTAGTCTCACCGGATATCGAGTCACAAATATCTCTAAACTCTTCAAAATCTTCATCTTTGAATTGAGAAGGGGAGAGCGAAGAGCGGTCCCGTCGTTGAAAATCCCGGAGCTCCTGCAAATTCTATGGCTTTGGGGCTTTGTTATTCTATGCCACACCGACGGGATCAGCCCGAGAATCGAAAGCATTGGGGGATTGGGTATGTGACTGAGGAGTGGCAGGGCCGGCGAGATTGAACCAAGAATGTTTTGGGGGAACTAATCTGCACTCAGACCATCTATTGTGAATTGATATGGAATGTAGAGTCTATCACTTTCCTCACCTTTTGACTTTCGCTGACCGTTCTAGGGACGTTCTCGTGCATAGTGAGTATGGATATTTACCGGTACACAGTTCCTCAACCTCACCCTTGTAAAGATGCAGGTAACATGCCATCGAATGCTCTATTCGCTCCCACTTGAAGTGTGTTTGTACGATGAATCGTCCCGGTCCACTCTCTAGGCGGCACTTTCCTCAGCTTCCATGACGTCTCGTTCGTCGTCGGTGTTCAACTGCTCTTCTGGTGAAGGAGTACGGGGAAACATTGGTAGGGCAGGTCGATCTATCTCAGTTTCGTCAAAATCGGTCGATTCTGCATATTTCAGGAAGTTGCAAAGACTGGAGCATGAAATAAAAATGGACCCTTCAATGTTGCCGAACTTCTCACAGAACTCCGCACTCGCAAAATCTCGTAAGTGTAGTTGAAGGCCAGAGTTGGGATCAAGATTCGGCTCCCCGCTGGTGTATCGGAACACGTGAGCTTCGCATCTAGTTCTCCATCCCTGCCGACCATCCTTTTGCTGCAGCGTTGGTCGCCAAACAGAAACTGTAGCTGACTTATCCCTGTAAGAGATATCGAAGGTGGCTAAGGCGCGTACTCTCAAGCCCGAGCCTAGGATGTATTCATCTGCTAGATCTCTGAACGCTTTGGCATTTTGTGAATATGCTATTTCCATCACCAATCCAGGAAACCGTTGTTTCATGTGACCAAATTGCCCGTCCGGGTCATGTGGGCCGTATGCTGGGTCTGAAGGTATGAATTTGGCTGATGCATGAAAACTGATATCCTTAGCAAACTCTGACGAGGAGCCCTCGGTAATGTTGAGTAGTTGGCGTGTAATTTCGCAGTGGACTTTCGCAAGGAATTTCTCATGGATTGCCGACGGCATTCGAATAACGAAGAGGCGGCGTGAAGGGAAGTAATCGTACCTATAGCCAATTTAGTACTAGTATAGTTTTGTTGGGTAAGTATCCAGTAGATAACCTGCACACCGAAGTTTATTTCTCCAGAACTCGTCATCCGAGTGTTGTCTTTCCAACGCGTGAAATTGTGGCTCATTGATACTGAATTCGAGAAGCCCCGTATGCCAGGAGTAGTGACCTCTCTTGTATTGATTAACGGTGCTTGTAATCTGGTGGACAACTTGAATGGTTGGAACTTTCTCGTCAGACGGTGGACGAGCTGCCGAGGGAGAATCCTGGTAATTCAACATCGGCGTCGGCGTCGGCGTGACAATGTCAGCTTGGGCTTCTCCGGGATTCATTGCTGTGGTTAGGATCGCGCTCTCATGCGCGCCAAACTCTCCTAGAAGAACGAGAGAGGAAAGATGGGAATGCGCGACGTCGTCGCGCGCACTCAACCGAATGCATCTCGTGCCAAGACACCGTCATGTGCAGAAACGCAAAGAGTAGTCACCATAGACCTGGTAAGTAACATTACATGACGGTATTATACCTTGATTGCATTATAGCCTCCATACAACGACAGCGAGGTTCAATATTTAGTAGTTCCAAACCACGCTAATTTGGGCTGACACCGTGTGTCCCATGTCGCCCGCGGTAACCCCTTACAGCAAGGAAATAATACCTTATTACTGAAGCACAGTTTCAAGACAGCGCGCCTCTGCAGCTTCGCGGACCATGTGGAATCTAGAGATACAGGCCCAGTCAATCGTCATTGGCGCCTTGTCTTGAGAGATGAGTCAAGCCTGCATTTCCTGCATGGCTCCGACCAACGCATGCTCGTGATTCATTGACCACCGGCCACACCTTTCGTCTCTGAAGGCACCAGCGCCGCATTCGCAACGAGACGACAGGGTCAAAGTCTCCTCAACCCTCATGTTCGACCTCGAAGAGCCCAAGTCGAGGAAGCGGTGAAGATCCTCACAGCAGCCTACCGATATCGAGCAGGTGCCTACCGCAAAGAAACAGAACCCGTTTCCCGAAAGCCCCCAGCCTTGCCATCGCCCTCCAAGTTTCTGGGATACCCTATCTAAAATTATCCAATTAAGTCGGAGTTCGTTGAGGGAATTCATACCAACATCGGTCGTCAAGTATCCCACGGGACGAGCTCAACAACGGCTTAACAGATTTGCTCGGCATAATGGCCCTAATCTATCACACCCCGTACAGTGGTAATTTCGAGCAAAAGTTGATCGATGTCGGAATTTATTCGAAGCGGGGCGTGCTGAGAGGGGAGCTCGTTTTTATGTGGGTATGTGGTTGCAACCATTCTTCAGGTGGGGTTTTATATCCCTGAGCAGGGATTTCCGGAATTAGAACTCAGTCCTTCGTCTCCCGATCAACCCTGTAGACCTTGAAGAGCTCCTGCTGATCCTTGGGTGCAGTTGATACTCCGAGAGCACTTTCGATCTGGTCGGAGAATAGGAGCATCGCCGTTGCGTTGGCCATGAGCGCGAATCCTATGACGGCACGGGTTTTCGGAGGAATCGATCTGTAGGAACTGTCGAAGGTCAGTCAAAGCACGAGCAGCGGTAGGAAGGACTGAGCGTGGGAACTTACGACCAGAGGGACATGGCGACGGGATTTTCGAGAAGGGCTGGCGACAATGAAGCCAGGAGAGTCAAATTCCAGCCCCAACTAGGTTGTCTGCACTGGGGGATAGAACAGTGTAACGTCGAGCAATGATGAATCAGGCAAGCAAAAGAAAACAGCTCCGGCTTGAAGCTGGATTGATGCGCCGGCGAAGAAATCCGGGGAGCTCGGCAGACTTTCTCTGAGTGGAAGACGCCTAACTGCCCATAGTAGGAGCCCTGCGCGTAAGTTTGCACGTGACTTACCGCAACGGCCTCCTGCCGCTTTAAAAGCTATCGCTCGCGACGCACCCTTGCAAGTTGAACGAGATGTGTCCTTCCATTTCTCCATTATTTCTCCCACTTGTGACGATTTGACCGCGGAAACCCTTGCACGATGATCCAGTCAACGAACAAGTCCGCAAGATGGATGGGCATGGATGGGTCAGATTGGATTGGGAAGACAAACACCACGTCATCCACATATGGGGACGAGACGTCGGCTACGATGAACGGTACTGGATTCCGGGAGAATGCCTTTGGGATCGTCATGAAATGGGCAGCATCTGACGCACGATTAGACAGTCTCCAAGTACTGCGGTAGGTGGATCAGCCCATTCTTTTCCAGGTGAAGTATCCATTCGAGTGGTGATCCGTTGGGCGCATACTGGATAGAGGTTCCGATAATAATAATATTATTATTATGCTGTGAGATTTGCTGTCGGGCCCAAGGACGCACCTGGAGCATGGAGGTGGGCTGTAGAGCAACGTGGTTGGTGCCAGGTTGAAAGTCATTAGAGGAAGTCAACCGATTGGAGGGAGGACGAACAACGTGGGGCCGAGGGGCTTGGGCCGGGGGGAATGCGCCGAGGGCGAGGGGGGGTGCTCGGGCCTCTAAAGGTCTCAGTTCTCACTGCTCAGGTGTGAGCGGCGATGGCGTCCGGATGCCGGGAGTAGGCGCCGCACGGTCACTGAATGGCAGTTGACTCTCCAGCTGCCCACACTGGTCTCCAGCTTCTGGGAGGCGAGAGGGACTCAGTGCGCTCACGATGGACAACCACAGGCTAAACCGCGCCGGCAGCAGGCTGAAGCGATGGCGTTGGCTGCTGGTGGAGGATTAGTGGCAAATGATGGCGTGACCCTGGCACTTAATCTGTGTGGTGTCCAAGCGTCAAGGGATACCGAGTGCTGGACAGCATTGCCCTTGTAGGAGACTCGATACTCCGTAGTGGTTGGTGGCACATCCGTACGACCATTACGGAGCACTGGCAGTTCAGTGATAAATACTGCCATGTTCTTGGTCAAGCGGCTGCAACCGTCCCGGCGCCACGGGGACGCTCGGGGCCCGTGAAGGAGGAGAAAATCATCCCACTGGCAGCATGGGGCTTGTGGACAGCGACGGTGGGCAGTACAGGACTGTACGAAGCACTCCGTTGATAAGTGGACAGTGGATCGTGGGACACGCAGGGCTCTGCTGCTTCGTCCTGGTTGCATTGTGGTATCTGACGGTGCTGAATGCCTCTGTCCGGCACGCCCAGGCGATTCATCCTGGGTCATTCACATTCAATATTACCGAGTACTACTGATCATGCCAGTGTATCGTTCATGGTTCATGATTAATCGTTGGAGGGCAATCTTAGGGTCTTATGTTTGCCGAGCATTCGGGGGGGCACTGGTAACCCAGTCCAGTTAGCAGCGGTTAACCAGCACCAGCAGCCAATTCCCACGTTTCCGAGATTTCTCAGCCTCCCTACGGAGTCGCTGACGGAGCCCCTCGGCCATGCTCCCAGCAAACTGGGTTAAGCCCCACCGGCGGTTGGCCCAGGGTGACCAGGGCCTGAAACAAGCCACTGACTAGACAGCCCCGGCGACTCTGGAGTCACTTTGACGTTTTCCGTTGTGCGAGTCGATCGCGGTTACTTGCACGCAGACGCATCCAAGCATGGCAAAAATGAACGTTGGCGGATGTTGTCGACAGGGTGTGCTCTGACTGGGCAGCGGCGTGGTGCCTGGGACTCTGCTAATTGGGGCAGTGGTCAACCGACGCGGAGGCTGTCAGTAGGCTGTAGGCTGTATGCTGTAGGCTGTACTGGGGAGGACAGCATAGCAATCGATAGCCACGGTACCCTCATCTCTAACCCCGGAGGGACGGAGCCCACCAAATCCAGCGCGGAAGGGCCAATAATGGCTACGACGGCTAACTTGGGCCGCTTGGGTTACCTGTGTGCACCTGAACTCCCACTGCCCACAGCCCCGTGTCCAGTGCGAGCACCCATGCCTGTGCCCGTGCCTGTGCCTGTACCCGTGCCTGTGCCTGTGCCTGTGCCTGCAGCCCGCCGCCCGCGGCCTGCTGGCAGTGCCCGGTGTCTGCGAGTAGGTGGCGCTCTCCAACCGCCGCCGGGGACCACGCTGCACTGCACACGGCGTGGACGACGGCGCACACCACAGTTAAAAAAAAAAAAACCGGCCTGTGACAACAGATAGGCGCCGAGAGACTCGAGAACCAATTCTTGTCGATGGTCGTAACTGGGAAGGCAACTGGCGAATCTCATGGGCGTGGGATTGAGTAAGCCAAAAAATCCGATTCCATTTGCGCCGTAGTTCCAAATTTGCCTCGCCTCGAACTCCATCTTGCTTCCCTCTCCTCATTTTCCTTTCCCGCAGTCTGCAGTCTTCACAGCAACCACCAGGTCCATCTAATCCCCCCCAACACCCGACTCTGTCTGCCTCTCTTTCATCCTCTCACTTGGTACTCGGGGTTTGAGAGCGGTCTGCTGCTGCATCTTCCGCTTCCTCTTCGCAATTTCCCCCCGATCTGCTGGAGTTGGTTGGGTTTGTGCTTTTTCTGACTCGGCTTCGGAGCTCTTCGTCCTTTGACTCTTCATCTGGTGACTTTTTCTCCCCGGTGCTCTTCCTGGCGCCTCTCAGGCTGACACTCCAACCACACAGCCGACCGCTGCCGTCGATAATCCTGCCAGCCTCCTGCTCCCTGCGTTCCACCGACGTCCTTGGTCAACGTACAACTGCCCGACCCAACCCTACCCGACCCTGAACCAGACGAATCCAAGCCAGTCCACCATGGCCACGTCCGCTCCCCAATCGCCCAAGCTCGACCGTTATGTCATCATCCATGTTGCGACCACGTGCGATGAACACGGTGTGTATGTGACAAAAGACTCGGCCGAAGTCATTGAGTTGGGATGGATTTTGCTCGACAGTAAGAGTTGTGACGAGGTACGTGCTTCTCCCAGAATTGATCTGAAGCGAGACGACGTCTGTAAAAAAAAAAAGGAGCCGGAGATTGACGATTGATCCAGTTGTATCGAGAGAGCGTGCTCGTCAAGCCGGTCAACACCCCTATCACCCCTCTCTGCAGTGAGTGCCTTTGTCGGGAAGCCGGAGATTTGCATGAACTGATCTTGAAATCACAGCCAGCTTGACCACGCTGACCTGGGAACACGTCCGCAACGCCGGCTCATTCCGGGATGCTGTGGCTCGCTTCGACCACTTTGCCCAAGAGCATCTTATATCCAAGAACCTAGAGTTCTCTTTTGTGACACTGGATTCCTGGGACTTGCGGGTCCAGCTGCCGCGAGAGGCTCGCGACAAGGCCGTCGTCCTACCGGCCTACCTGCAACACTCCCGCACCTTCGACCTGCGCTCAGAATACGCCCGTTGGCAACAGCATCATCCGGAGTCCCTCCCATTTGGCCCCAGCTCTCTAGCAAACATTTGTGCTGCCTTGGAGGTGGAGCCTGTACAATCGTCGGCCCCAATCAAGCACAACCTGCCCTTTCACCTGCAGGCCCTGGCGCCTGCCTCCCCCCGCCGTGCCATGGAAGAGGCAGTCACGCTTGCCAGGGTGCTGCGAGGTCTGATCCGGAAGTCTCAGCCCGCGCATGACCATCCTGAGGTTCTGACACGTCCCATGGATGCTCGAGCCGATGTGAACGCCTTTTTAAAGGAGCGAAGCAAGGTCCTGCACATGAACGGCCTCCCGCACGACACCACCCAGTCTGAACTGGAAAGCTGGTTTACTCAGTTTGGTGGACGACCTATCGCCTTCTGGACCCTGCGTACTCCTGACCAGCACAAGCCAACCGGTTCAGGTTTCGCAGTCTTCTCTTCCCACGAGGAGGTATGTCTCAGTCTCCCCTCTGCCACACCCTTATTACCTTCACATGCCCTCCACTCCCGCTCTTCCCGACTGACACCACCCGCTGACATCTTTTCTCCTTTTGCCAGGCCGCTGAAAGTCTCTGCATGAACGGACGCGCCCTTAACGAGAAGGCCATCGAGGTCTCGCCTTCATCAAGTCGAGTCCTCGATCGTGCCGCCGACATTCTGACCCCCTTCCCCCCGAGCAAGAATCGACCACGTCCAGGTGACTGGAATTGTCCTTCTTGCGGCTTCTCCAACTTCCAACGCCGCACGGCCTGCTTCAGATGTTCCTTCCCTGCCGCCGGCTCTGGCGGTGGTGGTGCTGATCCCTACGGCAGCTACAATGCTTACGGTTATGGACCGCCTCACATGATGGGCCATCATCCTCACATGGGCCATCATGGAGGTCACGGCGGCATGGGTCATCATCATGGGCGAGGCGGAGCTGGCGTCGTACCTTTCCGTGCAGGTGATTGGCGATGTGGTGCCGAAGGGTGTCAATACCACAACTTCGCCAAGAACGTCAATTGTCTGCGCTGCGGTGCTCCTCGCTCGGGCGCTGCTGTGGTGGTTGACTCTTCATACCCATCTCCAATGGGCCCTCCCTCGGATTTCGGCATGGGACCAGGCTCGATGACGAGCACCCCAGGACCTGCTCCCTACGGTGCCGGTGCCGGTGCATTCGGCTCTGGTGCTGCCTTTGCCCAGGGTCCCAGTCAGTACGGGATGCCCTCTGGTATGGGTGCTCCAGGGGGCGCCTTCCCTCAAATGGGTGGCATGACTCCTGGCTACGCGTCGAGCAACATGTCGCATTCGTCTTTCGGCCCGGCGGCTCAGGCGGCTTTCAGTGGCGCCGCTGACACCACCGCGCCTGGTCATGGTCCCCAGAACGGCTTTTATGGCAACGACCCCAACGGCGCCGACCCTTTTGCCTTCCTCTCTGCCGGATTGGGCAACTTGAGCGTCGGAGACGAAAACCAAGGTCCTCGTCGCAACGGTGGCCCTCAGAGCGCCAAAAGCCCGGCCTAAGCCTACCTCAACTGAACTCGGCCGACCACTCCGCCTCTCAACATCATTGGAGTTCTTGACTCATTAACGACTTCGACGACACATTTCATGTTGAGCAAAGGTGTTTGCTTCTTTATTCATTTCATGTACTCGGCTCTTGCAGATTCATGCACATCTGTTTCCTTGTTTGTATCGTGGATATTGGCGGGCGGTGCTGGAGGCTGGCTGGGTTGAGGTTCTTGATCGACGGCAGCGGGGCAATCTTTGCATATGATGGACGACCTAGACCCTTGGCTTTGTTTTCTTCTCGGCTTGTGGGCTTGGTATCTCGACGGATCCGCGACTGCGGGTGTTTTGAGAGCATTCAGGGGAGCGCGGGCAGGGGAAAACAGGGAGCGTCCAGGTCTCGGAATACTGGTACAGGCTGCAAAATATATCTGGAAGGACTGTGCGTCGTGCGTGTAGGATGTGTGTCTGAGCTATTGCCAGCATAGCGAAGGAGCGGAACATGGAACAATACTTGAAACTATGGACAAAATCGCAAAATATTCGTTTAGCATGGAAACAACAAAATATCAACAGAGGGACCTGGCCTGCTACCCAGGTGGATGGCTGACGGCTGACGGCTGACGGCTGACGGCTCACGCCTAATGGGACATGGGTATCACAGGCCGTGTGCGTTCTCAAGCGTGGGATGCGAAAGGTGGGAAGGACAAGGCTACTTAGGAAATGCACGGGGAGGACTCGAAGGTCAAAAGGGTATTCCAGCACTTTTCCTTTCCGAGGTACTTATCAAGACTGTATCAAGAAATTGGGGTTTCTTTCTCTTCATCGTGTTGAGGATTGATTCAGTAGTGAGATTACCAATGTGCTGCGCTTCGCGAGACCAACACTAATAAACTACCATTCAACCACGAGGGCCAGGAGAGGGGGGGAGGACATACTCTATACGGGGAACGAACTGGGGGGTTGGGGGCATTGGATAATCTCTACTTGAAAAATGCTGTCTTGTCTTGTAAACCTGGGGGACCTCCTTGATCTCGCCGGCGACGGACATTCACCATACACCACGCATCACGCGGCCAATTCGGCTCGCCCCTGTGCAACTCTCCATCCACCAGTTGCAAATATCGTGCCGTCCCCTTTCAAACGATTCCCTTCGTCGGCCTGGTCCTGTCACACATGGCCACCCCTCTTTGGGACGACCATTCATCACCGAACCAGCGACACAGCATGGGGGGGGCATGGGCAAGGCCACGGGCCGAAAGAAAACGAGAACTCCACTTGGTAGTGTTTGATGCAAGTCGCCGAAGAAAACCGTCGCGTGCCGTCCAGGTTTCGCCCTCTTCGCCCGTGTGTAACTACAAAGAGACCTGTCGCTCGCTGGCTTGCGTCACCACCCCTGTCGGAACGGCCTATACTTGAATCGGTCCCGTATTCACAATCCAATCAACCCCACTCCCCCTTCCATAAACCGGCCATAAACATGTCCCGACTCCAGGGCTCAAAGTGACTACCCCTGGACCTGCGCCTGGGCCTGCTGCACGGCTTGGTTGACCACACTCTGCAACACTTCTCGGTCCCCGGGCTCCAACGTCGCTGTGAGGTTTTGGTACAGTTGTGGCTGCTCGGCCTGAAGCTTGCCCAGGGACTCCTTGAACGCGGCGTACGGGTCGAACTTGTCAAGCGGCGACTCGAGGAGGCTATCCTCGTCGAGGACGCTGTCATGGTCGTCATCGGCCAGCGCCCCAAACTTCTTTGCCTCTTCGCTGAGGAAGTCTAGGTACGCTTGCGACTCGTCTTTGATGTCACCCTTGGTGTCGGGTAGGGTCGCAGCGTTGACATTACCCCATTCCTGGCCCTGTGCTTCGGTGGGTTCATCGGCCCAGTCTTCAGCCTCGTCATCTGACCCGTACTCGGACAGCGAGTCCGAGACGGCGTCGGATGCCTTGGCGGCCTCTTCACGCTGTTTGAGGGCGGCAGGAAGCGTGCGGAAGAGATACGTCGCCCCTGTCAGGAGGCGCGGCCAACCGGTTTGCACCGACTGCGGGACTTGGTCGGCGCGGATGGTCAGGAGGGAGGAAATGGCGGCAATACACAGTTTCTTGTCGTGGACGCGACGGAACGAGTCGATACTCCCGAACCAAAGGGAGAAAAACTTGTTGGTCCAGCCGTGGGACTCGAGGACTTGGAGAGCCAGGATCGGGTTGTAGTAGATGGCGTTGATGACCATTTCTATCAAGTGGATCTTGTAGCTCTTCATGATGGTCTTGACGCCGGGACCGGTGAGGACTTCCATTGGGAGGGTCACAAAGGTTGGAATGTAACTCTCGATTGGGCCACCTCGGAGGTTCAGCATCATTGCCTCAGCGAGTTTACACCCGCAGATACGGTCGACGCCTCCAACCTGTGGATTCCCGAAGATGTCGCGTACCATGCCGGCAATGGCAGCAATGTACGGTGGGTGGTTGATCAATCTTTGCTGGCCGTATGAAACAAAATTGTCCAGGGCGGGGAGCATGTCTTCCAAGTATAGTTCGGCGCCGTCTTTGAAGGTCTTGTGCATCAGTTCAAAGGCTTGCCACATGGTTTCGGATATCGACTTGGAAGCAAAGGTACACGAGTCGATGATTTCAAAGATCTCGTTGTAGAGATCGTAGAGCTTTTTCTCCAGCGTGATGGTAATGACGGGCATAAGAATGGTTTCCAAGAGGGCAAGCACATCGGGTGTGGCTTCGAGGGTAAGGATAAGAGTACCAATGGTCTGGAGGACGCCCAAGGCGGCGATTGACTTGTCGTCGAGATAATCTCCATATCCTCCGTCTCCAGTGTCAACTGCTCGGGCCTCGTTTCTCTCCAGGATTTCTTTGACGATTCGGAGATATGTGTCTCGGAGATTTTCGCTGAGGGCAACGGCGAAGGGCGTCAGTTGTTCGGCGAAGACTTCAACAAAATCCTCCATGACGTTTGAGAGCGCGTCAACGTCTACCTCATTCATCAACTTGAGAAGTTGGTGCATGATTTGCGGGATGTTGGTTTGCATTGCCGTTCGGACTGCGTCATGCCGAATCAGCGGTTGCAAGGCCAATGCGGCCATGACCCGGACTGGCAATTCTGGATCGGCCATGGACTCGAGAATATTGCGATAGATGATCATGACGTTGTTTTGGTCTTTGAAGTCCAACTGATCGAATCGCTCGGTTGTCTCACAAGCCCTGGCGCGGAGGAAGCCATGCGGTGACCTGAACTCGGGGAAAACGTGACGTGCGAAGAAGTATTCGACCTGGTCCGCAATGGGGCTCTTCTTGGCCAGTATGACCGACGCAAGGGCACCGATCATGCGAAGCGCGCCATCCTTTTCTCGCGGGTTCTTCTGGTCATCGGGGGCAGATTCGTAACGTGAAACCACGTCGTTGACGTAGGACAGGATGACATATGTTTGTTGTTTCCGATTCTTGGTCAAGGCCACCAAGAAATTGATTGCCGCCATGTCCGGTGCGGCGGCCTCTTCATACAGGTTCAGCTTCCGTTGCAGATAATCGGGCGGGTCGTCGGTGAATAGTTCCATGTCCTCGTCTGAAAGGCACAGGACGGGGAAGACGAGATGCTTGACGAGACTGTCCATATGTGGCTTGAGCTCGTCCCACATTACCTTGGGCCTCACGCACTCCTCGAGAAAGATCAAGGTGTAGGACAAAGAAGCCTTGCTCAACCAGTGGTTCCCTCCGACCCACTTTTCAATCTCCCCCAGATATCCCTTCAGAATTTCGGGGGCGAAGTTGGTGATGAAATTCTTGGCGAAATCTGCGTACTCTTTCTCCTGGGCAGTTGAAAGACCGGCAGGGTTTCCGTACCTCACGAACAGCCTGTTCAAGTTGGCGTAGGACCATTTCCGCGCCTTCCACCAATGGTTGCGCTCGCGTTCATCGGGATCCTCGCCCATGGCGCACTCTGGTGGCTCTTTGGAGATTATGGTCAAGAACAAGGTGCACCAATCCACGGTCGCCTGATGGGTATGAAGCGGTGGAGGCAAGGCATAGTAGATGGCGTGCTTGTAGCATTTGACGCAGGCCCTTAGCAACTCGCCTGCTTCTAGACTGCTCTCGTGCACGAGGGTGTTGGCAATGCCCAGCAAGGTGGGGAAGGCAACATTGATGACCTTGTCCAAATTTCCCCGATCCTCTCCCGCACGAAAGCGATATGTCCGGCACACGGCCAGTAAAGCCTGAAGCCCCGCGTAGATTGAATTGGCATCTTGGGTGTTCAGCAATTGAAGAGAGATATCCATCAATTCGGGCCATCTTTTGGGGAAATCAATTTGCAGGACGGTTTGGAGGATGGGAATCAGTTGTGCCCGGATCAGTGGGGGCGACGACGACAGTATGGGGAGAAGACGATCTCGGAAAGGCTTTCGTTCGGGCTCGGAAATGACGGGGTGAGGGTTGTCTTCGAGGAACCACCCGCGTACTATGCGGTTCTTGAGATAGACGGCAGCAGAAAGCCGGGTCCCAGGGTCCTGTTCGGCCTGGAGAATGTCCAGGAGAGCGCCAATGAAGCCAGGGTGCAGTTCGGCGGCCTTCAGGGCAGTCTCAGCTTGGGATCGGACGGTTGCGTCGGCTGACAGGGTGGAATGGATCGTGGCTCGCAAATCCATGATGACGACTTGTGCCCATCGAGGGGCCAATACTTAGATACGGCAAAACAGCGTGGAAAGAAACAAAGGGACAAATGCAGAGCAAGTGACAGCCGGATTGGAACAGGTGCCCGTTGGTTCGTTCCAGTTCGAACACCACAACATTTACAATTTACGATCTTGGAGGGCGCAGGCGCCAAGACCGCCGACCCGTGGACGGCTTATGTAATCCGTGCCACGTCGGAAGTCTGAAGGAGCTGGATCGTGGATGATTCTTGATTCAGTTGCACAACAGCAACTTTAATCCTAGCCGTGTGGTCAGAAGCACAGAAAGCAAAGCAAGCACAGAAAGCAAAGCAAGCACAGAAAGCAGTGTGCGGCCGCTACTTGGATCTCGATGTCTTGATGTCTTTGGGAGCCGACCGCAGCCATCTATCTTTCCCCAGTCTGCTTCAACGTGGCCAGATGCACCGCATACCCCGACCCCGACCGGATATCGGGTGACAGGTTCTCATCAGGCACCCGCCAGACATCAAAATGCGCCATCAGCGAGTCCAGGAAGGCCTCAAAGATGGCGTCGGATCGGAGCTGTTGGGCGATGAGGACCACGGTGGCCTTTGTGCCTGCAGATCCCAGTTCGCAGACATCCACACACGTTTGCACAAGGGGCGAGACAAGGTATTCGTTGTAGACGCAGTCGCACAGTAGAAGCAGGTCGATGTTTTCTTCGGCTTCTATGACCCCCCTGAGGTTCTCAGCCTTGTCAGTTTCCCAGTCAAGAGACATGGTTTTCAGGACATTCTGTCGCCCGTTCGGTTTCGCCCTGTGGCCTTTCTTGGGATGGCCCACCTCCCGCACGGCGGCGGGCGAATTGGCCGTGATGTTCTCTTTCAGATGTTTCATCACGTAGTCCTGGTCGGTCAGAATGTAGCATTTCACGATGCGGGAGAGAACCAGGCCCATCAGGCCAGACAGCCCACATCCAAGCTCCACGACAACGGCGTCGTGGTGAAGGGCATCGAGGTTGGAAAGCAAGACAGGGAGAGACGCCAGCCAGGTTGCTAGCAACGGCGTGATCTTCCACAACACCGCACCGGTGGTGCCTTTGTCCCGGTTCGAGGTCAGGAGGCCTGGGGATTGTCGCATGACATAGTCACGGCCAGCAATTTCAATTTCAAGCTCATTGGCTTTGGAGTCCACGAAGCCGAGGCTGTGGCTAGGGATCTCTTGGCTGAAGAGAAGAAACGTTTCTGCAGGGCTCGGTTAGGAAGGCCACGCAGGAGGGAATTGGCTGAAAGGTACGGAGAACTGTGTACCTTCTCCAGCGTCTTCGATGGGAGGACCTATGACGCTGTGAAGCGTCGGAGGCGACATGCCAGCCCCCTGGTCGGACGGTGGCCTCGCCGAGCCCTGAACGAGGTGGAAATACGTAGTACTAATGCAAGTCTTGGGCAAAAGTGACAGGCCGAAATCCGAATCCCGGAGATAGTGGGGGATGAAGCGTGGAAGCGTGGAGGACGACGGGAAGCTGCATAGTAGCATCATTGCCACGTGAACTCACGTGATCTCACCCAATCTACTGACTAGTTGCTGCCTGCGCTGGACGAGTAAACACGAAGCCAGGTATTCCTTGGTCCTCCCTGTTGACAGGGTGACGATAGCGGCCAGAACGGCCCAACTACGAGCCGACCGTGTGCCGACGCAAACTGCGCCCTCCTCTCCTAATATTAGTGATCCTCCTGCGTCCTCCGTAATACCTTGCCCACGCTTGCCCCAGTCACGCCCAGTCCACCGCACCGCATCTTCCACCCGCCCCCATCACGAGCCACAATCTCCATTCCTGTACCAGCTGGACCTCAACGCACACTCACCTGTTGGCATCTCGTCAACACGGAGCCCTTCTACCCTCTACCCTAATAATCATTGGACAACTCCGCCCTGAAGCCACACGCGAACCCCCTCTCTCATCCCTCCACTCCAGCGTCCGGACTCGCGGAGGACGGATACTTGCGGCCAGCTGGTGTCATTTAGACCACTGACGTAACGAGTTAGCTCCTCTTGGATGCTTTGTGCCTCTCCAATCTGACATTGACTAGGTCGGTTGGTCCAGCACCGCAACGCCCACGAATCCAAACACGGGACAGGCAGCAAATAGGCTGGTGTCGACGACAACTGGTGCACTATCCTATCCTCTCTACCGCACCTCTCTCAGGTTGATTACCCTCAAAGACCTCGTCCTCTCCCACTGCCCCATCGTCGACCTCCTCCTGACATACCCACCTTGACCGAATCCGTCCTCTTTCACCTCCACCATGTCACTAAGTAACGACAACCGGCCGAGGAACGACGGCTATGTCTTTCCACACATGACCAAGAAGCCACCTTTCTCGGTCGAGGCCGCGGGCTACCAAAAGGTGGACGGCGAAACCATCCCACGACGCAACCCCATGGCAAAAGACAAGCTTATAGTTCTCCCGGCAGATGAGGTCACAACCGTCTACGAAAACCTCACCAGAGCTGCTGCCAAGTTTGGAAATGCAAAGGCCATCGGGACGAGAAAGATCCTCAAGACACATGTTGAGAACAAGATGGTCAAGAAAATGGTCGATGGCCAGATGAAAGAGGTGGAGAAGAAGTGGACATACTACGAACTCAGCGGCTACAACTACATCAGCTTCGTTGAGTATGAGAAGATGGCGCATGAGTGTGGCTCTGCCTTGGCCAATCTGGGAATCACCAAGGCAGACAAGATGCATCTATACGGTGCAACGAGGTAATTCCTGCTTCTCCCTTCTCCCTTCTCAGCGCATCATGTCGTGCTAACCAATCCAGCGCTCATTGGCTTGCCATGTCGCACGCTGCTGCTTCACAATCGATTCCCATCGTGACCGCCTACGACTCTTTGGGAGAGGAAGGGCTGAGACATTCCCTCGTCCAGACAAATTCCAAGGCCATCTTCCTCGACCCCAACCTCATTCCTACTCTGATCAATGTGCTCTCCGGGGCTAAGACCCTCGAAAGCGTCATCTATAACACAGAACCCGAGGTGAAGCCAGCCGACCTTGAGAAGCTCAAGTCTTCCTTCCCCCATTTGAAGGTTCTAAGTTTCGACGAGTTGCGAAAACTGGGCGCCGATTCTCCCGTCGAGCCCGTTCCTCCTGGCCCGGATGACTTGGCTTGTATCATGTACACGTCCGGCTCCACTGGCCCGCCAAAGGGGGTCACAATCAAGCACAAGGCGGTTGTTGCTTCCATGGCGGGTGTTCAAAGTATCGTGGCTCCGTACATCTCCCCTGCCGATGCTCTGCTCACTTACCTACCGCAATCCCACATTTTTGAATACATGTTCGAAAACGTCTGCTTATTCTGGGGCGGTACCATGGGCTATGGAAACCCCAAGACTCTGTCCGACACCTCTGTCCGCAACTGCAAAGGGGACATTCGAGAGTTTCGACCAACTGTGTTGATCGGCGTGCCTGCAGTGTGGGAGAGTGTCAAGAAGGGCATCATCACAAAGGTCAATAGCGGCTCCTTCATCGTCAGAAGCATGTTCTGGGGAGCCATGTCGCTGAAGCAGATGCTCCTCGGAAGTGGTCTCCCGGGCGCCGGCATTCTTGATGCGATCGTGTTCAAGAAGTTGAAAGATGCCACTGGAGGTCGCCTGCGTATTGCTTTCAATGGTGGCGGTCCTATTTCCCAAGAGACAATCAAGTTCATCAGCTATGCAATCACGCCCATGATATCAGGCTACGGACTGACCGAGACTTCTGCAATGGGGTGCCTTCAAGATCCACTGGCGTGGGATCCTACAGCACTGGGAGATATCCCCGGATGCATTGAAATCAAACTGGTTGACTTCCCCGATGCCGGTTACTATTCCACGAACAACCCCCCTCAAGGCGAGATCTGGATCCGTGGACCTCCGGTCACGGAAGGATACTGGGACAACGACGCAGAGACAAAGGAATCCATCACCGAGGACAAATGGTTCAAGACGGGCGATATTGGGCAATTCAACTCCCATGGCCATCTACTCATCATCGATCGAAAGAAGAATTTGGTCAAGACCCTGAACGGCGAGTATATTGCCATTGAGAAACTTGAATCGTCATACCGCGCCGCTCAGGTCGTTGGCAACATCTGTGTCTTCGCTGCTTCAGACCAGGCTAAGCCGATTGCCATTGTCGTGCCGGTCGAGGCGGCATTGCAGAAGATTGCAACGGCGAATGGGATTGTAGGGGAGAGTCTGGAAGAGATGGTACATGACAAGAAGCTGAACGCCATAGTGCTGAAGGAGATGCAGAAGACCGGACGCGACCAAGGTCTCAGCGGGATTGAAATTGTCGAAGGCGTCGTTCTGGCCGACGAGGAGTGGACTCCACAAAATGTAGGTCGTCTGACGAGTTTTCGTGGATTTTACTAACTCAGGACAGGGCTTAATCTCACCCGCGCAGAAGCTTCAACGCAAGAAGATCGAGGCGAGATATGCAAAAGAGATCAAAAAGGCATACAGCAACTAAAACTTGTACTAACACACGCAGCGCATGGTCTCCCAAACATGGACTGCATTGGTCTGCTGTTGAAAACCTGTCGCTCCCCCGGAGGATTGGAGGAAAGCTGCATGGTACAGATTGGAAGCTGGCTAGGTGTTTGGAGTTCGCCAATGCCAACGATATCTGCAAAGGTCCTTATTAGCTTAATATGAAGCAGTCTGCCTGTCTATAACATCTTTTCTGGCCCCCGAATGCCGCAGCTCTTGTTACAGAACCTCTAACTTGAACCAGCAATCGGCCAACAACCATGTGCAATTTGCTCTTGTGTCAGTCCGACGAGGAGCGATGACCAACTCATGCGTCATTTCTTAGACCCGGTTATTTTTTGGCCTCCCTTTGTCCAGTGACCGTTCTCGATGTCAATCATGGGACAAGAACCATCAGCCTGACATTCGTCAAAGCAGCAGATTCCCGGGTCTTTCCGACATTCGTTGCAAGTCGCACTTCCACCGTCGGTCTCATCGACCTGGGTCACTCCAACAACACCCCCTCCGTCGTTTCCGTCTGTGGTCTCTAAACTAGACATGTTTATCAGCCTTTGGTGGTGAGTGAAAGTCTCCTTCGGGTGCTCACACGCTGCCTCGCTCCTCAATACTGAGCGACATGGCATTCTGGGCGAAGACGCCAATGGCGATGAGCATGAAGGAAGCAATCTTCATTGTCGGCGATGGCTGGGGAGTGGAATTTTCTGTTTGGGACTGAAGGAGGAGACGCCATTCATGAGACATTTCCAGGTGAGATACGCGACATGGAGGTCGTTTTCTATCCAAGGGGAATTGTGTTCAAGCCACACACATTCCTGCCAAGTCACATTCCTCGACGTTGAATGGTACCAACGCGTCCTGGACCCAGCTCAGCACGCGTCCCTTGGTGTCCTCTCCATTGCTGCTTCCATTTTACTTATGCAGTCTGCTCCAGGGTCACAGCTGAGTGTGCTCTATTTCTTTAGCAACAGAACTACGGAACAAGATGCTGTCTCCAAGTACAGCCTGGTTGCTAGGCTATCTAGGCCTTGTTCTTTTCACAGCCACTTCAACAGCTCAGTCTACGTATTGGCTGGCGAACAAACCCAACGTGGGCAAGGTGGCGTTCGGAGACCAATCCTATCCAGTCTTCCGCAATGTCAAAGACTACGGCGCGACGGGTCGGTGCATGATTTGTGCATATCATGCTTGTTATGCTGACCGTGATTCCAGGGGGCGGGCTGATAGACGATTCCGACGCCATCAACCGCGCCATTTCAACTCCGGGAAACCGCTGCGGAGGGGGCAATGCAGCCAACGGATCCTTTTGCGAGTCGTCGACCGTTGCGCCTGCGCTGGTCTACTTCCCTCCGGGTACATACCTCGTGTCCAAGCCCTTGGTCATGTACTACTTCACGCAGATGGTGGGAGACGCCGTCACCCCACCCACTCTCAAAGTCCAGTCAAATTTCACCAATCTCGTGGGGTTAGCCGTTCTTGATGCCGACATCTATATCCCGAGTGGCAGTGGAGCGGAGTGGTATGCGAATCAAAACAATTTCTACCGTCAAGTCCGCAATTTCATCATCGACATGACCACGGCCCCTCTCAAGACATCGGGCATCCACTGGCAGGTTGCTCAAGCGACAAGTTTGCAAAACCTTGTGATCAACATGGTTGCCAAAGATGTGGTGAACAACGCACAGCAGGGCATCTACATGGAAAATGGATCCGGCGGGTTTTTCTCCGATATTGTCATCACCGGTGGCTCCATCGGGATGTATCTCGGAAACCAGCAATTCACCACGCGGAAGGTCCAATTTGATGGCTGTGCCACGGCCATCAAGATGAACTTTGACTGGCTCTGGACCTTTACGCAAATTACCATCACCAACTCGGACGTCGGCATAGACATGACCAATGGAGGCTTCTCCAACCAGGCTATTGGGTCCCTAGTGTTGTTGGACAGTGTCATCTCGGCCACGCAGGGCATTTTGTCCCCCTACACGCCCGGGTACAGCTCGCCTCAGGCCGCGGGGACTTTGGTGATTGAAAACGTTGATTTTACCGGCAGCGGGTCGGCCATCTCGGCGGCCGGTGGGACCCAGGCGAGGACGGTTCTTGCCGGCGGTCAGTTTATTGCCCTGTTTGCTCAGGGCAACGCCTGGACGACGGCGGGCCAGGCCCTCAACGGCCAAACATTCAACGGAACCTCTTGCAGCTATGTCAATGCCAGCCAAACGGCGTTTTCGGCCCAGGAGACCACCATCCAGAGACAGCTCGCACCTGTTCCTCGGCCTTCCGACCTTGTCGACAGCAACGGCCAGTACGTCTATCGAGTCAAGCCTCAATACGAGACCCTCCAATGGAGTTCATTCCTGAGTGCAAAGGCCAATGGTTTGGTAGGAGACGGTACTACAGGTAAAGCGCCTTCCAACCGCGGTCAGATCAGCGCGGTGCAACTAACAGGAGTCCCACCACAGATGATACCGTAGCTATGCAGGCCCTCTTCAACGCAGCAGCGTCGTCTGGTAAAGTCGTCTACTTCGACAGAGGGGCGTACATCGTCACAAACACCGTCAACGTGCCACCAACGGTCAAGATTACGGGAGAGCTGCTGAGTATCATCATGGCCAAAGGGTCAAACTTTGGAGACCAATTCAATCCGATCCCTATGTGGAAGATTGGAAACCCCGGCGATGTGGGTTCGGTGGAGATTTCCGATCTCGTGTTCGAAACCCAAGGACCCTGTCCCGGAGCGATTATGATCGAGTGGAATATCAAAGCCGCCGGTCCAGCGTTGGCTGGCATGTGGGATGCCCACTGGCGGATCGGCGGGTCGGCGGGGACCAACCTACAGATGAATACATGTCTGAAAACACCGCAGACTCCCATCGCGTCGGGGAGCCCCGTGCTGACGAACTGTATCGGGGCATTCTTGCTGTTACACGTCACGCCGCAAGCGGATGGATACTTTGAAAACACCTGGGGGTGGGTGGCCGACCACGAATTGGACATGGGCACTCGTGATCAAATTTCCATCTTCAACAAAGGGTGAGCAAGTTTTCCACTCGGGTCGTTTTTGTGGAGGTATTTCCCTGAAAAAAACCGGACTGACGTTTGTGACCCTAGGGGCTTCCTGATTGAGAGCAACAATGGGCCAGTGTGGATGTACGGCACGGCGGCCGAACACTCGGTCATGTACGACTACCAATTTGTGAATGCGAAAAACGTCTTCATGGGCCACATCCAGCACGAGACGGCCTATTACCAAGGCAACCCCAATGCCCTGCTGCCCTTCACGCCACAGGCGTCGTGGCACGACCCGACGTTTTCCGACTGCGTGCAGGCCAACTGTGCGCGGACCTGGGGTCTCCGGCTTGTCAATTCGTCGTCCATCTTCATGTATGGCGGCGGCCTGTACAACTTCTTCGAGAACTGGAACACCCAGGCCTGCCTGGGCACCGAGAGTTGCCAGGAGAGAATGGTCGACATCAGCAATTGCACCGACGTCTACCTCTGGGGGTTGAGCACCAAGGGCTCGCAGTTCATGATCAGCTACGAGGGCACCGATGTCGTCCCTTATTCCGTCAACAAGGCCAATTTCTGCGAGACTATTGCGCTGTTTGAGCTGGCCGTCGAACAGTGATGACTTACGAAGGTTACTACATGGCTCATTTTGGCGAGTTGAGGGGGGGAAGGAGGGAGAGGGAGGACAAGACGGACGCTGATCAAGGGAATACAAAGACATGGCTTGGATTAGCTTGATGCTAGGTTTTACTGCTAGGTTGGATTCCGTCGTCGGCGTGAATAGGAAAGAAAGGGGGGACGGAGAGTCCTTCAGAAGAAACTGCGGCTTGCCCAAGACTTGTCCAGCCTATTTAAGCCGACCAATCAAATCACTCTGTTGGTTCAGCCTTGCGCCCTCAGCCCGGATCGTGTCTTGCACCGGGTAAAACTTAATAGTACTTAGATCTGAACTCGACATGTTCACGGGTAGGGTGTGAGAGCAGGAATGATGGTGATGACCGAGACATACATTGAAGCCAATTGTATGTCTATTTGGCTACCATCGTCGAAAACATGGCCTGTGGGTAAACCGATATTTTCGTGAACTTATTGAAAACCTACTGGCAATGGAACGAAACAATAACCACCCAGCTGATAGAGAATCGCACAAAAGAGAAACTGAGAGTGAATATAGACGGCGAAGAAGAGTGCAAATTCAACTACTTTCTTTTGTTGGGATTGACTCTTCTTGTCTCTGTTTGATAAAAGAATTCCAGCCAAGTTCCAAACCCCTGATCTGGTGGCGACGGCTCTCGTGAACGCTTCCCTGAATAGCAAAAAGACCCCAAATAAAGCAGGCAGCTCGGAATATCAGAAGCCATGCGTCCTGTCCTGTCCCTCAGCAACTCGCAGCACTTCCCTGATGATATCCAGCTGAGAGGATCGATCCTAAATTCTTTCGAGCTCATGATTCTCACTTTAGCGCGGTTTTTCCGCCCAATCTTCTCCCGTGCCAACGAATCTCGCTTCAACTCTTTGAGTCACGGGTTGACCCTCGATTCAACGAATTGGTGATCACTGCCTTGTCATGGTTCGACCGTCAGTTGTTCAACGAATTGGTGATTGCTGCCTTGACTACCTTGCCGGCCCTGATCTCCTCTAAGAACCTGTCGGCCGAAACCAGTGAACCGCACATGCCAACCAGGTCCTTCAGAGCTTCAACCTCGGATTTTAATTGGGGTTCGGTGGATTTGAGCGCTTCCAGCTGCTTGTAGACTCCGTCTTTCTCTGCTTTGATTTTTGCCATCTGTTGCTTCTGCATGGTTTCTGTCACCTCGAGGAGCTGCTTTTCGGCCGTCAAAATTGTGTTCTCCCTCTGGACATCGTGTAGTCGGTCGGCAGCTTCATTCAGTTGGTCCTTGAGATCCGTAACCTGCCCATCGTTGTCTAGCTTCGTTGCCAACTCTTTTCGGAGACGATCGTTTTCGGCGTTGAGAGTAACAATCTCGGTGGCCTGCGCGTTGTTTGAATCGTGGAATCTTTTCAGTGCCAGCTTGCAATGGTCAAAGGCTTCGGAGAAGTAGTCGAAATCGGGCTCTCCGTCCTCACTTCTGCGTCTCTTTGGTGATTGCAAAATCTCTCCAGTGAGGGAGGGCAAAGTGGTCGGCACGTCTGCAGTCAACTCTGTTATGGCTGGGCTGGTTGTGCTGGTTGCTGCCTCCGAAGAATCTGTATCTACCTCGTCTCTTCCTGGACGCTGTTGCGCAGTGTCAGATGACGGTGCATTCAAATCTACAGCCTTGAGACTGGTCACCAAGCCGAGAAAAAAGGCATCGGTGCTTCCCCTATGCACTGCTATTAGCGTCGAGAAAACTGAGGAACATCATTTTCATACCGGTTACCGAGTACTGATACAATCGGCGTCCAATTCATCCATTTCTTGAGGGTCTTTGCCACCAGAGACGCCTGCCGGTCTGGGGAGAAGGTGAGGAAAATCTGGTGACATGTCCCAACAGACGCCTTGTCCCCTAGGGAGAGACACAGTGTACCGTGGTTGTTACCTCGGGCGAGGAACTGAATCTCGGTGACCTGGATTGGCTTGTCGTCTTTGGCACGAGTAATCTTGATCGATCTTTTCTTTGACTTGCCATTTTTGGCATGAGTGATCTGGAACGATCTTGTCTCTTCTTTGCCATCTTCTTCAATAAGGTGGAACGTACATTGCTCGAGAGTTTCACCAGTCAGATTGTTGAAGTAACGTCTAAGCTTGTAAACGTCGGCCATTTTGGCGTTTATCCATCGATCGCGGAGCCAAGGGTGAGATTGGTCGAATTTCTCAAGTTCAAGAGGTTGATGAAATGAGATTGAAGGAAGTCGATAGTTAAGAGAGGCTGAGGGGGTTGAAAGTTGAAAGGAAGGAGAGAGAGAGAGTTGACAGTAACTTTCTCCTCGACCTTGGCACGCGCGTCTGGTTCTCTAGATCTAGTGAAGCGTCAATATGCTGGCTAATGGCTATGATCCTGAAGCGATCAGGGTTTTGTGAGTAGGAATCAAAATGATGTAATTTCTTCAAGAACAATCTTCATTCTCTCAAAATGGTTGCCAGGATCTTCCCCAGGACGCCTCTCACACTCCGCTCGTCCCTTACTTTGACCGTGGTCAATACGAGTGCAACACTGGCTGCGAATACTACTTGCTCTCTGCCTATGTTTTCCCGGTTGTAAACCCGTGGAAGGATTGTGGCCAATGCTCTCGGTGTGACAAAGAAAGCTATTTCCTGCCGTCGACTAGGCTTCTCAAGTAGAATTGACCATCCACAGGCCAGACAGCCGGCCAGAACACAAAGGCCCGAATCCCACATTTGTGGTGTGACTGTCTTATGAGAAAGCAGGCGGGGCCCTAGTCGAGTCCGTGCTAGACACACGGTGTAGTAAAACAATGCAACAAATGCCCCGAGAAAAGTCGAGGACCTCGCCGCAGCTTTCAGCCCATCGAGAAACGACTTGGAGCTGCCGGAGCGTATTCGGGACAGCAGTTGAAGAGGGACGTATATCTTCATGGCGAACACCCAGCTCCTCCAAAACCTCGATAGTGCATGAACTTCACAGTTCTTTCCAGTGCCACAATGGTATAGTTCACAGGGGATCGGAATGGTCTTGGAGGGGTCTGCGTATTCTTCTGGCAGACCCAGTCTATGGCAAAGATCGGTAAGAAGCCGGGATTGTCCGGTGTCTTGTCCGTAAACAAAATCCCCTTGCCGGGCCAATCGAAGGGCTTGAATAAGGGAACTATCAATGTCTGCGGCTTTGGAAATCCATCGATTATAGGCTCGAGGCAGACGATGAGGAGAATAGAACCAGGACCACATGATTATGGCAGCAGACGTGGCAAAGAGTGATGGGTCGGCAGCTTTGCGAACGAAGCGTGCCAGCCGCGGAGTGCGTTGTTCGGGGTGCCATGATTTCGATCGAGTTCCCGTCCAGGTAGTGATGACGACGATATCTAGAGCTCGGCAGAGAGCAAAGAGGGTAAAGTCGATAGTCTTTCCAGCATAGCGAGGATGGACAGAGGGGGGAGGTAAGTGATGTTGGTTTGGAGATTGCGTGCGAGCAATTGATAGAGCTCGTTTGCGGACCCAAGCGTCATCGCGATTGAGAAGATCAAAGGCCAGCCATGCAGATAGGAAAGAACAGAGAAATTGGGTCGGGCCGATGAGGGCGTGGCTATTGCGAGTTGACTTTCCCTTTTGACTGAGTGAAAGCAGCCGTTGTAAGATGGCACGAACGAGACGTGGGAGGGCAGTTGCACCTCCGACAATGACGGCGGCGGCGGCGGGAAAGCGGTTAAGTTGGATGGAGGTTCTGAGGATTGACAAAATCAAGGCCAGGTTCTCTCGGAGGGTCAGATCTCGTCTCCTGAGCGTGGTCAAGAAGTTGATCAATCGGGGTCCTGTGGCCGTGATAAAGGCGAGAGCGTAGGCGCGAGCGACGGGCTTGAACGCATCACGAACATGGGTTGCCACGCGTCTTTTCGCGTCCATTCTGGATGGCGGGTTCTTCGCCGATCCGAGGAGAAAGCAGGGCCATTCAACAGACTGACAAACAAGGCATAGATGGGGGTAAAGGAAGGTGAAAGGAGACAGGAACCCTCGTAGGAGGACTTGGAGAGCGATAGCATGTGGTTCCTTGGCAAGTCACGTGGGTATTAGGTTAATCATGCCACTTTAAACTACCTGTCGCTACATGGTCTCCTTCACGTCGACTCGCTCTCGACCTGGCTTTCCCAACATATTATGCGAATCATCACATTGCATCACATTGCATCGCTGTCTTTACGCTGGCGGTGGCGCTTGCCCCAACCTGTCTTTCGACAATTCGCGCCTTCGCGGCCCTTCAGATCTTGGTCTTCTTGCCGATGACACCAAGGAGGACAGGAACCCTTGGATATGTTAGCATTTGAGAAGGGGGAGGAGCAAGTGGACTTACAAGTTGCTCTCTGGGCTGATTGAAATTGTGCCTTTGTCCGCGCTGAACTTGATATCGTTCCGACTGGTCTCGTTCTGGTGTTCTACGTTCTTCGACTCCTTCACCTGGAAGCCAAGAATACTCAGGCCGGCGTCTGTGTGCTTATCAAAATGGCTCAGTGATTCATGGACCTCACTCCCTGCAGAATCAGAGAAGTTGGCGTCAAGACCAACGCCGTAGCCGACCAGCATTGCGGTGGGAAGGATAACGTCTTTCTCCGCTGGCGCCTTTTCGAAGAGTTTGAAGTTGGAGCGGAGATCAGGCGAATCCCAGTTCCCTCGGACGACAGGAAAGACAGAGAGGAACTTGATCTTGAGATGGAACTCGACCTGGTCTAGGGCGTTTTCGAGGCCCCTTGTCGACTTGGTAGTATTGTCTTCCTGTTCTTTTTCATTGTTGAAAATGACCCAGATTTTGTTGCCGGACTTGGAAGCCTCTTTGCTCTGGTTGAATTCGCTCCAGTCAAGATGGGAGCCTTTGGAGACGGAGAGTTCCCACGTATTGTACTCTGTCGTTTGAGTATCCTTCTTCCACGCTGACAACTGGTCATGGTAACCGGTCAGACTGATGCTAGGTCTGTAAACGATGTCATCTTTGTCGATCGTCTTGTCTGCATCAATGTCGAAGACAGTGGCCATGTTATAGCCAGGGCGTGATTCCTTCTCGTTGGCGCCATCGGCAATCTTCCTCTGGACATTGAGCATGTTGTTGACAGATGGACCATATGTGTTGGTGAGAAGCTGTTGATAGTTATTTCGAGCATTCTCTTGACCGGTCTGGCAGTCGGCAAGGTCACTGGCATTGGCAGCAGACCAAGTCTCCCAGGTATCTGGGCTCTTGGTTCTCTTGATCTTCTCCTTCCTCAAGTATGCCTTGTACCTGTCCCGAGCATCCTTGCTTGCCACCCTGTAGGCAGTGTCGGCGTCAGTCACACCCGATAGAGCCTCTTTGATCTTGTCCAAAGCAGCAGGCTGCACCTGAACGCCAGTGCTGTTCTTGGATGAACCGTCAGCATTGGAATAATTTGCAAGCAAACAGACTCACGGGGTCAATGAAGTTGGAAATTTCTTGCACCCGGTCAAAGTATTTTGAGATGGCCTCTGCGGGAGTGAATAGTGCGCTGCTCTGAACCGGAAGGGCAACACCAGCCGTGTTGCCCACATCGCGATTGATATCTTCGGTCCTGCTGGTGACTCCAAGACCTACATAGGTTGGAGGACAAATATAGAGAACTTGGTCCGTGCCGATCCCATTGGGAGCCAACTGCTGTCGGACGTTCTTGGCATACGACAGCCAGATGGCCTCGTCAGAGTTAGGAAGTTTGATTGGTTCAGACATTGTAGAGGGTTCAGGTGAGAAGAGATTAATTCTTTGAAAGTGAAGATGATGGCTAGGAGCAGGAGATGTAGGGGAGACAAGAGCAGATGATACTGGGAGGAAGAGTAAAGGATTTTGCTGAATGTTGAGATCTGAACGTTCGAGATGAAGGAGGATACAAGGCATTTTATAGACAAATCGATCATCGCATGAAGAGAAAGGGATTGCTTACCGGGTTCGCCGAGTTCAACGTGGCCAGGTTCACAGTTCCAATCCCGCGAGTCGAGACGGTCTGATTCCTGTGAGGCGCATCGTGCGCGCTCCTGAGGAGGTCTAGAAGCCTGAATACCCTCCGCGACATGGAGAAGTTGCTCGACACCGTGTGTGACCACTCAAGATAGATTTTGAAGGGAAGAGCTGGAAAGTGTTGACAAGGATCGTGCAGCACAACGCACTCACACAGGGGCGCTGGCCACGACTCTGGATCGGCTCCCGATCAGGGTCCTATCACGCCTCGACGACGGCGCATGTGAAATTGGATTTCAGCTTGACAAAATCGAAGCCACCGGCGGGGTATACGATGGTAGCACAGCTTAGTTGAAGCCTAGAACTTTGATCAGCCCACGCCACAGCTCCACACCCTCTCAGACTCGGTTGTTTTTTCGATATCCAAGCTTTCTCAATCCTCATGGAAGCGATGGTGAATCTTCAGAGCATCGCTTGTGTGATTGCCTTTCTTTTCCGACCTGGGTAGTTTACCATAGACCAAAAAAACAATGACGCGGACTGTCTATGGCCGGTTCTGGCCAGAGCTGCGCCCAAGTACTCACCCCGTATCCGTGTGGAAACGTGCTTGCCACTCGGCAAAGCCTGGTCACGTTGCTTGATGCCAAGGACGCCTGGCCCGGTCCGCTGCTAGTGAGCTGTTCAATAGTGTGTTTTCGCTTGCCGTACTGAGTATGTGCCGTACTCACCGCCGATCATCATTCGCCTCGCCCATCGTCAGCTCCCTGCGGCGCGCCACAACAGGCAAAATTGACGGGATCGACATCCGCAGCAAGGAACCCAAACAGCCAACTCGTATTACTCCGCAGAGGGCTCATTTTTGTCTGGCAACCGCGACTGTCAAATACTGAAACTGGTGCGTATACGGTCTAATACGCGAGCATGTGTAGGCGCTAAACCTATTATCAATGAAGATTAAGACCAGGTAAGACTAAGAGCCCGTATATCAAGGTAAGCGAGGCTGCTATGGCTTCCATACCTTGTAGATGGCCTATGTGTTTCCAAGAGTACAAAGCGAATACCGACAGTTGACGAGTGGGCCGTCAAAAACACCCCCCGACTGTTAGAAAACTTTTGTCTGACAATGCCAAACTCTTTTCTTGTCAAACGACGCCAGCTGGAGAGAGACTAGGAGTCGTCTGCATGTTGATGCATGGGAATGAGGACCGCGATTGTGGCTTTAAGACCACAGCTGAGACGCAGATCTTGTCTGGTCACAGAACTCATGTGCTCAATGATTGCATATGCTGTGTGCTTGAGGATATTCCGAGGGGGGTTTCAGCTACGCCCTCTCTCCCAAGGCATGAGGGTGTTGTGCAGCGGTGTGAATGTGTCTCTGATAGGTCCTGCTCGTGCAAGTTGCATGTCCGGTGCTCAGCTTCGCGTGGACACTGTTTGGAAGCAGCGTCGGGGATGGGTCTGGCCGAAGAACAAATGAAGCAAGGAAGTGAACGGACAGCGAATTCTGATGGCCTCGGTGCATTCTTGTCAGGCGGGGCGACAACACGTTGTCCACGAAGCATAGGACAGGAAATTTCGACACCAGGAAGCCGTCGTCTGGGTTATTTGGTCTCCAATGGCTACTCTTCGGATTGCACAGAGCAAGAGCATGCGGTGAGCTGGTTCGAAAGTCCCTAGCCCTGTGACACCATGGAAACGAGCGACAGAGCCTTGACGTCTCCTTCAACAGCCGCTGCTACTTTTGGTTTTGCCTCGGCTTCCTCCTTAGCCCTTCTCCTTGTCGTCGCTTCCGAGCCTTGTTGCTAATGGGACACTCGAGGATGAAATTGACGCTGTGGTCGGAGCGAAGAGCCCTCATCTTCGTCCCGAGTGTTGGCAACGGCATCTTTGGCTATAAATAGTAAGAAAGCCTGCCAGTCAAATATGGCACAACGGACCTAGATTCTGCTGTTGTGGGAGTCCTGAAGTTGGAAACTTGATGTGCTGTCCTAGTAACAGATGACAGCGGTCTTGCTCTGTCTCGAGACCGTCGAGCAGCTGTGCAATCTTCGTGTGGTCGCTAGAGGTAAAGCTATCGACATGTTCCTTTAGAGCATCCAAGGCCTTGAAATCAGCAGGTCGTTTCTCACGTAACTGACGCTCAACTTGGACCCATTTCTCGGCAGTGGATGTTTTTGTCTCGGCGGTTTCCTCGAGGTGGTGCAGATTTTGAAGAAGGGCCCGGGCTTCCCTCTGGACGAGTGGGATATTTGCCTCGGCCAACAAAAACCAGCGAGGTTTCGATGCTGCCCGTTCCTGTCTGGACTTCTCAATCATCCTCTCACGGTCTTGGGATGAGAGAGTTCGTTTCTCGGAGATGCTAGCATCCATTGTGGGTGTTTCTCTGGTGAGTGCGGCAACGATGGATTTGGCAAGAGATGATGGCTGTTGCCTGTTGAGGGCTCATGGCAGCCATGGTTGTGAATAACGGCGGAAGACGGAGAATGTGCGTGACGATTGTGGGAGAGGACGTGAAGGAGCCGCTGGTTGCGGAGTGCCGCTGTCTCAACATTTTTCCGGTGCAAGTTAAGAGCTTCGAAGGTTGGGAGCCATCATGGATGACGAAGGGCCGGATGACGGATGAGAGTGAAACTAGTCGGGGGAGGGGGGGGAAGAGGCCTGTCTGACAGCCAGACTGCATTGTACATCTGGTGACGGTCAGACGGTCAGACGGTCAGACAACTCACATTTATCAGACGCGGTCCCAAGCTGCGCACGTCAGGATGCGCAGATGAAGCCACTGAAACAGAATCCACGATCATGGCAACGATGGTCCCTGGAAAATTAAGCAGGAGACAGGATCAACGAGTTCACGTCAGGCTGAGGCAGTCAATGTCCCCGAGGCCCAATCACGAGGCCGAGGAGCGGCGCAGGGTAGTTGTCGGAGATGAGGAGGGCAGCGTGCAGGCATGGTGCAGGCATTGTGCAGTTTGTGAGCTTGCTGGCCGTCGCCAATGAGGGGCGTGGGCCTGAGGGCGAGAGGGCGACTGGCTGTAGGCTTCAGGCTTCAGGGTACGTCCACCACGTCTTAGTGGTCTCAATAATAATAATAATTATTATTACTGGGTACGGTATCTCGGCGCTTGATGCTTGTGTCGCCAATGGCTGCCGTTCACCACAGCCACCCACGGGCAGCCACTGACGCACCGTGGCCTGAGCCATGCGATCCGTCGGCTTCTAGAAAAGCTTGCATGAGCATGTTTCCGAGTCTTCTGAGTCCCTTCGTTCTCCCTTTTCTGTGAAATGCAGGCACGCAGTTATTAACAACTTAACACGGCCAAGCGGCAATCATGTCCTACCACTACTGCTACTACTGCTACTAATACTGCTACTAATACCGCGTACTCCGTAATTCTCGCCGATCTCATCCACTCGATGACTCTGCCAATGCTACGTACCGAGTTGCTGCCAGCTGCCAGCTGCCAGCTGCAGCCTGCCAGGTACTACCTGTAGGTACTAGGTACTCCGCCACTGACCTAATAACTTGATCTTTGGCGACTTCCGCATGCGCACTTCACCATTATTACCATGTGAGTGTAAACAGTACTTACAACTCTCCAATTCTCACACGCACTCTCGCCCTCACCCACGACCTCTTCTTCCCTCCTCCTCTTCTCCTGTCCATGCTTCTCTCGTTTTGTCGTCTCCTCAACGCTCGCTATGCATCTCCTTTCTGCCCTTCCAGCAGCCCTGCTCGCCTACGCCCTCGCTCTCCAACCTGCCCTCGCCTCTCCAATTAACCCACGATTCGATTACGCCGTCAAAGAAACACACAACGTCCCTCCAGGATGGACAAATGTCGGCAATCCTCACCCCTTCCACCTCCTCCGACTCACCGTGGGCCTCAATCCTGGCAACTTCCAGCTGCTTGAGCAACATCTTCATCAAGGTGAACTTCCCAACTCAGCCACACTGAAAGCTTCCCGCCACTAACTTGACCAGTCTCGGACCCGTCCCACCGCCGCTACGGCCAGCATTTGTCCCAACAACAAGTCCACGACCTTCTCGCTCCCTCTGACGAGACGTCAGGGCTGGTCCACGACTGGCTTCTCGACAATGACATCGACCCGTCTCACTACGAATACAACGCCGCCCGGGACTGGCTCACCCTCACCCTGCCTGTCGTCCAAGTCGAACGCCTTCTCGACACCAAATACTCCGTCTACCAGCACCGAGATGGCTCCAAGCTCGTGCGAACCACCAGCTGGTCTCTCCCACGCTTCCTCCACGAACACATCACCACCATCCAACCCACCACCGCCTTTCTCCGGCCCAACCCTAAGGGTGAAACCGTCGTGACCGTCCCCGCCGATGTCGACTTGTCGTATCTGACTGCCGCTACAAACTCGACCTCGATCAATAGTGTCTGCAACTTCGCCGGCATGACCACCAAATGTTTACGCTCGCTCTACAACATGGTCAACTACACCACGCAGGCCACCGGAAACAACTCGGTCGGCTTCGCCAACTACCTGGGCCAGGTGCCTAGCCGCTCCGATGCCCAGCTGTATCTGCGCAACTTCCGCCCCGAGGCCGCTGACTCGTCCTACGACATTACCCAAGTCTCCGTCAACAGTGGCGCCATTGACAACGCCACCGCCGGCGCCGGCCTCGAAGGCAACCTGGACCTGGAGACGATCCTGGGGCTCGTCTACCCGACCCCGGTCACCTCGTACTCGACGGGCGGCATGCCGCCTTTCCAGCCCGATGCCTTCACAACAGAAAACAGCAACGAGCCATACCTGACCTGGGCCTTGTTCATGCGCGACCAAGACCCCACCACCATCCCGAGAGTCATCTCCACCTCGTACGGTGACGACGAACAGACGGTGCCGGCTTCGTACGCGCAGACTGTATGCCAGCAGTTCGGCGCCCTGGGCGCGCAGGGCATCACGTTGATCTTCAGCTCAGGCGACAATGGCGTTGGTGCCAACGGCAGCTGCGTGACCAACGACGGGACCAACACCACAACATTCCTGCCCGCCTTCCCGGCCTCGTGTCCATACGTCACCACGGTCGGAGGCACCATGAACTACCCGGAGGTGGTCGCCGTCGACGCACGCAACAGCTTCGCCTCGGGTGCGGGCTTCAGCAACTACTTCGACCGGCCCAAGTGGCAGGCAACGGCTGTGGAGCGGTACTTGGACACAGTCCTAGGACCTGACAATGAGTTCGAGGGTATGTACAACCCGGGCGGTCGCGCGTACCCAGATCTGGCCGCTCAGGGCTACCGCTACCTCGTCTTCTACAATGCCTCGGTCACCAGCGTCGACGGCACCAGCTGCAGTGCCCCAACCATCGCCAGCCTGTTTGCCCTGGTCAACGACGCCCTTGTCACGGCCGGCAAACCCCCTTTGGGCTGGCTGAACCCCTGGCTCTACCAGTCCGGCTTTGCAGCCTTCACTGACGTCATCAATGGAAGCAGCATCGGCTGCGACGGCCCGGGCTTCCCCGCCGCTCCAGGTTGGGACGCCGCCAGCGGTTTTGGCACCCCAGATTTCGTCAAGATCCTCAACGTCTTGGGCTTAAGTAACTCTTCGGCCACGACGGGATAGTCAAGGCGGCGTGTCGTGTAAGATATCGCAGTACCAACCCCCCCTCGCAACGAACATTGTGTTTTACTCGAGTCTACTCGTTTCCGCTGAGCGATGGCTTGTCACTCAATGAAATGCATAGAAAGGCGCGGGATATTATGACGAGCTGATGGCCATTGAAGTGCCTACCTAATCAAATGATTCGCCTAAAAGATCATGGGCATCTACCTAATCAGAAGATTCCAGAGGCACCTGGATCAATTTTAGACGGAAGTAAAAGAGGAAAAGTGCCGGCATAATCGAGAGAGAAGTTCACCCACCAGAAGACCGTGCCGGTGCTACTATTGCCGGCCTGTCACCCATAAACCGGGACAGTCCTTAGAAAGTCTTTAGTTAAGGGAGCTTCGAAATCAAGGAACTCCTTAAAAATTAATCTCTATGATAAGTATAGTATACGCATGAAGACGCTGATAAATGATAAGTAATGTACTCGGGACTGACGTTGGGATGACGTCCTAATGCCTATTTTATCGGCCAGGTGAGAAATCCCCTCTGCTAGACCGTCGTCGTAGTGGAGGTGGTGGTAGTGGTAGTGGTAGAAGGAGTCGTGGTCGTAGTTGCGGAAGAGGATGTGGTGGAGGAGCTTGCGGCAGATGTGGTGACAGAAGTGAACGAAGACGAAGATGTCGACGCACTACTACCCTCAGAGCCACCGATCAATTCCACCTGCAACGTTATCGGAATGGAATCGACCGCATAGTAATTGGCAATGGCCAGATAGGGGTAGCCCTGCTGGGTCCAGAATTTGGTATAGTCGTAGACTTCACAGCTGAGGGTCGCGGCGCCGTACCCACTCTGCGGACACACCAGCGAGCAAGCTGGGGTCGTGTAGCCCAGGTTGTTGAGGGTGCTCTGGGGCGCGAACAGGAACTCGGCGGCGTTGTTCCCTCCGCTGGGCACGCCGGCGATGTTGCCGCTCGCCACTTCGACCATGCGGCCTTGCGAGTCGAAGGTGAACGGCGTGCCCGGGGCCGAAAGTCCATTCGTCGAGAACCCCACCTGGTTGAAGGGATACGACGGCGTGCCGGCCGACACCACCACCGCCGGTGTACCGTCCGAGAAGCCCGTGCTGTCTGAACTGATCAGCGAGAAGGTCGGATGCGCCCCGCCGTTGTTGCACGGAGTTCTTAAGGTCGTCGTCGTAGTCGTCGTTAAAGTGGTGCTTGTGCTTGTCGTTGCATAGACTATAGATGAGATTGTGGTGCTAGAAATGAAGGAGCTGCTAGTGGGGTTGAAGTAGGATGAAGAAGTGGTCATCGTCGCGGTCGTGGTCGTGGTCAATATGTAATCTGTCGTACTTGAAAAGATGGAAAAGGAAGTCGTGCTCGAGCCCGGTGACGATGAGATTGAGGCTGAGGTCAATGAAGATGTAGTCGATGTGCTGGAGGAGGCGCCATCGGAGACGACGTCCCCAATGACGGCGCTATCCCAAGTATCAGGACCTCCTAATGCAGCGTCTGTGTATCGACCCCTGACATCTCGTAGAAGGAGGCAGTTGGCCGCGCCACAGAAGGAATTCGACGAGAAACTGATAGCCACACAGTCGGCTGCGTTGTCACACAACTCCAGACACTGGTCAAAGCTGTCCGCGTTCCAACCCCGGTTCTGGATGTAGCTCGCCGAGTTGACAGAGTCCGTCGAAGCATCTCCGGACCAGAACTCGGAGCAAAACACCGAGTAAGACGCCTCGTACAGTCCCGTTCCTACCACTTCGGTCCCGCACGTTGATGCGACGGCGCCCGGAGAGCATGTGGGGTTCACCGAGGCTTGCGGAGCAGATGGTAATCCAGGGCCTGACGCCGATTGAACGTTGGTCACGGTGAGGGTGAAAGTTGTCTCTGCGGCTTTTTCCGGACGATCGCTCGTCGTGGTTGTCACTGTTCCGCTTGTGGTGGTGGTCGCAGTAGCTGTGGCGGTGGTGGCGGTAGCGGCAGCGGTGGTGGTGGTGGTGGTGGTTGTGAAGGTCGTACTGGCTGTGGTGGTGGTTGTGGCTGAGGACAATTTCACAACCTTTAGTCGAATGGCGCTGTTGGCTCCATTGAATTGGAAATTGACTATACCGCCTATGCTTCCACTAAAGCTAGCAGCAGGACTGTTTCCCACGGCAGGCATCTGCAGATATCCGTCACTATCCACTATCCACCGGTTGTAAATGGGACCTTGTGACAGGCTCGTGTAGACTTCCAGTGGTAGGGCGATCGTGGTTCCTGGAGAGTCGCCCGATGCCGCAAGCCAGCCTCCATTTCCACTCTTTGTTGTCACTTGACCAGCATTCATCGACCAGTTGAAGTAGAGAGCAGGTATGTTGCAGATCCTAGGTTGGTCTGCATAGCTGCCGCAGAAGCCGACGTAACGGTCTGAACCAAGACCTTCGACCTGAATTTGGAAGTTTCCATTAATGGTGTTGCTACTATTGGCAACAGGTGGCGGTAGGGAATACTGAGTAACCACGACGGCACTGCAGCCATCAGGAAGGACGCCGTCCCAATAAGCAAAGATGGTGCTGTTTTGCATGGTGCAAAATTGACCACTGCCGAAAGAGATGGCTCCCGTGGAAGCATCAATGGTCCAGCCGATAAAGACACTCGGAGCATATGTCTGGTCATCGCTGGTTTTCCGTACTGGACCAGCCGCTGTTTGACTGTCAAAGCCCATAAAGCCACTCGCTCCACTGAATCCAAGAATATGACTCAGCGTGCTGAGTTTCAGAGGCCATGCATCAGCTTCATCGGTGACAGCGATGGCGTCGGTTCCAGAGAAGCCAATATATGTGGTCGAGCGCTTATGCTTTGTTATTTCGGGCGTCGAGAGGGCCGCATAGAAGCTGTCGTCACCTGCCACTGCAGTTGGAGCAGGGTCTGTTGTGACACTGGTTGAGCTTGAGGAGGTTGTGGAAGACAGCACTGATGTGGTCACCAATGTGGTCAACGAAGTGGTCAACGAAGTTGTCGATAACAGGCTGGATGTTGAGGTGGTGGTGCTCGTAGTAGGAGTAGTAGCAGTGGAAGAAGCGGTCGAAGACATTGTTGTGCTAGTAGATAGTGATGTGGTAGTGGTGGTAGTGGAGGAAGTGATAGAAGATATCGACGTGGCAGATGATACTGAGCCGGACCAGGTGGAGCTTCTTACAGCAGAAGATGCAGAAGATGCAGGACCACTGGAAAAAGTCTCACGTGAAGTATTGTTCGATCTCGTCCAAGTAGAGACCGGGTGGTGCGTCTTCGAGTTGGTAGTCTTGATCGATTGCGACGAGATACCCCAGTCAGCCCATGAGTCGCCGGCAGGAGATGGTTTGGAGACAACAGTAGTTGTAGTTGGTTTGCTCAAGGAGCTCCAATCATTCCAGGTGGCATCGGTGCCGGGGAAGGACACCCCAGTTGCATCTGCCCATCCCGCTCCGTTGGTGGAGAAGGGAGCACCCGTTACATCTGCCCATTCTCCTAAACTCGTGGTTGAGTTTGTGCAAGGACATACAATCACAGTCCGAGTCGACTTGACCGTCACAATCTCGTCGTTTGAGGCCCAGACGGGGGTAATAGCGAGTACAGCCACAAGCGCGATCGGGGTCAGCATTTTAGGAGAGAAACGAATGACTTGAAGTTAGATATCCGAATGAGTGGACAGCACAAGGTGCCAACGGTGGAAGGAGAATCGAAACGCAAGCAACGAACCAGAAAGAGAGATCAGCGCAAGGAGTAAAGCTCGGGATTAAAGAGGATGGGAATGTAGGAGAAATCGAGTCGACACCATCGCCAAGTTCCATACCTCAAAACCTCATTTCGGGACACCCAGATCCCTCACGGCGTCGCCGGTAGAGAGGAGTCTCATAGACTCATGTCTTGACAGTAGTTTTAGAGGGCTTGGGCCAGGAACAGACCATATGAAGATTGGTGGAATGGCAGATGCGGCTGAGATGCCCACGTGGGCCCGAAGCGAGGGATCTCGAATCGAGAAGAGCAGAAGCTGGAGCTGAAATCATCTAAACCGGAAATGATGTTGATCGAACTAGAGTTCCTTTCGGACACGTGGAGAAGTGCACGTCCTGTTCTCTAACCTAGAGCGGCTAGTTGCCGCCGATAGATGCACGTCACAGGGGATGGCAGGAACCAGATTGGAGGCTAGACTCTAGAAGCGATGGACATGGTTCACAATGCGGAGAGCGAAAACTTGAGATTTTTGAAATTAAATATCTCTGTGGAGGTGGTTAACGGAACAACCTCGGATTTTGTGGGAGAAATATATACGTTGACTTTACTCTCCTCTTCGCTTGTTGCAATATTCTTTTCTCTCTGAGGCGTCGTACCTAACTTAGCTTAGTGGTGGCCGCCAGAGTTCGAATTGTCTGCATAGTGGAATGCGGCGTAAGCTCCAGCAGCTTTGTAAGCGTCAATTATCCCAACCACAGAGCCGTAAGTGGCCGCAATCATCAGAAATGTTCGAATAACCACGACGAAAAACAGCAGGTTGTCAGGTCCATTTCAAACGAGGCCGCCAAACACTTGGGATTGAACTGGCTACGACATAGGCAACTGCCGCAGTGCCAAAGTAACAGCCAAACCAGGTGGCCCGACGAGCTAAGGTTGGGCTGTAAGATGTTTAGAGCCTCGCAGGAGTTGAACGAAGATATGTTACCCGCAATTTCCATCGTTGTTAAAGCACAGTGTATAAGGTTCGAGTGTAGGTATCAATTGCAAACGTAGATGACGAGTGTGATACTCATCAGCAAGCCTGGCAAAGCAAAGCCGTAACAGACATTCTTCATTGCGACCCCAGCGGAGCCGAGGGCTGGCGAAGCGACATAGGACCCGCAGAAGTAGTAAAACACGCAGCCGATTGCAATTTGGGTGGCTGTCGCCCTGGATTAGCATATAATCAGGGATTGAGTGTAGTGGCGAGGGTCACGCATCTCTGAAACGATAGAGAAAAACGCCGGTGTGCCTGCGTATGCAAAGACGAGTGAGGACAAGACACCGAGGCCAATCTAAGTCTTCATCATGAGAGCAACAGATCCAAGCCAGCCAACCTGAAATTTCGTCAGCTCATATTGGGGTTTCGAAATGCGGGAGGTATGCATTACGATAGTTGGGGGTTTCGTTAGTGATGATTCCGAACACGGCGTCTTCAGTAAGAGTCCGGACCTGTATTTAGTCTTCGAGTTCGCCCTCCTTCATGGTAGCAGCCTGGGTCAACTCATAGGTAGTATTTTCGGCTTTCATCTTGGATTCTTCAGCCATATGGGACATTGCGAGTGGTTCAACACGGGAAGAAGGAGGCAGGACAAGTTTCTGGTTGGAACGGTATGCGGTAGGATTCTCAGGGGCTTATAAAACCTGTCTACATCCTAGTCGTTTCAAACTAGCCGGTAATCGGAGGTCGTAAGTGCCTCTCTCATGGTGACCTAGGCGCTTGAGGTATCCGCTCGGCACGCCGAGAAGAGGTGAATTGTCGCGTTCAATCTCGCACCCAGGCATCCTGGATATCTGAACACTTGACTGTTCGTCGATGTGGTATGTGGTCTGTAAGACTCGCCTGGACATGCCACGGTTCGGCAACCCTTTTCAATGATCTGCAAGTTTTCTGTGCGAGTTCTCTGGGATACATCGGCTTGCCTAAAGTTCCTAAAGAGTGGAAGTGGCTGACGGTTGCATCCATGGAGAGTTCTGGGGCGACGCCACTCGGAAGCCCTGCCGGTAATCTCTCCGGAACGAGTATGTAATGGATGATAAATCGGGTAGGTATCTGAAGACATGCATGTAAGCCGCTCCAAACCCGTATCTTGTTGCCCAGGCAAGAGATGATAAATAACCTAATCACGATTCAAGGGCTTGGTCAACGGCTATTTCACTCGAACTTAGACTGTCCCACGAGGATTATTCACCATTGGCATCATGCGCTGGTGGTATGGGCTACAGCTGTTCATGTACTGCAATCATATTTCTCGTCAACTCATCACAAAACTGACCAAGATAGGTGTAAGATTGATGCAATGTTGCTGGCTCAAAAATATTGCTTCTAGTTAGGCCTTTCACTGACAATATCTGGCGTGTTTCGGTACACTATTCTACAAGAAACCCTTGGGGGTAGCAAGAAACTTTCGTTACACCGCTGAGGAACAATTTCCAGCATTTCCCACTGCTTCTTCCTCAGATAGGTCGCTCTTCGTAATGAATCTGCAGGGTTTTCGTCTGAATGATTGCCTTGGCGCTGTCATCGTCTCTATCTTTGTCGCCAGAACTGTCATGGTCTCTCGGAGTTCTGTTTCTTTCGATTGGGTCACCACGCTCAGCCAGAGTCTCCATACGGAAGTCGTTACCACCTTCGAAGTCATGGTAGTGTTCCTTTTTGGGTTTTGGGCGGGTGCTAGCAGTAGTTGAGATTCGACCTGTTCGATAGCCTGTATTCCACCCCGCCGAATTGGAATTGCTCGGTCCTCCACCTTGAGAACTCGTGCCCAGTAGTTTTGGAGCAACGACTTGAATAAAATATTTGAGGGTCGGCAAACATGCGCAGATGATAAGGAGATTTGCCTCGATAACACTAATTCTTGATCAGAAAGGATCCTCCGAAGATCATGACCAGGGGAACAGGTATGTTGAGAGAGACGGGGTTGGGATTCGATTTATGCAATGGTATGGGAGAGACTTACATCCACAAAAAGATCGGACCGCCAATCCACGTTGCGTCGGGATTTGATAAATTGGTAATGAGAAGGTGTAGCCGGACAATAGATGTCACAACAGTCCTACGACACAAAAGAGGGTGTTAGCATACCTCAGTGAGAGCGCATTGGGAGAGTTCAGGTTCCCAAGTAGGATCGTGACGCTGTACGTACGCTGAACCGATGGTGAAAAGGAAGAAAAGTCCTGCTTTTTTCTTTCGTGATAGATGAAGGCCAATAACCATCGGAATGGGGATCAAAAAGATAAGAAAATCTGAGACGATGCCAAAAGCTGCCGTTGCCTTGAAGACGGCTGCGCGGTCAATGCAGGTGCCTTCCGTCACTGTGATATCGTAGCCCATTTTGATGGGGTTGCAGGCGAAAGCAATGCTGAAAAAAATCCCCAGGTTCGATCCAACAGTGAAAACAATGGTGAACCACACAGCCACTTTATACCATAGCTCCCGATTTCCCAACTTGATGTAGAATATTAAGAGTGCCAACTTGGATAAAAACGTCGGAGGTACGTAGACAAGGGCTTGGACGTAGTTCGAGAACTATTTTGAATGTTAGTTATCTCGGTCGCACCGTAAGGAGATGCCCGTGTCGGTGCAAGTGAAATATACCAGTAGAGAACGACGGAATCTGGCAAATGGCATCTCCCAGGCATGAACTCCATACCTTACATCTGCAAAGCCATCTATGCCACATGTTAATAGGACTCAAACAGGATCAGCCAATTATTATTCACTCACATATGACGAGGCCCTGCATAGCGATAGTAAACGCCTGCCCACAACGTACCAGTTAGATCTTGAGATTTGCCGCAGGGCACAAAAGAAAGGCTTACCCATGCGGCGACGACACAATCTAAGCAGACAGGTTAGCACCAGGTCACCAAGGGAATAGATAGCACAGCGATGGTGCAATACATACAATCATCCACTCCGAACGTATGATGGATGGCAATTTTCACATACATGCGTTGAGCCAAAAAGAACAATGCGACCGCCATTCCAATTCCGGAGGCGCAGTAATTCGCAAGCTCTGAATTTCTTTGCGGGTGATCGAAGTCGACAATATAGCCCTTAGGTGGTGCCATGGCCACAAGGACCCCATTGACGGTGGCCGCCATAACGACTACCAGTGTGCTTTGTCCAGAGTGCGTGTGCTGAAAACCAGAAATGAATGGAGAAATTATGAGACTATGAGGCGGAGTATTGGAGTCTGGCGATCGCGGAGTGCGACAGGAGTATTATTAAGTACGAAGTACTCCATATCAGGACAAACAAGTCCCTGCCGTTAGGTCGTATTCAAGTTGCCAAAGACGTTCTGCCCAGGGACTGAAGTCCAGAATCACGTTGGGTGCATGGAATCCTGCATCCTTGGACCATGCATCGGTCCCTACTATTCCGTACTACTAGTAGGTTTCGAGCGCCCGGGAAGGCCACCACCAGGGCACTGAAGCCACAATCACGAGAATGTCGGCAACGACTCCACCTTACACTCGTTTTTGACCCTACTGATACTGTTTTCCGCCCCTCTCGGAGAGAAGCGCACATCACAAGCGTTGTCGCCGGAATAAAATGCCAATAAGATCTAACAGATGGAGCCCTTCAAAATGAAATATGTCCACGCGAAATGTAGGATTAGCCGGCGATGCTGCTCTATGGCAGAGAACAGTAACTTAATATGCAATGAAGGATGAGACGCTTGCAGGGGCAGAAATTACGCGACTTATGTTCGTAGCTCATTTTCGCGAGCCATCTAGTACGTTTTGCTCTCGAGCTAACTCGCTTCCCCGGGTTTGGGCTCCGGGGGCGCGACGTTCCAGAGCGATACGATGAACTAGCACCAATTGATCTGCAGGCTCTGCACATCAATTCAGTGCCAAGAGAGGCGGAAATCAGAGGACTGGACTTGGCATTCACCGGAGCCTTGGCATGACAGAGAATACAGGAATCTTCGCCATGTTGACAACAGTTCCAGCGAGGAGCAAGGCGGGATATGTTGCAAATGCTATTGATGATTCACCCTTCAAGGTGGTCGAAAATTGCCCAGTTAACACTCGGCACTATTTATCGTGGGTAGTTGAGGAGGATGAACATTCAATTGCATGGTGCAGGGACGACCGGTCAGGGACGGCACGGGTAAACGGAGAGAGACGGCACGGGAACATTTTGTAGGGGCGGCACGGGAAGGTTGTTAGTAGATGAGAGTCAGAGAGACATTGTCAATGGAGTTAACAGGGGAGTACGTGGATACATGCTCTGTTCACCGCCCCTGGCTAAGAAACACCATTCCCCTGGCGTGCCTGGCCAGGCACTGCCAGGCTACCAATAATTTAACAAGGATCTCCATGTAGACAGAAGCCTTGGCAAGCTCAGCTCCCACGACGCCGGTTCGTGGCTGGTAAAGAAATACATGTTCTTCTGCAATCCATGCAGTGGAGATTTCTGCTGATCACTGCCTGTAGAAGAATAAGGGTCTCGTGCGGTCTGCTCCCCCAGCGGCCTTTCTCCGCCAACTTGATTTAGAAATTTCGCCCCCGAAGGCTTACTAGTACTTGATAGTATAAACCTCTTATAATGGTGAGTACTCCCTACAAGTCCATGACTTGTTAGCGGCATAGACGCTTCCTAGTTCCTCCGTAGTTTACCAATTCTTGCCTGAAGCAATGATGCGGCTCATACTGTCAGCACTGTAGGCGAACCCGAGGTAAAGCGAGATTACACAAACCCACGTTTTGCTCTAGAACCTGGCCTCGAATTTCCCGCTTCTCTTCTAGCAGACATTTGCAGCACTGATTTCTGTGCTTCCCACGTGGCTGCCAAGTTGACTTAAAAGGAAGGCCCTGGCCATCTTTCCCTGCTCCTATTCTTGTGACATAACAGGCCCAAACTCAATACCGCCGCCATGGTTCGATCCCTTCTATTCGCTGCCTTGTTGGCTGTTTGCAAACCGGTGTTTACGCTGCCATCCGATTCTGACGCTTCTTCGTCTGTCGCTACAGTGCCGTTGTCCAAAGGCGTAAGCATCTCCCTTTCCATTGTTTATGCAGCCGATTGGTTGTGCAGGAAATTTCTGTTCCCAACCTCACGAAAGGCATCCACTCAAGAATCCTCATGCCATTCCCGCGTCTGCGCTGGGAGACCTCTATCTTTTGTATCTTGGGGTGTTTACGATGGTTGCACTGGCTAACGAAAGAACGTAGTGCGCCGTTCTCACTGATGCTGGCCTTGGGTCTCTTTTGCTTGTTCCTTCAGACCCGGCCTATATCGCCCGGGAGGCATCCTATTGGGCACCAAACGCTGCACTAGGGCCCCTGTGTATTCTACAGCCACGAACGTCCTCTGATGTCTCTCGAGCCGTCAAAGCTGTGGCCGCATCACGTGCCAAATTCGCTGTTCGCAGTGGTGGGCATGTTCAGTGGGCAGGCGGAAGCGATGTCAAAGACGGCGTCACAATCGACCTGGGCCTCATGACTGGCATTACCTACAACCCTCAAACTAAGGTCGCCTCAGTCCAGCCTGGACCCAGATGGGGAGCTATTTTTGCCGCTCTCCAACCTTATGGTGTTGCGCCTACCGGAGGCCGTGATGCAGACGTTGGAATTGGAGGCTTCTTAACCGGTGGCGGCAACGCCTATTTAACAGGCCGGAATGGATTCGGATGCGATACTGTGGTCAATTTTGAGGTCGTCCTCGCCGATGGAAGGATTGTCAATGCGAATCGAACTTCAAACTCGGATCTCTGGAAGGGTCTTAAGGGAGGCTGGGCAAACTACGGGATCGTCACTCGTTTCGACCTGGAAACCACGTCTTCTCCGTCTGTGTGGGGCGGATCGAACATTCATGACAAGTCCAATGCCGATCGGATCGCCAATGCTCTCGTCAACTTTACAAACAAGAACTACCTTCATCCGGAAGATGCGCACCTCGTCCTAGCAGCCTACAACACTGTCACGCCACAGGATATTGGACTTATCACCGTGATTGTGGATACCCTGGACGTGGCAAATGCTCCTGCATTTGCAGAGATACAGCAAATACCCGTGACTGCGACAACTGTTAAACACACAACGCTGGGCGACCTCGCAGTAGGTGGGGTCGACCCAAGCGATGACCGGTATGTTCTGCACCCCCCCTCCAAAAGCTGTTTTGCGATGCTGGACCGTATCTAATTCAAACAGGGTGCATTGGTTTACTCTCACTTTCAACAATGACATCAACATCGTCAAGAAGGCGATGAAATTGCACGAAGACCTGGTATCGCAATTGAGTTCATCCATTGGGCCCACTGCTTTCTCGAGTCAATGCGTTCTGCAGCCCATCCCCTCATTCTTTGGCGATATTGGAGCCCGCAAAGGCGGAAATATGCTTGGCTTGGACTCGGTTGACTGCAATTCAATTCTCTGGCTCGGTACTGTCGCCTATACGGACCCAGCTCATGATCAAGTGGCCCACGACGCGATCCAGGCCTACGCGACGGCCCTAGAGTCTTTCGCAAAGTCAAAGAACGGCAACGTTTCCTGGCGGTACATCAACTACTCGGACAAAACACAAAATCCCCTCAAATCATATGGACAGACAAACGTCAACTTTATCAAGAACGTGGCAGCCAAGTATGATCCAGCGGGCTTGTTCCAGAAGCAGATGCCCGGTAGTTTCAAGATCACAGCGATCTGAGACGGCGCGGCAAATTTCCAACGCGAAAGGTGTACTCTCGTTCAGTAGCATGATACATTTTTAGATGGATCATAGCACACTTTAATAGGTTACAAAATATATTTATTTGTCATCATATGGACGTGGCTCGATGGGCCAGAAGGTCAGGTGAGACGAGGAGACGACGAAGCTCTTGTTCTCGACTCGATCATTTCGGAAACTATGGAACTCCCATACAAAGGGTGTCTGAGAAGTGCATGTCCGGTATATTCCGAATCAACATGCTCCACACGGGATGGTGAGAGTGGACGTGAATTTTGTCGTGTGCGAATCAGAACTCATCCCCGAGAACTCCGAAGATGAGAGATCGTCGCTCCTAAATCCTCGGTAATTTGATTCCCGTCTAGGGGAATGACCCTTGCAGGCCTGCCCTCGAGCACAGGGCCTTGGGGCTATTCAGATTGCTTCTCCGTATCGACGTCAAACCCTTCGATGATGTCGGCACGTTCAAAGCTTCTACACCATAGACGACCTCGAATAAAACGCAAAATTAACTCGCCAAACTCTTCGCAAGCACCAGCTGGATGATCGCTAGGATTTTTTCTCTTTCTTGGCCAATCTCTTCCATTTGTAATGTTCCTCTATTGCTGGGACGAGTCAGACTCTTCAAGTTGCCTGGACCCATCTCCGCCTAAAATTCATTCTATGAGACTGCTAAGACCATCAGCTATGAGACGTTTTCCAAGGCATTTGAGATACGAAGCGAATACAAAAGATGTGCGAAACATGAGGGACCGCTCGTGAAATAACACTTGCCCTGATTCGCTTCGCTTCGCTTCCCTTCTTGCCTCGCAACGGGCAGGCTAAGTTAGAACAAGTTCCACCGAGCTGTGCGAGCATAAATCATCTTCCCCGCTGTATCGGAACCTTACCCGATGCTCCTCGCCATTTAGTCCCAATGATACGGTCCGAGGCTTTGTGAGGCTGAAGAAATATCGCCGCAGGAAAGTGATAGTATCATTGTGCATGCGCCGGCACGGATTGTTGCCACCGAGGTATTGATGCTAAGGCCGACATCCTCATGTTTGACTCCAGGTCCGGTGATGTGATAAAATTGTGGGGCACTACTCTCGGCAGCTCGGAGTAAGATCCGGTCCTCTCGCTAAAGCGATCGTCAGCCGGTTAACTCTTCATTTGAAAAATCAGTTTTTGGGCAATCAACAGATACAGCCGGCTTTCCATTGTCGACATCATCAATCCAAACCACATCATGATCCAAGTCAAGACATATCACCTTCCACCTACAGCGCTGATCCCGAACTCTCCGCGGCCTGTGATTCACTACTCAGGCGTCTTTTCTCCGGATTCCCCGCATATCGCCACCGACGCCTACGATTTATTTACTGGCAATGGATGGGACATACAGTGGATATTTCGCTATGCCGAGAATCAAGACTCTCATTACCACTCCGAAGTTCATGAATGCATGGCTGTCCTTTCTGGCTCGGCTACAATTCGATTCGGTGTTGCGGATGTACACACAAGCCTAACCGAGGATACACATGGCTCTGATCACGAGGAAGGCGGCGTTGAAGTGCACGCAGAAGTGGGTGATGTACTCTTGTTGCCTGCTGGGGTTGCGCATAAGACATTCAACGCCAGACCATCTGCTTCGTTTGCGCTGCTTACACCCGGCGATGGTCACCATGTGGCAGCTAATGACACAAGACGTGCCATTGCCGACGTAAAGCTAAATGGTTTCACCATGTTGGGTGCCTACCCGAAAGATAGAGGGGCCTGGGACTTCCTCAGAGGTGGAAATCACATTGGAAACTACGAAAAGATCTGGACCGTTCCTAAGCCTGAAAATGATGCTGTATTGGGGAAAGCAAAGGAGGGGCTTTGTGGACATTGGGAGTAAATGTGAGATCTCCAGGCTAGAGCAGTAGACGTCCCTCTTCCACATTTTCGATTTGAGATGAGTAAAATCAGTGAGAAGGATGAGGGAGCAGTTGAATAGCAAGGCTAATATCAAGAATCCAGTTTTTCGGTACGCCAGCCCCGTCTCCCCCAAGAATGCCACCTGTCAGGGATAAGGTACTCATAAAACGACCAAATTGGATTGCAAAGCCTCTAGTCTATACTACAAGGCTGCTCGAAAGTTGTGGGATGTGGGAGCCGAGAAACATGAAAGTGGGTTGATTTATCAAGTGCGTAGCACCTGGAAAGAGATGTGGACTATGAGGACGTGCGACTTCGATGGAAAATGCGTCGCCAAAACTGAGCATTGGCTGATTTTACTTGATGCATGAGTAAGCCCCTGATTTGTGGCTGCGCAGTCCTGCTTTACACTTTCACATTCCTGAGCAGTGTCCCTGAGCGCTCCTCGGCTGGGATGGCCCTCTCCGGGCGACTTTCCCGGAAGGATCTAATCCTGGACTCCCCATTTCGACTCACGAGACCGTCGCCTGATTGGACTTTGGGCAACCTGGCATAGCCGTTGCTGCTGGAGTACGGAGTATGCTGTTGAGCAGCCATGTGACAGTTTTCAGGGCTCAGCCACGCGGCTGCAAAACGGTGGAGCATAAATACACCAAGATGCATACCCGGCGGAGTTTATATTGATTTGTGCAACTCGTGTTGAAAGGTGGTCTATTTTGCGATGTAAACTCGAAATTTTGTCATCGTTCGATTCACAGATGTTCCAAGAACTGCAACCTGCACTGGAGCCGCTTGAAAATGAAAGGATAAGAGCTCATTGCGATGCTCAGCTTCTTGCGAAACTTGAGCAATAGTTGTTGGAGACAGTCACTACCCCTTGTTCCTCGTCGAACGGTGTCAATCTCTTGTCGGGGTATGTACCCATTCTTATCCAATTACCACCCTAATACGTTTTAAAGGTAAATCTATCTCCGCACACGGGCTCTTCAACTACTCCAATGGTCGTTTCCTCGTGAATGAGCAGTATGAGCAGTCGAGAAGACATGTCACTTTTGACATTAACAATCTTTGTGCCTTGGTTTCCTCCCTCCCTTCCATCATGTCTCCAGTCTCCAGCATGGACAAGCAAGAGGGCGGCTTTAACAAGGCATTAATCGTAACGATGGCGAATGACAAGCAGGTCGTGGTCAAGATACCGTTCCCAGCTCTAGTTCCAGCAAGATACGGCGTTGAATCGGAAATAGCAACACTAAAATTCGGTACGGATTCCTAGATCTAACTGAAATACGTTTCTAACACACTCGTCTATTCTAGTTCGAGATATGACTTCAATCCCTGTCCCGGATGTCCTTGCCTGGAGCTCTGATCCTTCTAACCCGGTTGGTGCCGAATACATGATTCTCGAAAAATGCCCGGGACGTCAGTTACATACTGTTTGGGGTGAATTGGACGAGCTACATCGGTTTGAGCTAGTCAAGACCATTGCCGATTTCGATGGTCAGTTAGCATCCATCAACTTGCCAGTGAACGGAGTTTGTATCTGCGCACCTTTGGACCAGAAAATTCAGTGGCTCTCGATACACCTCATGGGCCCCAAGGTGTCTATTGCATCGGTCCGATCTTCAATGATTCCTGGCTGAGAGACACCGAACCAGGAAAGAAACATGACATGGTGGCTAGAACTTGTGAGTTTGCTTATTACCCTGTTATACATTTTACATCCGGTTAATAGCCTCAGGGCCTGACCTTTGTACTTTCGGTTTAGCCCGGGCTCGCCAGGGGGCATGGCATGTGAAGAACACGGAACACCTTGGTGCACGAGGCCCACATTTTGGATCTTCCGATTCGCATCTACAACTTTTGGACGTTACTATCAAGGCCATCCCTGTTTTGGCTGGAACCCCTCTGTTGCAACGATATGGCCAACCCACCCTTTGGCACACGGATTTACACATGGGAAATATCTTCGTCTCGGAAGGAGCTCTTACAGAAATTGTCGGTGTGATTGATTGGCAGTTCATCTCGATTTTACCAGGACGAACACAGGTACGGTGGCCAGAATTTCTCGCTCCTCCAGAAGACTATGAGACGGGTGCGATTGAGCCTAAACTCCCGTCTGACTTTGGGGAAATGGACGCGGACGAACAAGGCTGCGCAATTTCGCAAAAAGACCAGGCCTTACAAGCACAATGTTATGAAGTCGCTCTCAGTCGATGCCACCGTGACTCATACTTGGCTCTTACCGAAATCCACGACACCTTACGGCGCTTATTTACTCTGTGCGAACGAACGTACAAGGACGGCGTGGTGCCGCTGAGAGACTGTCTTATTGAGCTTTCCAACAATTGGGAGAGAATTGGACTCACAGGAAGCCCTCCGATGAAGCTATCAAAAGAGGAATTAGCAACGCACGAAGCTCAAGTGGCTGAATATCAAGACTGGGTTAAGCTACGGAAATAATACGCAGGAGATCTTATTTTCAGACGATGACGGTTGGGTATCACCCGATTTGGATTTCGACAAGGTCCAGACGCAGGAGAAAGGCCTCTTCAAGCTTTATCTCCAACGGCAAGCGCCAGACACCTCGGCTGAAGAAGCAAGGAAGCTTTGGTTCTACAATCAAGGACGGCAATAAAGCTTGAACCAACGCAGGCCCTGCCAGCGCTTCCTATATGCAAGAGAGCCGCATGAGAGCTTTGGTAGCATATTGTCTGAGACTTGTGTGAAGCCAGGTATTACGAGGTATGAGACAGTATGCGCGGCGCAATCCGATTTTGCGGCATCGATGATCCCCAGTGCCGATTTACTTTTTTTGTCAACGTTGAGGCGTCGGGCCTAGTCGGCGCCGGCGCTATGAGTCTTAGATCCTGTAGGCGCTGTAGGTATGCATACTGTAGGCGTTCACACTGTAGGTCCTGGAGACCTGTCTCGCTGTTACCATCACGTACTGTTTACATCTCCCAATTCAAATTAGTACTGGCGTGATGACATATATGAAAACATAATTTTGACTCTTCCGTAGCTGGCTCTTGCTTGGCCCCAAGAGAATTGTTCCGGGATCTGCTCTTTCATTACTGCTCACTCCCGCTTGTTTTCACAAATTCGGACGGGACGGTCAGCCTTTTTGGGACAAAGGATCTCGCGAGCGAGTTGCCCATCCTTCGTTACCCAGTTGACCTTCAAACACCAAAGCCGCAAGCTTGGACAGCAGCAACAAAGCCACGGTCACCCCGCAAGAGGACGTCTTCTGCTCGCGAGCTCCGTCTCCCATACATTTACAGTCTCACTGATATCAGGTTTCGATGCAGGCTATTCAAGCAGCCCCCTCTCAACCTCCGTTTCTCATGTGCGTAAACTCTTCCCGCCATACATGAAGGTATGCGTTCTAAAAGGAACCTCTTGTTGACAGTTGCAGAACTCATAACTTGTCACACTATACGTCGTGCCAGATCTGCTGGAAGGTGACCGATCCATACCGAGACCCAAGCTACAAGCGTGAAGGCGGTGTTCGTCTTGAGTATCGTCAGATTCTGCAGTCGGGACAGGTGAAATGTAAGTTCTGCCGGATTGTAGCCAATGCGGTGCGGCCCTTTCACCCACGATTTCGCGACGTCCCACTGGAAGAAGTTGAGCTTGAAATCTTCACCTCCTATAATTGTGGAGCAATCAATGTTCACAGAAGGGGGGATCCAAAAAGCGGAGCGAGTCTTCCTCCCCGTCAGTATTTGTTTGGCCTCAGATTGTTTGCACCACTTGAATACAACCAGCCTTCCAAATGTGGTTGGCTCGGTGGAAGTCTCATCTCGTCCAACCCTCTTTCTGAGTCTGCAATCTCAGAAGAGTGTCTGAATCTGCTGGATACATGGCTGGAGACCTGCTGTCATGAACACTCGGAATGTTGGTCGTACCCCTCGGACACCGACAACCATGGGATACCAGACCGCCTGCTCGATCTCGGCCCCGACTCTTCTTCAGGAGTTCGACTAGTGCTTACGGACGATTTACCTCAGGAAATTCTGACGGAACTGGAATATGTTGCACTAAGCTACTGCTGGGGGGAAGGGAAGCTCTGCAAGACGACCGATGAGAACATCGCGGTCCATTTGCAACAGATTCCCCAAGAAGAACTACCACGGACTTATCTAGATGCTATGTGGCTATCCCGCCACTTGAAAGTTCGATACCTCTGGATCGACTCGCTATGCATCATCCAAGACAACGAGGCTGATTCTATGGCCCAGATTAGCAAGATGGGAAGCATCTATGAACATGCGCTTCTTGTGCTTGCTGCTGACTTGGCACCGCACAGTAATCACGGGTTTCTCTCGGAGAGGCAGAACCCCTCGTTCTGTGTGAACAACCCTTCTAATATTGAGCATTATGCGGATCTGCCGAAGCTTTTTGTGGAAGAAGCCGGTGCCTCGCACAGACGACATGGCACTTTCACGACGCGCCATGGCGCGTTTAATTCAACTCCAGACAGGGATGTGGAACCATCAGGTCCTCCACAGGAGCCTGTCTGGCGCCGTGGCTGGTGCTTTCAGGAACGTCTCCTGGCGTCGAGAGTGCTGCATTTCACGTCCCAGGAGCTTGTCTGGGAATGCCGGACCGAAATGCATTGCGAGTGTAGCCATGTCGAACAGCCACCATATCGGTGGATCAGTCAATCGACGCTGAAGAGAGACTTTGACTCATCACGGAGATGTGAGAATCAGTCGCTCCCATGGATTTGGTGGGATATTGTCGCCGCATACTCTCGCTGCGAGGTCACAATCGAAACCGATCGTCTTCTGGCCATATCGGGCATTGCGAGGCAGATGCAGTCGGAAACATTGGGAAGTTACGTTGCGGGCATCTGGACCTCTCACTTGCCGCGTTCGCTGCTCTGGAGGACCCACAAGGGGCCCCAGTCCTGCCCCCGTCGACCTGTCACGTATGTAGCGCCCACGTGGTCGTGGGCCTCTATATTGGGACAGGTGTTCGGCCCAGAGAATTATGCTAGTCCTACCAACCCGACGGGCCGCGTTCTGGGGATGGTGACGGCACCGACACCTCCGTCTCAGCAGAAAGATATTCAGCCATCGCCCACTACACCATTGGAGACGGAGATGGACATCGCTCAAGTGGTGGACATCACTAACCCCACAGACCCGTTCGCCCATGCAAGAGATAGTTGGTTGAAGCTGCGAGGCCCGGTTGCCTTGGTAGAGCTCAGATGTGTTGAGCGAGACTGGGACGTTCTGCAAAAACGATTGGGGAGCATACTGCGAGCTTACTTGCCGTCCGGCCAGGTCGTCAGTCGCTTCGAGGTCAGTCTAGACCTTGGGCCTCAGAATCGGGAATGTGATAAAGACCGCGTCCAAGAGGTGCTTTGCATGGTCGTCAGTCGAGCGAGCATCATCCATTGTGCGGGGGGTGTGGCTACCTTGCTACTTGTCCGCTCCAGTCGCGTGCCAGGGGCCTACGAGAGAGTTGGAGTAGTGGATATCCAAGGCGAGATGTGGCACGAATGGCCCGTGGAGATAGTAGTGGTCGTATGACCAATCCCTCATCAGGAGTTCCATCCAAGAGGGGAGCGTGCAAGCAGTTTATCAAGGGACAAAATCAACGACGTCTGAGGGATAAACTCAACCAAGTACATCATAACGTGCTCTAACCCTTCTCTAGCAATATGTCGCCTTTCCGATACAGTGAATGGTCATTCTTATGATTCTCGACGAAAATAAAAGCGGAAAATGGTCCAAGGGCGTAGTAGGATTGCTTCGATAGCGACAGCTATAATGGTAGCAGATGAAAATAAGGCGACCTGATCTTCGTGTGCCAGGAATGATATCGTGCACGGTGTGAAGTCACATGCCCGAATAGGTGTTTGCCTGTTCTTGGAGTGCTTCTAGTTCCACGATAGTCTCCGCGGTCGATTGATAATGACCTTGCCAGCACTTCTTCATGATCGTAGCTGAAGGAATGTCGGTCAAATCTGGAAATCGTTGATCTTCCAACCGAGATGCTCTCCAAGAGGGCGTTTCGCCCGTCGAAATCTCATAGATAATACTTCCAAGTTAAACAAATCGTCTTGAATACTCGGGATGTTATCATCTTTTCCTGGGCGTTGAAATTCGGCATCGGGCTCAGCTCGAGGTATGGAGCCATTGATTGATGACCCGCCAAAGTCGCAGAACTTAAGATTGTCATCTTTATCGAGAAGGAGATTTTAGCACCCCATGTCATACTAGATAACGCCCTTCTCGTGCATATAAGCAGATCCTTCCGCAGATTGAATCGACCATCTCAAAATCTCCTCAGAAGGCAAACGGTTGCATTTCTGAAGATCCCTTAACCGGTCTTTCAAGCTTCGTACTAGTCTCTCCAAAACCAGTCCACGATTGACGGAGTATTTCAGCTCGCATATTCGGTCATGCTTTCCGAGTCGCTCACAGGTCCTCCGCTCGATCAGGAGGCTCTGGAGTTGTTCGTTGTCCATATATTCATCGCCCGTTTGTAAGGCGACCTTCAAGATAGTACAGTCATCAATAGCGAAAACATGTCCGGACACTCCTGCAACAAGCCATGTTCCACTCTGGAAACCAGATCATAAAAGTCTAGATCTTTCGTCGCCATGGGTGAAGAACTACGTGGTATCAAGGTATGGAAGGGAACGTGGAAGAAGAAAGGACACGGGGGCTAGGTCGCATGTGACATCAGAATAAATAATGGGTGTTGGGTGTCAGATATTCTTGGCCGTAGCAGGTGGTAAACTTGAACTCCAGACTGGAAATTCCCCGATCTTGAGGGCAGGTGCCTATCAGACCGAGCACAGCCACTACTCAAAATCTCTAAGTCAGGCTCGGGTTAAAATGACAGGAGCTCATGTCTAGAAATGGAAATGAAACTTAGAAAGAGAAAGATTAGTTTCAGCGATGATATGGCTCAAACGAACGGCAGTGCCAAGAGCAAGTCACAACGCGTCCACCTGCGCGTCGCACGCGTCCGAGTACGTACCCCACCCACCATTAGCTGGGCGCGGGGCAGGCGTTTCTGCTCTCAACATACATACATACTCCGTACTTGCCTTATCAGATATGGTATACTTCATTCTATGTAGGTGGCAATGATATTACTCTTGTGAAAGTCGATAAGCTGGAGTACGAATGGTCCATCGCGGCGGTCCCGTCTAGTGTAACGATGCGAGAGCGCCTGGAGAAAGGTCTTGACTACCATCTGACTCCGACAGTCTTCATCATCATAGACCACGTTGGGTTGACTAAGGAAGCAACAATATCGTAGAAGGTCAGTATATCCGACATGAAAGCGTCGGTACATCGGGACAATTATGTTGCATCCAAGCGGAGGTTCCCACCTCGCAGTTGCCCTCTGTGCTCGGCTATCTGTCCGCGGCAAGCTTGTGTGGGATCGGGGAGCGCACGATGGCTTTCCTAGTCGCGCTGCTGGATTTCACCTCGACCCGGGATGCAGATGTTGAACCACCTCGAATCCACGTGTGTTGCTTCAGAGAGAGTACAGTCATCGTTCCTACCTAAACCTAGATGAAGCGCGGTAAGGGTTTCGATCGACCCTTGCTGTCGCCAAAGATACGCACACAGCTCCATTATTGTCTTTGGGACGTAGGTCAGCTAGTTGATAGTATTCTCTTCAAGCTCCGCGGCGGCCTCGTATGTGATTGGTTCGCGGTCGGGGAGTTCAAGTGCGGACGGCATGGTCGCGAGATTGCGCGAGGCCGGACTGTCTTGGGCAGAAGTGGGTTCGAAGGATATGCTGGCAGCAAAAGACTGGGTGTTCGTGGGGGTTCGTACGGATCACGTGGTACCGCACAATGATTGCCACAGATTGCCGTTCACCACGCATCCAGAGTACGGATCACGTGTTGACCGCCGCAAGTCCGGAGTACGTGATTGCCGTGACTCGTGAATCGCCGCAGGACGTTTAGACAATCAAATATCTCGAGTGCGCACTGCCAGTGGTTTAGCAATATTCTTACAGTATAATACTACAATCTCCAGCTGATTGCAACTTGCAAGACTGAGGAGAGAATGGCCCGTCTGTTCTTTTCTATCCCGATCCCCTCACCCCGTTGATGCTTGCGTCTGACATGTTTCCTGACAGACACCTCCTTTCCCACCGACCTTCCCGTACCCCAAGATGACGGCCTATACAACCACCTTGCCGACTTCAGCATTCCAGGGAACGTCAGCCTCCCCACGGCCAGTGATCCGTCCAACCAGGTCAACCTTGCCCAGCTCAAAGGTTTGACCATTGTCTTTTGTTATCCCAGGACTGGTATATCCCACTTCCTGGATCCATCTTCAGCCATTTCGTGTCTAACCAGGAGACATCTAGGTGCCCCCAATGAGACGGTCCCCGACTCGTGGAACTCCATCCCCGGCGCCCGCGGTTGTACCCCCCAAGCCTGCTCTTTCCGAGATAGCCTCCCCCAGCTGAGTTCTTTGGGTGTCTCCCAGATCTACGGCATCTCTACCCAATCCCCCTCTTATCAAGCCGAGGTTCGCCATCGCCTGCATCTGCCATACGACTTGCTGAGCGATGAGGAGTTGGCGTTCCAGCAAGGGTTGAACCTGCCGACGTTCGAGTGGGAGGGTCGGAAGGTTTTGAGGAGATCAATGATAGCAATTCAGAATGGCAAGGTCATCAAGTGGTGGTATCCTGTTTTTCCGCCAGATCGAGGAGTCGACGATCTGATTGCATGGTTGAAGGAGAAGAGCTCTTGAGGGTATCCTCTCAATGGAGCCGAGCCGGGGTTGACTCGGAGGGGGTCCTCGTAGTGTCTTGACTGCCTCCTCTTCCCTTGTGGGGTCATGCGCCGGTCACGGCCATTGGAACTGTGGTCAAGACCCCATTCTTGTCATACTTGGCCTTGAAAAATGTATAGCTTAGGGTGATGGTGTCAATGCCCCTCATGGCGGGATCCTTGACGAACTCGGGATCAATGAAGAAAAACACGGGCATGTCAACCGTCTCGCCTGCGTTCAGTCTCTGCTCTTCAAAACAAAAACACTGAATCTTGCTGAAATACTGTGCCACCTGTCCGGGTGTCACGGAATATGTGGCCACGCCAATGATGTCTGCGTCACTCTTGTTCGTGGCCGTGTAAAACGCCAACGCCGTCTCGCCTGGTAGGACACGCACTTCGCGTTGCTGGGGGGTAAATTTCCAGGGGAGGATGTCGGAAACGGAGCCGTTGAAGGTGATGCGGAGTCGGCGGTGGTCTTCGACCGGTCTCAATCGCAAGGCAGGGTCGCCGTCCGAGTCGTGGGCTTTAACGGGTTGGCCGGACCATCCTGTTTGTTGGCATATCTGAGGCACCATAAGCTTCTCGGACAGAACGATGGAGACTGTCAGGCTCACCATTTTATATAGCGGCACCGAGGCATACGAGAGGGCGATCACAGCTATGCCAGTGCTGATTCCATAGTACCTGCAACCCTAGTGAGTCTCGGAGCATGTCCTTGCAGCCGGCACGCGTACATTGTGGTTCTGTTTTTCCCCTTTGCTTCAGCTCGGGCTGCTTCCCACGGACTCGCATGTTGAGACTTTTTGGTGGCCTGTGAAAGATTTCGAGCTGGGACTCTGGACCGCAGGTTTGGGGTGCGCGTGCAGCAGCTTCGGGAGAGGCGCAGGGGGTGGAAGATGTTGCAAAATCCCACTCTAGAAGCAGAGTGCATTGCAGCCATTGGAGGAGACCAGAACTCTTCAACGAGAGCTGTACGGTGTGGTTGACGAAATCGAAAGAGACGCACGCAGCTTCGGAGGAATGAGACCACCGGCGACCACCGCAACTGACTGCGGTACTCACGTGGGTACTGCAGTGACTTTCTCAGGTGATGTTTGGCGCCTGTGGTGTCTATGCTCCGCGTAGTGCCCATGGCCCCTCAGCAACAGCTCAGCCCCCACGGCCACGTGACGACTCGAGTAAATTGTACGGCGGACCACTTAACCCTCGAACCCAGGCGCTCTCGGTGTCTGCGACGATCCGACGCCTCGATGCTCTCCGCCAGGCAGGCAGTCATGATTTCTGATTACTGAGGAATTAGGAATTAGGAGTACCATCTTCTCCACAGCCTTGCAGCTCTCCGCCAGACGTCAGACACGCTTCATATTCCTCCCGTGCTCTCCACATTCCTTCCTGTGCCTCAGTGATCCTGTCTGAGCAGTGAGTACCCCTCGTCCCCCACAGCAGGTCCAGACCGTCGAGCACGGCTCACCCGTTTTTGAGTTCCACGTTCCAATTTCCAGTCACTAGTTGCGCCAACCGCGCAAGCACGTTGCCGCAGCCCGTTTTCCCCCAATCACCATGCTCCCTTTCACCACCCTCCTCACTGGCCGCCGCCCGCATCGTATTCCGTCGAATTCCTCCCTTCACTGGCTATTGACGGCCGCCTGCCTAAGGGATGGTCTAAAAGGCACGCCATAGCAGGAAAAATCTCGACTTTCACCTTGCCCACGTTTGCAGACACCCCCCGTCTGTAAACACCGTGCACAAGGCGCTGCCTTTTTGGAAGCATCCCTTGACCTGTCAACATTGTCGCCACGCCCTTCGCCGGGCTCCATGTCCTCGACTTCAGACCCTTCTCTCGCACCCAGGACCAAAGTATGAGAGCCCAATGCCTCTCAATGCGACAGTTCCTACGTCGGTTCATTCCGAGTCTTATCCTGACCGTCTTCGTTGTCTGGCTTCTCTTGCCACATCGCAAGCATGAGCTGCCGGTGCTCCACGCTGCCGAGTTGGAGCAGAGATATCCCTTACTCTGGAGACACGTGCACTCGTTCAATGGCAATGGGACTGGTGGTGGTGTGTACTCGACTCCCCGGGTTCGAGAGTCTATTTTCCGCTGCTGATGGATCACTAGCATGGTACATTCCGCCGCACTGGCTACCGTCTGCCGGGACTCGGCCTGAGACAATTGTCGATGCCGCGTTGATAGCTTCTCAAGCCACCACTGTCAACAAGCATCGAGTCATGTCCCATTCTTCCATCCCTTTGATTATTCACCAAACATGGAAGAGTCGTCGCATTGACACTTGGCCGGATCTTCTACGGGTCAGTGTCGAGGAGTGGTTGGAATATGTCGTGGCCGACGACATGGCCTACTTTTTCTGGGACGACGAAGGCATCACCCAATTGCTGGGAGAGTTCGAGCCTGGCTTTGTGGGTCGCTTCGATCTATTACCGGCAAATGTCGAAAGGTCCGATGTCTTTCGCGTTCTGGTTCTGAAGTGGTTTGGGGGTATTGTAATGGCTTTCTGACACCACATCCAAGAACGCCTCACTGACATGTGCTTCAAGTACGCCGACGTCGATACACAACCGCTCCGCCCACCCGCGACATGGGTCACCCCTTTCGATCTGAGCCCTTGGATTGATCCCGTCACCCAAATAAGTTACTCGTCCAACGCGTCAGTCAGCCTGATGCTCGGCATCGAAGCAGACTGTTCACCAGAGGGAGACCAATACTGGCGCATGGGTTATTCCTATCCTGTCCAACTTACCCAGTGGGTAATGGCATCGTCGTCCGGCCACCCTGTGCTCTTACAATTCATGGAGACTCTCACCCAGTGTCTGCAGGATATCGCCGACGACAATGGTGGGGACCTCGGATCGCCTAACGCCCTCAAGGAGATGCGTCTTCTTGGGCCGCTCAGTTTAACGGGCCCGGTGGCCATTACAGCAGCCACGGAGAGTTGGCTAGAGAGTCGAGTCGGGCTAAGGTGGAATGCCCTGACAGGACTCCATGATGGCGGACGAAGCAAACAGGTAGAGGATGTTCTTATCCTGCCAATCACGGGGTTCAGGTATGTTTCCATCCTTGTTATTGTTGCGTTTTTGCCTCACTTCCCCACGTATCCCTTTCGAATCTTGAAATGGCTTTTCCTGACCGTTACCAGTCCCGGGCGCGGCCGATACGGCAACATGGGTAGCAAACCCACCTCAGACTCATCGGCTCGTGTCTGGCACCGGGCCCAGGGCTCATGGCGCACCTTCAACCTCGAAGTCGAGTATGGCAAGTTCTGCCGCACGGTATTTGGGCTGTGCCGGGACTGGTCCAAGACCCAGCAGGATTAAGATTGGGATCGACGATGGGAGATGTAGCTACAGTAACACCAGCTGTCTGGTTTCGACTTCCGGACTTCATCAATGGGGGGTTGAAATGGAGCCTGATGGTCATGTGCAGCAAAATGCAGTCCGGCCTCCCCTCCTCGAAAAAGATTTCACGAGGTGCTTTCAAGAAGCAGAGCATCCAGATTCTCATCATATTGTATCGAGCTCGGATTCTTCAATTGTACGCGGATTCTTCAATTGTACGTGGATTCTTCAATTGTACGCGGATTCCTCAATTGTACGCGGATTCTTCAATTATACGACTAGCAATGTATGTCTAAACACGATTGCTCAAGTTGTGAGACCTCATCATTTGGTGCAACACTGAAACAGGTGACGGAGAAATCGTGGCTACATAATGTGGGAATCGTAAACGAGCGCGCTGATACAGCCACCCTTCCTAACCAGGGTCCAATGAAAATCCACGACCCCGCGAAGGAGTGCCGACTTCCCAAAAGATGTCCGTCGGGATACTTGATGATGGTGCAGTGCACGGTGGATTGAACCATACTGGGTTAGTCTGAGCCAAATGCCCCCGAAGTGTTTTTTTCCCCGGCACCGGGCCATCCATGTCCTCGAATCTGTCGAAAGCATCTCCGCGGGCAAGCGTCGGGGTCCTACGATAGAGAGCCCTAGTGTCAAACGTCCTCTCCACCGCACAATTTCCGAAACTCATCCTGCAAAAAAGAGTTGCGAATCTCGTCGTTGTCAACGTGGCTGTGTATCAGATGCCGTGGCCAAAGGGCACTCGCGCCGAGGTAGAGTATCATGGCTAGTAGTACTTAGTGTTGAACAGTGCGTGTGCTACCAGGCACCATTTTAAGTAACAGAACCACCTCGACCACTGAGAAGGCCGCAATCTAGGCAGCAGCTTTCTGGTTCACTTGTCGAGGTGTCCATTCCTTCTATAGTAGTCTGTTTTGCAGCAGAAAGACAGAGGGTTCAATCCATGTGTTGCTGCCCTGACTGGGCGGGACCTTTCCAAAGGCAACAAGTTGAACCGGTGACGGCATCAGAGAAACCTCATGACAATGGCGCCAGACTTTGCTTGCTCAACTCCAGTCCAAATACCAAGTCTCCGCGAACACTTGGACCCCCTCGCTCGTGGAGATCAATGTTGGTCGATAGCCATTCTACTCATAACGTGCGTTCGACGCCCGACGGTCAATGCTGCAGCCTTCGAAACTTGACGCACGTGCACTGCAGAATCATGTGGTGCTAGCCGACATCGGCTTGGACAATGCCACTGTCATGCGCATGCTGCAATCCCTCTGCAAAATCCCCTCAGCCAGCCAACCTTCCTTTGTAGCGGAAACGGGTCGGTCTCGCACTGTTGCCGTACCATCGTCCGCAGGACCTGCCATCGTTCGAGGAAAATCGACCCATCTTCAGTACTGCCCATGTACTTGGCTATATGATGGGGGAGCTGGACAAAGATACTTCTGGGGACTTGGGGTGTGGCCCACATCGCATGATGTTTTATCAAGATACGCAGAGAAGAGGCAGCACGGTGAGAACGAAGAGAAACAATCCTAAGTAGTCAATCCCAAGCACCATGATCCAAGAATTTCCCAGACCCACCCAGAGACCCTGTCGGTACGGGACGGTCCGCCTCGTAGCCGACGTCGTCTAGCCGGAGTAAATACTCTAAATATTATCACCTCGATTACTCGCGAGCGAGAAACCTATTTCCCCCAAATATGGTTCGATCCCAGCGGGTGAGCGAAGGTTGTTTCCTGAGCTTGAACTTAGCATCAATAAGCACCCTCTGAGTACCTCCCGAACAGTACTTTGAACACTGAGATTTAAAGGGGCCTAATCTGGCTCCTCGGTGTAAGAGCTCCTAGCGAGCAGCTTTGGGAGATAGAATTGATAAAAATACCGTCCGTAATACAATAGGCTCTTTAACCAAAGGTTCGCTGCCACCTGAAATTTCCAAAAATTCCATTCAGGAATCATCGTCTACTCACCAACTCGCTGGAAGAGGACAGTACGAGTCCGAGGTCCAGGATATGCGGTAGATGAATGTTGTGGGAGACTTCGAGCACCATGAAGCCTTCTAGCACAGCAGAACCTACGATGCCAAAGATATTTGTGCCAAAGTTCTCATTCGGGCTTCGAAATCATACATGGTTTTTTCCAGTATTACCGCACGTGGGAATACTTAGTAGTGACACTCTCAGTACAAAGCCCATTTTTGAAATGGTCATGGTAATCCAACACTGAAACTTGGCATGCCATTACGCCCACGACCAGGTCGTCATTCCATCACCATTGCCATTGTTCTCGTCGGTCTTTAATCGTACAGGGGTATCAAGTCGTTGAAGCCATCACCTTCACCCAGAATTTCTGTCGATCATGACTCTAGCTTTCTCACGGATCGAGCAGAGACACAGATAACCAGCTAGTCGACGTAGTCAGCGTCTTCTTTCTCGCAGCGCAGAGCTTCTTTCTTCTCTTCCTTCTTGAGTTGCCTCGTACGCTTGCCAGAGACCTTTTCTGCAGGAGGCATCTCTATCTCGTCAACTTCCAATTCAGCGTCAAACAGATACGTGAGTCCCCCATCGGTGGCAGTGGCGCTCAATTCCTCGGCATTGGTGAGATATCTGCAGAGGTCTCTCACCGTGACCTGTATCTTCATAGAATCTTCAGGTGCATCTTGAATTTGCTTGGCGATGTCGGGGGTCGGAGCAAGATAGGTAAGCGGGATATGAATTCCAGGAGAACCAAAGTTAGGAAGACCATTTTCGGTTCGGAAGATCTGGACTTGAATCAGTCGATGTCAGGGATGGAAATATATCTTCGGGACTGACCTGATTCGTAGTTGTTTGCTTCATGCTCAAACGCACCTTACCGCTGTCCAAGACGGTGAAGTTGCGCTCCCACACGGATACGGTGGCTTCACTGCCTGCTGGGTACTGAAGTTTGAGACCAACCACACAGCCAATATTGCCCTTCGACCCAAGGATATACTCCTGTGCAAGTCTGAAAAGGTCCCCAGCTTGTTGTGAATGAGCTACCTCGATAACAAATCCAGGATACTTAGCGAGGCGGTGGGTGAAAGAGACATCAGGGCCATGTTCAGGCGAGGTGTCTTGGAGGGAGAGCTGGATGCCGGCACTTGCGCAGTTTACAATGTCTCGGGCAAACTTCTCGACGGATGGATCTGGATGATTCCAAAGAGCTCGAATTTGATCGAGGACGTCTGTTGCAATTGAGTTCGCAAATATTGCATGTGTTCTTGTTTCGCAGCCCATCGTGAACTCCCGATCTGCTAGAAAGTAATCGTGCCTGAGAGTTTCAGCGTTAGCCTGAATTCCTTGATTATTTGATCTCTGGACATCAATCTCACCGCCACTTGTTGGAATCTAGGTCGTCGCCGAAGAGGTCAACCAGCTTTTCGTAGGTAGCAGGGCTCAATCTGAGGCGTAACCAAGAAATTTCTCCGTTGTTGATTCTAGTGATATGTTCTTCGACTGCATGCGCCGCAGATTCCAAGACTTGGCCATCATCATTCACTAAGCGGGATGGAGCGCAGCCTCCAGAGGCGTCAGTTGGGGGGAGCGGTGACAGAGGGTCGGCGATTTGGTTTTGTGGTTGCATTTTGGAAAGCGACGATGGTGTTTGGGCGCGACAAAGATGTCACTACCACCTCCACTAGGGCAGACAGATAATATGCAGCCAGAACCGACTGAGGAGTATGAGATGAAAGACAGGTTTAGGCTGTTTACTTTGTTTCTCATAACAAGAGAGCACAAAGTACCAGTTTTTTGATTAGAAGCAAAAGTGCAGTTGGACGGAAGTCTGTACGGAGTGCGGAGTTTATTAATTAGCGCGAAGCAGGCATCATCTACTTATATGGCTTGGCGCGCGTTTCATCGGACTTTGTTTCACATCTTCATTATTAACGGTTACGAATTGTATTTTTTATCACCTGGCGGCTATAAGCAAGTTACTCCACTAACGCAGCTATCTAATATTTCACAGTGGCTCAAGCCATCAGAGAAAGGGGCACCACGATCAGTCCGAACAAGCGAGTGAATTCGAAAGAGCAGTGAGAACAGAAAGACCTCGAAAACGTCTTCAATCTTTCCACACACGCCATTCTGTCAGGCAGACAGCTGGCCAAGGCGGCACAGCCAGTGCTTTTAGTGCGTCTCAGAGGACTCATATCAGTCATTGGATGGATGGAGCAGAAAACTTCGCCAAGGGCATACATTGAGCAGGACAACTTGCATTACCTCATTGCGAGACAGAAATCAACGGCTTCTCTCCGACATCAATGATCGGACGCTAGTCTTGCTCCATCCCTGGGCAACCCCAAGCGACCAAAGGCCCAGAGGAGAGAAGAGCGCTCCATACAGAAACCCCAGTTATCCAACTTTTCTTGAGATCTTAGGCGACAGCTACATGGATGAGTCGGAGCTGGGAATCACGGACGCACTACCGGAGTCTACTTGAGACGAAGTGTATGAGGGATTGTTAAGCTTTTCAGACCAGCGAAAAAGGAGAATGTCCTTCACAGAAAAATTCTGACCTTTTCCGTTTCTCACGATCACCGATCAGAAGGCCTGTATAGCTATTGTCCCATTATTGGCGGACCCAAGACCAAAATCTACCTCCATCCAATTCATGCCTTTGATATCAGAGCTCCCGATGGTAAGGAGAGACGGGCGACATACTCTCCTTAAAAGAATCCACCCCGTTATTGATGAGTTGCCCCCTGACTTCAACCTCAGACTTGCTCAATCATCGGAGCCACAGCTTTCGGAGCCCTCCAGACATTTGCAGCAACTCGAAGATCAGAATTTGGCGGAGGTGCTCGACAGTCGGCTACAACAGGTTGTTCTACAACAAATCACCCCGGACCCGTCAACGCAACCAGAGAAGCCAGTTTCCAAGAAGAATACGAAGGGATAGGGTAAGGTTTGATGTCGGAATGCGGATGACGTTATAAGGACGGGTTCGTAATTTAATTTGCGTCGTCGTCGTCCAAACTTTGCAAGTCTACCACAATTGTGGCCACTATTGAAGGTTTATTCGAGTGTTCCTTGAAGACGCAGAGACGATAGCAGGTTTGTGGACTGTTTTGGACCGCTTTGGCCCCGTTCTGGCTCGGCTCTGGCCCGACCGAAAATCTCTGACGAAAATAGGGGGTGCAAGAATTGACGGGCCATTTTCCTAGGCCGGCGCATTGTCGGTGACCCGTCAATTCTTGCACCCCCTGTTGACAAGGATCTAGATGACAGCTCAGTTTTGGTCACAATGAATAGCTACGTCCTTTTCAACGGCGTCGTCCTTACCACTATGATATCACACCGTGCCCCTATGTTCATTGCGATTCGCGGTCTGTTCCTGGAGAGATTTGTGCCTCAAGATCGGCTCGTCGAACAGGAGCGAGAGCCCACATATAGACCTGTGTCAAACCTTCTCTGGGTGATCGTTGTGGCACGATCTGGTTTGACGCATGGATACAAAGGGCGGAGAGCTTTTCCAACCTCTGCTCCGACAGATAAGGCTATGCCCCCACAGTGCTAGGCCGGCCAAATTCCTCTGAGGCCATCGTAATGTCTGTGGGACAGGTGAGACATTTGGCTTGAATGAATGTATTGAAGGCTCTGTCTCTTTGCAAATTGCCAGGAGACGAGAGAGAGATATAGTCTATGAGACGCGTTCTCAAATTTTGCGAAGTGAGCAAAAACACAGACAAGAGAGAGTGTTGCATGGGCCAGATTGGCACTGGCTGGTCGAGCGAGAGGTTGAATTGGCAAAATTGGCACATGTAAGTTGGCACATGTGAGTTGGCACATGTAAGTTGGCACATGTGAGTTGGCACATGTGAGCAAAAAATTCGCTCAATTACTGTCGAGAATGTGGGCAATTGGGTTGAGTGCTGTTCAATGAGCGAGAGATGGAAAGGATTGCTCAACAGTGACGGAGTTCGACAACAAGGCGAAACTATTGGTGCCGTTGGCAAGGAATAGCATAAGTTTTGCAAAGAGTGGCACAGGTCAATCATTGGCTAAGCGGGCAATGCCTTGCTGCAGGCGAATGCACCGCTTTAGTGCAACTTGGCTCGCTACTGAGACTTTTGAGGAATGTTCGACAGCAGAAAGGGGCTATTACTTACATTTGACCCGGTCTACCAAGCACCCATCGGCGATCACCTCTCCGAATTCATTCGTGTCCTCGGAGATTCTTATCAGACCCTCAAAAGCTTGACCCTAGAGATCAATGGCCAGATCACTCTCGTAAATGGTCATGCGCTGCCTGGCAGTAGCGAGGAAACTGTGAAACTTTATATTCGGCTCTGTGCCTTTGAAACGATTATATGTCCTAACGAGTGGTATTCATCGAGCTGTGAGTATGCAAGTGCCACTTCATTCGCTAGAATGAGTCCGTCAAGCGGATCGAGGTCTCGATCGACCACGCCGTCGCACCTCCATCACGAGGAGGAATTCGTAGCCCTCACACAATTCTCAAAGAGGCCATTCCAGCCCTTCTCGGACCCATGCCAGTGCTTCGAGAGGTTCGGTATGGTCAACAAAAAATTGGTATTGACGGACGAAACGACACCACTCGTATCTTTAGAATCAAAGAGGCTGCCGCGGAGCTCTGCGTCCTTGACGTAGCTGATTGGCGATGCTTTCATGACGGCTTCTGCATTGTCGCGAATGAAGTTGACGGCGACCGTGGTGACACCACCTATCAAATATCAGTACGTAAGTCATTGACTCACGGCACAGGATGACTCTTACTCCCAAATGCTTTTGCGGCCGCTAAACATGCAGCAGGATGGGAACTCATAATCCCGTACACGGCGTCGTCGTCTTGCCTGAGCTGATTCAAAAGGCCAGTTGCAAGTCCACGCTCCCGAAAATCGCTATGAACAACCAGCTGGGTAACCCAACACACTGTTTTGTTCTTGTAGCTCCAACGACAGGCACATGCATTCCCTGCGAGGCGATCGTCGACAGAAACTCTAACGTAGGAGCAGGAAGCGTGATCGGGTAGAAATTGGGCTCGAAGCCGGGTTTTGCTCAGCTACACGCGAGTCCCTATCGTCATGTCAGTTAATGAGTTCGGAGCAGGTCGACACCGCATGCCTGGTTTTGGAGTGTGCATCAGATTGGCTGGAACCTCTCCCAGATTCCGTAGTTTTCGCTGAACAGCTTTGCTGCGTCTTCCAACATCGCGTCCGTAAGCGCGTGCCCATCGAACGTCTCAAAGATTTGCTTCGCCATGTTTGGGCTCTTTTGAGTCTTTGGGCTGGAGGTATTCCCAATATATAGTACTGCAGATTCAACGCCAAACGTAACTGACTTTCGAGAGGGAGGATCGGAGGGGAGCACGGTGGGGGAGACGGGTCCAACCACTCCTTATGCGGTCCCATGGAATCTGCTTGCATGATTGGCGGTACAGCTGGGAATTCGAAACTGTCTGTTAAGCTGTTAGGCAGTAGCTCAGAAAGGTATTACTAGAGAGCGGCTTTCCACAACTTGAAACTGCGGGGACTCGGCGAGGTCGGCTCAGCAGGGTGAAAGATTTGGTTAGTCAGCAATCTGTTTGCCCTATCACGTGTGCTGTTTCCTAACGTCCTCGACAAGAGCGAGTGAGCTTGCAACGATGCGAGTTGCAGTGAGTCAGTCGTAATCAGGTCAACAGGAACATAAATCTACGGAGTAGGGACGAGATTCGCGCGGGAACAATAGTGTTTTTTGGTCGCCTCGCACCTCCACAGGCGTCACTTGAGCACGTTCTCGGAGCCATGGTTTCATCTGAGCATGTCTTCACAATGCCATGGACACGAGCAGTGAGAAACACAGTTGAAGAAATTATTTCCGATCAGAGTTGGAGCCACTGAGCACTCTCAGCACACTCAAAAAATGCTACACCGGTCGTCTTGCCGACGCTCGCGAGCTCGGATTTGAGCCACTGCCTCTGCTCAAAGTCTGCACCTTCGATTCCCGTGGCAGTACTGAGAGGCCAGGCCACCAGGCTAGCCAGATATGGCTTGATCTCGGTGTCTGTGTTTATCACCACAGAATTCGGACTGCATGCGGAATCACCAGCGTCAGGCACGTGGAAGCGCTGGAGACAGTACGGTATGCTTGACGCCAAACCACTGGCCATATCTCGAATATGACGGAGATATTCTAGCTGTTGTTTTTCGATGTCGGCGTCAGCCGCCTGACAGCACAGTTGAGAGATTTTCAACCGTGTGGCGTTGATCAGCATTCGCATGGAGAAATACTTGTTCCAAAGGAGAGCATAGTTATGACTTTGGTAGATGTAGACTTTCGAGGAGAAGAAGTGCGGTCTGGGGTATGTCCATCGCTCCGTGAGGGTGTACAATCGGGAGCTCCAATGGGTAGGAAAGCGGGCAATGTATTCTTGCGCGGCCTCGTCAATGTGGCTCGCCTCACGACATAGAGCCTCAGCCTTGGAGGTGAGCTCTGAAGACATTGGATCACGGGTCGCTTCATCCCGAAGTATAGCAAACTGATATCGAACCTCAACGAGTCCTGCAAGAATGCGATCATAGTCAAGTTCCAGGCCACGTTCACCATAAATGCTCCCGTCTTGTAGCCATTCCGGCAAGGGACGGCCCTGAAGTAGAGCGGACCACATAAGGCCTCTCCGAGAGTGTTTCATGATATCTGTCGCTGGCTGGTTGGCGCTAAGATGGTCCTTCCAGACCTTCAAGATGGCCAGAGCTCCTCGGTGGTGTAAACGGCTCTGGAGTGTCCTCATAAAAGGCGTCCCATCCCACTTGGCGGGATTGTGCATGGCGTCTTCATATCTGCCCATCAGAAAGACTGAAAGCAAGCAGGCATCGATGTCTAATTTCGTCGACAGGATAATTGTCCGCTGAGCAGCTTGCAAGAGCTGGAGGTATCTGGCAGAAGCTTCGGCGGCGGCCGGCGGATGTTGATGAGTGTGTGAGAAAACCGCGAGCGCGATGGACGCGACGGCAAGATGGACGATTTCGCAATTTGGCCTCATCATCCAGGCTGAGACATGGTCCGAAAGGGTGTCGGAGACCCCTGTCGCGTCCGTCGGCGGTGGTAGGAGGGGCTCTAGGTGGTGTAAATAGTATCCAAGTGCTCGTGTTTGCAAATCGAACACGAGGGGTCTTGGGATGGGAGCAGACAGTGAATTATACGCTTTGGTCAAGGCTGAACGAGGGCCTCGGGGTCGTTTGACCTCGCCATTTGCATAGCGGTTCTCGCTGTGGATGACGAAGCCATTTGGTCTCGAGGTCAATTTAAGACAGAGGCGCTGAGACTTTTGGCATCGCTGACATGTCGGCTCCGTTTTATCACACTGCGGAAGTGGATGAGTCTGTCCTCAGGCCGACGCAGAGGGTCTACTCACTCACCTTGACTCGTCGGCTTCGGCAGGTTTGGCACCCTCCTCCTCGGTACGGCATCGCGATGCTGCCGACTCTCGCGCCACACGGATGTAGGGTCCTATGTCCGCAAAAGGCGTGCGCAGAGGGCGCTGCTTTAGGTAATTTTAGTCTTGCATGCCACGTAGTGCCGGCGATGGCGAGGCATGAACGTGTAGACCCAAGAGTGTTGAGGCGGTTCTCATTTCAGGTTTAAGGCTCGTCGAGTTTCACCAGGTTAGGACTAGCACGCACGTGCACACTCTAACTGACGACTTTAAATGAGTCGATGACGTCAGCCGATCTTTGCCCAGAGCCCGACTGGCCCCCTCGGCCCATTCATTACTCTATACGAAGTATGTGGGCCGGCAAGCATTGGAGTCTTGACGCCAGCACTAGGAAAAATGACAGTGTATAAGATGGGAGTGGCTGCCCCGGCCTCCTTCTCTATCAGACCAGTTTCGTCCTTCTCAGGCTTCACATCTCCTGAACCTTGTCCGTCCAAACCGCATCGATGGCCTCCAATATCGTCCTGATCACAGGTAAGACTCGGTCGACTGGCAACGGGGAATTCAGCATACTCACAGAAGCCACAGGTGCCAATTCTGGAGTAGGATATGCTACTAGCAAAGTCGTCGCCAGCGCATCAAAAGCCTACCATGTCATCATGGCCGGCCGGTCGCTAGACAGACTGGAGGCTGCAAAGGCGGAAATTGAAAAGTCGGGCATCCAGGGACAGCTCTCGACGGTTCAGCTGGACGTCACCGACGGCAACTCGATTTCACAGGCCGTGTCTTTGATCGGCCAGAAATTCGGCCGCGTCGACACCCTCATCAATAACGCCGGCATCGCGAATGACGATATTCAGGCATGCCTCAATGTCAACGTGGTTGGACCGACCAGGGTGTCTGCGGCTTTCAAGGAGTTGCTCCTCAAGTCTCAAACGCCATACTCGATCTACGTCAGCAGTGTCGTGGGCTCGCTGACCTTGGCTTCAGATCCCACTTCACCCTTGTATGGTCCAGGCGGAGGGGGCCCCTATCGATCGAGCAAATCGGCTCTCAACATGATGGTGGTCCAAGAGTGGAAAGACACCAAAGAGACTCCTCTAAAAGTGTTTGCAGTGTGTCCAGGGTTTGTGGTGTCTGGTCTTCGTGGGCCAAGTGAGGCAGCCCGGACGGCAGGTGGGAGAGCCGGAGATCCCATGGTTTCTGGACAGACCATCCTGAGCATCATAGAAGGGAAGAGGGATGCGGATCAAGGGCGACTGGTTCACAAGGACGGCGTGTATCCGTGGTGACGGACAAGCAATCCTGATGGCAATCTGCATCTGAACATCCTTGTTGCCACACGGCCTTGAGATCACCAAAAAAGAGTTGAAAGTAAACAAGGAACGGATTTCATTAGCCACTCACAAATATTCTTCAACAATGATACGCATCCTAATTTGTTCAATAAGTTATCTATGTCACTTCCAAGCCTGGGTACCCCATATCATCCGCCGAATTCAGTCTTTCCCAATTCGTTCTTGTTGTACAGATACACTTGCAGAACGTTAGCTTGCAGATATTTACACTCTTTCCGTGGCCTCTACTACACATAATCTCTCTCTTCTCCCTGATTTTACAGAGGCATAGAGCGGCCAATCACTCGTCCCCAGCCCTACGAGCAGTACCTTGTCTAATACAATAGTTCTCATCGGCAACGACTAGTATGAATAATTCTTCAGGATCAGAGGAACTACGGATATGGTCCACGGGGAAGACTACTTCGCAAAAGGGTTCAGGCGACCTTGTTTGTGAAGAGCTGTTTAAAACGACGCCGATTGTACAGGTAGTATTTGTCTAGCGACATGTTGCTGGGCATTCCACCGGGAAATTTTGTTTACTCTCTCGCGAACCAGTTGCTCATCAAAATATTGCTTCTACCTTGAAACTCCACTTGACAAGCGGTGCCCGTGTTGCGGACGCTAAAATAGATATAGACTTCGCCCACGTATCTGTGTTCATCCTAAGCCTTGACCAGTCAAACTCAAACCCAACTCTCCTGCCTGCCTCAGTTTCTTTAGTCTGATCGATTCTCAGAAGCGTGCTGGACACGAGCTGGATATAGGTATGTGCCTATGCCGCGCCGGCCGCGAGCTCCCTGAGAATCGCAAGAACCGACTCGACCCCCTCGTCCGAAGTCCTGGCCAGGCCACAGGGAGGGGCTACCCCAAAGTCACCCAGGACCTGCTTCGCGGCACTGAACCTCTGCTTTGCACCCTCAAGGTCGTCTGGGTACACCAGGCCAATATGGATGGCGACGTTCTTGTCCTCCAACCTCGTCAGCGGCTCGTAGGGCGCCTTGTCCTTCCACTCGGGCAGAGCGCCAAAGTGGACCCAATCCAGCGACCTGGTCGCCTTGGCCTTGGAAATGATGGTGTTGGCCAATTCCACCATGCCGCTCATACCGCCCGGCGCCAGGACGGGCTTGTTGTTGATGTTGCCCATGCAGATGTGCAGGCCGGCCAGTGCCTCGACGGGCACCTTCGAGATCAGCCCGGCATATTGGGACGAGTAGCGATCCATGGCATCCTTGTCGGTTGGCGGGTGAAAGTCCTCGCGCAGTGAGGCTAGGTACGTTGCCGGGTCGCGCTGCACCTCCGTCTTGATGTAGTCGCTGGCGATGTCGAACTGGAGCGCGAGGTCGGCGGGCGGGATGGCGGCGACGATCTCAGCCGTCTCTTGCATCAAGACCTGGTAGGCTAGATCCTCGACCTGGTACTGGAACACCGGCTTGACGAAAATGGCGAAGCTCGACATGCCCGGCAGGCAGACCTGGAACCGCACCTGCGGCTCAATCACCCCTTCGTCCCGCAGCTGGAGGAAGGTCTTGTACGATTCGACGGCGTCAGCGGCGTACCCGAGCTTCCACGATGTGGCGTTGATCTCATCGCGCAGCTTCGCCGTCTCGTCCGCCGAGAGTTCCTGCACCGGCGCCGGGTCAAGGTTCGCGTCATACTCTCGCCATATCTTCCCGATGGCTGGGTTCTCCGTCGCCTTCTTCTGCACCAGGCCGATCGTGAAGTTCCACCGCCAGCCTGGTTCACCGTCTGGAACACTCCGGAGGAGGCCCTTCAACCCCGCACAGCTTTTGCAAAACGCAGTCTTTGCGTCTGGGGTCGGGAAGCTGCCTACGAGATGGACGGGCGCAGCTTTGGATGCTGCCATGGTTGCTTCGGGGTTGGGGATGTCAAGCGAGTCTTCAAGGTCTACAGATTGGAAGGGGGAAGGGGTGGGAGAAGGGCCTACGATTGTCGTCGTATCTCGCTGACCGACTGGCATCGTGGGTGGACACCGCTCCCCTGGCAATGTGCGGGCGACGTGGAGGGGTAGCGAGATCGGCAAAAATCAGTCTCATTAATAGCGACTGGAAGTCTGAAACGGGACTGCCCTAAGCAACGCCGTGACTTCGCTAACGACCATACAGGACTAATCATGCAGCTGATTCCTTGCCCCGCCAGCTAGCCAATCTGCTGATCGTTCAAAATGCCGGATGCTGCGACGACATTTCCGGCTTGGTTGAAAAGACCAATGAATCAAGACGGGTTCCCGACCGGGGCTGGATTCTCTCCTCTTGGATGACCCCCACGCTGCATGATGGGCGAATTGGCCATCTTTTCCCAATCATGAAGCATCTCAGTGTTCTCTTTGGACAGGCGAACTTCCTCGCCAGCACGATCCACCATCTCAGCCTGGTAGGCAGTGGCGGCCTCCTCAAAGGTGATGTTTCCTGCAAGAGCATCCTTGTACTTGTTGACAAGACTTCTGGCATCTGCGATACCATGGTTCAGTCCCTGGCCTCTCTGGAAAGTCATTGCATGACCGGCATCGCCGACGAGGAGGACCCTGCCTTTACGAGTGTCCCATGGAACAGGAACCCAGTATGACAGATTATTCTCGTAAATGACCGTGCCCTCAGGAATCCACAGATTAGCGGAGCGAAAAGGCTCGCCATATGTTTCCGCCTTGGCCTTCAAATTGGCGAGCGAGCTCACGTCCTCCCCGTCCTTCTTAATCCATGTGGTTTGAAGCTGGAAGACCCAAGTTGCAGGATCATTGGGGTCTGGGACTTCTTGAACTATTGAAAGCATCAGTATTGCCGACGGCATGGCGGAAGACAGCCGCCCGCAAGACTTACTGGAGATCCACAGCCAATACCCATCGGGGTGCATGCCCATGGTCATAATGGGGTGTGCTTGACGGACAAACCGGGCCTTTTCGGCGTCATTATAACAAACGTGCAGGTTGGCACCGCAATATGGAGTCTTCGAAACTTGTGCAGCTTCTCCGAAGATGGTTTCCCTGACTTTGGATTGAGCACCATCGGCTCCGACGAGCAGAGTGCCTGTGGCCTGTGACCCATCCTCAAAGATTGCTGTTACGGTGGAGTTGTCATCGTCGTAGGTGACATCCTTGAGCTTCTTGTTATACTGCGTTGGGTTTGGATGTTAGATCAGCCACTATGGAGAGGGCCGGGAAAGGATGGTTCACCCTCTTACCTGGACGTCGATACCTTCGGTACACAATGTCCTAAACCGTCGCCGAGACACGCGGTACATGCGCAGCAAGGGGATATTTTTAAGAAATTCACCGGTCTGGCCATTCCAGGTTGGGAGAATTCCTGGGTCGGGCGGCTCGAAGTTAGGGTCGACCGAGGCGGTGTATACTCGATCAAATAGGTCGGGAGGCAGGCAGTCCTTGAGCAGGGGGAGGCCCCATTGCACCGACATGCCCCATTCGCGTGGCCGATAGTCGTTTGCCGAGACTTCCGATTCAAAAATGGCATATGAGATCCCTTCCTGAGTAAAGGGAGGCGTCTGTCACTGGATAGGTCAAAGCGAGGGGTGGCAGGCGGACGTTACCTTCTTCAAGCCCTGTGCAACCAGCAAGCCTACAATCCCTGCCATAAACATAATTAGACGACACTCAAGCGAGGGGACATGAAAGGAACCCCTCACCTGCACCGACGATGAGAACGTGAGGAGATGTTTGCTCGGCCGCCATCATGCAGCTGGACGTTGTTGGACGGAGGGCTTGAGACGACGGACCAGGGCGAAGCAAAGGCTGTTGGTCGGGTGAAGTAGGTTTGAGGGAGGTGGAGGTGAAGGGGAGGGATGGCGGGGTGGCATTTCGGTGGTGGTAGAGGGGGGATGATGAGGAGGAGGAGGGAGGATGGGGGAGCTCAAGGTTCGACGGAGGGGCGTGCGCTGGCACGAGGATCGAATCAACTCGACAGCTGAGCAAGAACCCTGGTGAGCTATCTGCGAGATCGATGGAGTGATGCAGCAAGCCGGTCACGGACTTGTTGGTCTTCGATGGTGGAGAGGAAGCCTCGGAATTATAACTTAGCGGGGATGCTACCGCCTGGCATTAGTTGGTGTTGGCGGTGGGGGTGGTGAGCCGTGAGCCGGGAGCCGGGCCATTGACAGTTGGTATCAAAGGAGCCCGAGGCTCCTCGGCCAAGAGCTAAGTAGGTACCTAAGTTGGGTCCTAGGCAAGGGCTAAGTCGGTACCTAAGTAGTGTCCTAGGCACCTTACGTCGGCCCTGGGTGTGCCGGAGGCCTAGAAACGAACCACTGGCATCAAGTGGCCTTACTCAGAACAAAACAGCTATTCTGGGCTGGGCCGAGCCGCTCTCTTCCTGCTAAGAGATCGACTCAATTACCGGCACGGGAACCAGGCGGATGGACAGATCGTGCACCTAGCCTCAGTCCTCCAGAGGGATGGCTGCGGACCTAGGTAAAAAAGCCAGACATATACCAAGAACTCCGTCCTGTCGACGGAAACAATACCTAGATTGGGAGGTTAATTACAGCGAATTGGACCTACGCTCTGGGATGCTTGGGTCACACGTGACTCTGCTGCCTGCACCCGCCTGCGCCTGGATGCACCTGGCCGCACCCACCCTCCACCCTAAGTCGTTGTGGCTGCAGGCACTGGCTGCAGGCACAGGCTGCACGTTGGCCCGCTTCCTCTCTAAATGATCTACTTACTGGCAGAACTAAGTAAAGTAACTTACGCATTACCCAGTATTACTTCCGGAGAACAACTATCACTTCCCCTAAGCACTTCCACTAAGTACATAGTGCTCCATCCAGACTCCCTCGTCTCCTCCAGGCTCCAGACCATCATCCCACCCACGTCCCTTCCCTGACAGCCGGCAGTGACCGCCGTTTCTCCTCCCGCACGTCCACCTGGCACCTGGGCCCTCAATTGTCTCAACCCCCAAGGAGCCACTTCCCTGCTGAGGCAGTACGCGGCCTTTGGACACACCACCACGGATGTTTGATCTCTGAGAGCTGATGCTGCCAATGTTCCCTAAGCGAGGACAACACAGCGGCGACTCACTGTAATATCATCAGCCAACCCACCCTCGGAGCAACCGCCGCGACTTGTGACCTCCGCCGCCACCCGTGTGTGGTTCAGCCATAACTTCCGCGTCTCTCCCTTCCCGCCTCATGATTTTGTTCCCGCCCTTGCGTAACATTCTGCCCTAACTCTCTCTCCGCTCTATTCTCCGACCTCGATCTAGGAAGCACCCGAGGCGGACATTCTCACCGCCTGGAAGATCTCTCCCTGGATATGGCCTCACAAGCCGACAACACCGAGAACCCGGCAGTCGCCACGCCAGGTCCCGCCTCCGCCACTGTACCACACACGCAGGACTCGGCTCCTTCCACACCGGCAGAAGTTGTAGTACAGCATGCCCAAGATGAACCTGACCCAGAGCAACACCCACCCCCCAACCAACAGATTGAAGTCGATGTAGGCCAGATCCCGACAGCTGCTCCACCCTTTGCCAATTCACTAACCAACCTCCCTTGCGTGCTCTGAAACAGTCTGAAGGAGGTTCTGATTCCGCATATGGCGAATCGATGTACGCGTCGCCTTGATCCCCTGGCTTTGGCCCAGCAAAATTGACTAGGACTAGACACAGCGACCTCACTTCTCTAACATCCACCATTCATCGAGGGCTCTGGGAAAATGGACGTCGGTATCATTCGTACGGGAAATCACGTCCGTCGCCCTCGTCGCCCCCCTCTCCGGTCAACCTGCTAATCAGGCCCCAACAGAGTATGCGTTCCCAAATGACGAGGCCGAAACCGAAAGGCTTGACATGCAGCATGCCATGCAAACCCACCTTTTGGGAGATCGGCTTTTCTGGGCCCCCCTTGGCCCCAGTCCCGAGAAGGTATTGGATCTGGGGACTGGCACCGGTATCTGGGCCATTGATTTCGCTGATATGTTCCCTACTGCTGAAGTCATTGGCACCGACCTGAGCAACATTCAGCCTAGCTGGGTTCCTCCAAACTGCAGGTTTGAAATCGATGATGCCGAGGCCGAATGGACATGGCCCGAAGAGTCGTTCGATTATATCCATAATCGCAATTTTGTCTGTGCAATTCGAGATTGGCCCAAACTGATCCGGAAAACGTATCAGTATGCATCCCTAGGAATCCTCGGGGGCTTCTTTCGTGGGCCTTGACTGACCGACTGACTGAACCAGGTTTGTCAAGCCTGGCGGGTGGGTGGAATGGCATGAGAAGCATCCCTATCTCCGCAGCGACGACGGCTCGCTGCCCGAAGATTCGCCACTATGTAATTGGGGAAAGCACTTTTTCGAGGCCAGTAAGTCAAGTCGTACCCGGACAACATCAATCCAGAAAAGTTCAGAACCTAATGTCCTGGATTTATCAGGTCCGATCTTTGGCGCAGATGCCCGATCACCTCAGTACCTTAAGCAGCAGATGGAAGACGCCGGGTTTGTCGATGTTCAAGAACATGTCTTGAAACTTCCCGTCGGGCCATGGGCCAAAGACCCTCGACTAAAGCAAGTCGGACTTTTCGAGATGGTCAATATGACTGAAGGCATCCAAGGGCTCACCCTAATGCTGTTCACCCGCTGCCTGCATTGGACTCCCACAGAGGTCGAAGTATTCCTGATGGGCGTGCGAAAGGACGTCAGCAACCGACGCATCCACAGCTACTATCACTAGTAAGTTGGCCGAAAGTCTCAACCCAAGGGATCCGAATGTTGACTCTGGTTCAGTTACGTGGTCTTTGGGCGCAAGCCTTGACGGACAATTGGACAATCGACATTTGAAGCACCATATTGATTCCCCTTGGCGACAATGAGTTCGCCTTTTGTTTGCACTTGAGGGGTCCGTGCATGCAAGTTATTAACTAGTATGGAGGAGGGTAGTTTCTAGGACGAAAGCTATTGTTACCAAGAAATCGTTGATCGACGTCCTATATTTAATCCAAAAGCAAGTGTCGAGCACAAACGGGCAGGATCGGGTTGTGAGAAGGCCATCCCTCTTGATATGCAAGCAACTGGTGAGAGATTGAGGGAGCTGCTTCATATCCTATATCTATCAGGAAGGTGGGGAGTAACGACATAGACATACTCTCAATTGCGACAACGGCGCATTGGGCTGGGGCGCAAATGCCACGCCCAGCTCACCCCTCTTCCAGTCTAGGGTGATGCCGCCCTGTGCTCACCCTAGACTCGCTAGACTCGCGCGAGCCGGGTTAGACGGCTTGACGGCACCCCTAACTCACCCAGCGTGGGGGCCGAATTGCTTCGTCGCCATGGCGCCCATGGTGCGACGGCGGCCTGGCTCAGACCCGTGGAGCTCTACCATCAACTGTGATTGGCCACGCTGGTTCAGGTTATGGCCACCCTGGAGGCCTCAAAGCAGCGTGGCGAAATCGACCCGTCGAAGCTCTCGACGTGTTGTTAAATTCCTCCTCCTGAGACATCGTCCTGTGGCCTCACATTTTTTTGGTTCCTCCTATCCCAGCTTGTTTATCTCATCTATCAGTCGAGCACTCGTGTAATCAGGGCTCAATGGAGAAAAGGATCAGGCTCGAGCCGACGACCTGCCTGTCTTCCCGTTTCGTCAGGCATTCCGCCGCTTCACTGCCCTCCGACTTCTCTATCTCCGCGCTCCTTGTGCCCGGCGACCATGTGCATGACTGCGATACACACACCTCCTCATACGGAATTGGCTGGGCCCGTGACTGAGTCCAATCAACGCCGAACATGTTCCCCGGAAAATGAAACATGGACCGAGCACACCTCCACGTTAGCTCACGACTGCCGCTCGGGTGAGTGCATCGACGCTGCCGCCTGTGATGACGGTAAACTCACCCTCGAAGTCGCCGAACCGGGCCCCCCCAGCGGACCCTTCCCAAACCTCCCCGGAGAAACTGCTGAACTAGGCACAGATGGCTACAGCGGCTATTCACGAGCGGTTCCGGGAGGGATGACCCCCAGGAGATACAGGTAGGCTGTGTTAAAGCAGCAACGCAGAAAGAACCGAGGGTGTGCAGGCTCTCCTTGGCCGGGTTGGATACATGGCGGGAAGATTGACTACAAGACCACTATGCAGTCGAAGAGGACGATGATGAGCTGCTGGCATTACTTGATCAGGTGCCTCGACAGCGGGTCAGCAAGCTTTTGGCGTAAACATGTTTGGCTTTGCATATGATGAAACGAGATGTATAACTATGGGACGTTGATGATGCATTATTGTCATTGTACCTTCTCAGATTGGGCCATGTGTCTAGCCAACGAGCTTCACCACCACAAGACGCTTACCAGTAGACTCAAGCAGTACATCCAGATGCTGGTCATGAGAGCCATACCCACACATCCACGCATTCTACGTTGAATACGTGTACTTCGACCGCCGCGAGCGCGCGAGACACGGTGCGCTGACCGGCCGTGCCGCGCCCGGCGTGTACTCGGATCGTGTGCAAAACGGGGGGTTCTCGGGGTACGGCACTATGTGATGATCGGAGGACAGAAGAAGTGGCGCCTGTTTGAGGAAGATATGCGTGGTAGAATGCTTCAAGCGGCAGACTACTACGCTTTGAGGACCTGGCAGACGCCTTGAAGCAGGGCATCTGCTCAGCTCCTGTTGCTAGCTGGACAAGCACATTCAGGAATTGATTGCGCAATTCATCTATGTTTCTCGAACTGTGGTCGTTATTGCGGTCTTCAGATCGCTGGGGAGGAGCTTGTAAAAGTCGGACTCGAAAACAATTGGCTCTGCACTGCTCTGCTATCGAAAACGATAAGTGGCGTTTGGTGGCAAGGCTACGAGGCTGTCATCAATAAGGGAGCCAATTGCCTTTGATGCATTTGAAGTCGAAGACCAAGCTAATTAAACATTTACTGAGTAAGCGGCTAATTAGATTAGCCTCCGAGCCTAAACTAATTAGATCCCAAGTTTAATGACGGTAAACCTGCCACACCTGCTTTAATACATGCTTCTTGTACTGTACCCCTTACCACGACAATGAATGCTTCTCAATGGTTTGCATCATCTTCCTGAAATTCCATGTACCAGGGGCGCGATATTGTCTCAATGTCGCGCTATAGCGACAACTCCACCGTGACACAATCTGCCGAGTGTCGTCGCATGTCTACCACCAGCCAGCGTTGCCGGCCGTGCGTGCCGGCCGGCCGGCAAGTTGCGGAAACTCAGGAACGGCCTGCGTGCCTTGTGGCGCGCCCACGAAAGTGGCCGGATTCTGCTACTGCTTGTCGGCGGTGCTATATTCTGCCAGCTTCGTCCTCTTCTCTCGGAGTGTCTGACGACGCTCAAGGCTATCTATCACATTAACATTAATGGCCATGTCGACACAACACACGGTAGCCTTCCAACCCTTACACACGACCATTCGGGACAAGCTGGATCCTGAGTACGTCAAACTACACGACGAGATAATTCAGTATCTTCCAACACTTGAGTCGCAGCCTTGGGATCCTGAAAGCCGCCTGAGGCGCAGCGCTGTGGGATTTGCGAGTCCTCGGTCGGTCGATGTCGGCCATGTCTTCGACAGGGACTTGGGGGACTTTCAAATCCGGGTATTTTTGCCGGAAGGAGAGCCTGCACCAGATGGATGGCCTTGTCTTGTATATGTAAGTGTCTTGATGCTGAGCCTGGCGTGAAAGTTCTTGGCTCGTGTAGAGCCTGATGTTGATTACGCGAGCACAGTATCACGGGGGAGGCTGGGTGTTTGGCGGTTTGGACAGCGACAACGGGTTTCTGAGACACATATGTAAATGTATGTCTTGAATTCCCTTCCCGTCGGATTACCACCACCACCACCACCGCTACCGGAAACTGAAAACCGTGTCGTTCAGATGTTCGATGTGTCGTGATCTCTATCAACTACCGGCACGCTCCAGAGCATGTCTATCCCACGGCTTTCAACGATGCCTTTGCCGGCCTACGCTGGGTGGTCTCGGCTGAAAACGCCAGCAGTCTATCCATCAACACCTCGCGCTTGGCTCTAGGCGGGCTTTCAGCGTAAGTCTGTCTCCTTTCGAGGTTTTCATTCACACGTATGAGTTCAGTCGATCTAGTGCCGCTCACCTTTCTTCATATTCTCAGTGGCGGTGGCATTGCAGCTTCTTGTGCCATGAAAGCGGCCGCAGACCCTGCCTTTCCAGCTCGACCACTGTTCCAGATGTTGATCTGCCCCGTGATTGACAACACTGCAACGATGGATTCGACTTGGTCTACTTCCAGGCACTCCCCATTCCTCACAGCGGCTCGGATGTCTTGGTACCGGCAACAGTACTTCAAGAATGCCGAGGACGTTAGACATTGGGATGCGTCTCCCTGTTTCGCGCCGCCAGACATCCTTGCTAAGAGTCCAAAGACTTTCTTGGCGATAGCAGAGTATGATCTCCTCGCGCCGGAAAACATCAAGTACGCAGAGCTGTTGCAAAGCCAAGGGGTACCGGTCCACGCCGAGATCTACAAAGGAGCCACTCATTCGATCCTCATCCTTGCTGGGTGAGTCATCAACACCTCTCGATGGAACTCCGATCCATGGCTCGCTGACACGTCGTGAATCATCAGGATCCACAGCGTGGGACAATCACTGGTACACGACGCCTGTGCTGCATTGGCATCGAGTTTCGGCACTGACTATGATGCTGACTCGGCCAAGATACTACGACAGGAAGGGTAGTGGAAGCCAAGCTGCTGTGATATAGTTCTAGTCCTACCTTAAGCTACCCAGAACATGCGACGTGCTCAAATCTCATGGTCTTTGATACTATCTTTCCAAGCTGTAGATATCATATGCCAAGCAGCGAAATGTCACATCAGACTGTCGATAACTTCACTCCTTGGTAACGTGGTGCTCGACCATCTCTCACAAGCAATCTTTATCTCAAACGTGCTTTTGTTGTATATCTAACATCTTTTACGGCATGCATGATACCTTGGTTGATTTTTCATCATCTCATATTTGCTCTTAGAGAGAAGCCATCTAACTCATCTTTACTGCACAGCGCCGTCCTGCTTTACCGGTAGAACCGTCTCGCGAGCGTCCAAGTCAATGCCACTGCTGGATGGCGTTGACGTTGATGGACTCTCATTCTCATTTTCATTCTGCGCGTCTTCGCTCTCTTCCTTGCGACGGAGGCCCTCGTCTTTCACAAAAACCATCAGAAGCAGACAGCAGGCCAGCGCGCCAGCCCAAAGATAGAAAATCGATCGTGCCGCGGTCACATAGAGATCTCGAATCAGATCTTGCTGTGTTTTGGTCAGAGCCGATAGATCTGGGGCGTCGAACACAGACGCCCGAATGGCATCGGCGACATTCTTTGGGATCACCCCGTCTGGAATATGTGATGTCAACGTATTCGAATACATTGTCGACGCAATGGCGAGCCCGGTAGCCGCTCCCAGGGCGCGGACGTAGTTCCTGGAGCTAATGACCACGGCGCGATCTTGCTTGGGAGTGTGAGCCTGAGCTGCGACGAGTGCTGGCGACGTTTGCGTCAGTCCAGGCCTTCAGGCTCCCAACCGGGTTCTCACTTCACTTCAGTGAAGTGAAGTGATTCCAAAAAGGGGGTCTAACTTACTCGGTTGAAAGGTGAACCCGATTGACACGCCCTGTAACGCCAAGATGACAATGATGCCCGCGAGCGGAAACGTGCGACTGAACCGACACTGGATGGCTGCTACAACGGTCCAAAGCGCGAAGCCAGACCAGATGACCTCTCCGTATCTCCCGGTCCATGACATGTACAGCCCTGCCAGGGCTCCCGCGACGGTTTGGGTGGCGACAAACGGAGAAAGCATGGCAGCCGATCGTAGCACACTCATGCCCATGGCGTTCTGAAAGAAAATCGGAAGATAGTACAGCATGCTCCAGTACACGACTCCCATCAACCAATTCTGGGCCATCATGGCCACCAAAGGGCGGGTCTTGAGCATCCGTACTGGAGTAATGTCAGCGGGGGGCCACTTCATGGCCAGACGGCTCGGTGTCGCGGTGTAGACAGGGGATACTGACATGGAAACATGGGAAGCCTGGTCAATTTCCACTCGTTGAGGATGAACAGAACCAAGAACACTGAGCCCAGCGTTACCATGGAGATAAACATTGGACTGGAGATACTGAATTGGGTGTGTGCTCCTGAAATAGGGATCAAGAGCAAGATGGTGCCGATCGAACTGAGGAAGACGCCGACGTAGTCGATCTTGATCAGCTTGTTCCGAAGCGGTTCGGGTGGTATGGTCTGTTTTGGGAGGAGGAAATATAAGAGCACTGCGACCATCAACGCCAGTGGAGCCAGCAAATAGAAGGTTCCTCTCCACGTTGCATTTTCTGTGAAAGAGGCGGCGATGTATGGGCCAATCGTATTTCCGATTCCCACAAATGCTCCAAGGAAGCCTTGATACCTAAGTTAGACCCTCATATTAGTCGCCTGCGTCGAACATGAAGCGGGAATTGAGAACTAACTTCCCACGGTTCTGCAGCGTCGTGATATCTGACACAATCATCATCGCGAGGGCCATAATCCCTCCATTTGCCATACCTGATATGCCTCGAAAAGCATATAGCTGAGGCCCCGTCCTCGCGAAGCCGCAGAGAAGATCTCCCAGGGCCAAAATGCAGAGCGAGGTGATCATGACGACTTTGCGGCCCATGATATCGGACAGGCGGCCATAGAGGGCCTGGAACGCTGCGTTGGCGATCATGGACGACGTTCCGGCCCAGACAATGGTTGAAGAGCTGTGCAGATCGCGGCCGACGGTTGGCAAGACCACTCCGATCGCCTGTTGGTCAATGTACGAGACAAGAAGCGCCGTCGAGATGGTCGTAAAGACCACCAGCAGATGCTTCTTCCCCAGCGTGACGCTGTGGTCGTGGATTGCGTATTCTGGCTTCCCCATCGGACTGATACACTGATCCTGGTCTGTCGATTGACCAACCAATGTATTTGTTGTTTCGTCTCAATTCAAAGGACGCGAGCAAAGAATGTGTTGACGAGGAAGAAGCATGTCAACAACGTCGAAATCAAGATCAAGGCATCATATATGTAAGAGAAGGTGAGCGCCAATGACAGATGCAAGTTTGTCAAATTCCTACACAGTATATGTATCTCTGGGGCTCGCGATTGCCGGTCCGGCCGGCTATTCAAGCTCCAGTGCTCCACAGGGCTGTCACCGTTACCGCTTTGCACGATCTGCAAGGCAATGGACCATGACAATATGCCTAGGATTAGCTGAAAATTGCTACATGATACATGATTGAATATGCTCAATGCTATGAACAATTTGCTTGATGTTGACGTTCGGGACGTTCTCCGCTTCCTTTAGCCCCTGGTTGTGGACTTCCTAATCCGGTAACTGTGTACTGGCACGGGGTGCAGGGGTCAGAACACGATAGAGAGAGGCTCTGCATGGCTCTGTTGTTCCATCTCAAGTTCTATCGAGGCGGCGCAGTGAGGGCTACCAACATAATCACGATCCTTCTGACATGTAGGATCCTCTGCACTTTTGGGATCAACTCGAATAAATCCAACGGTGCATATACTGTATACAGACGCCTGGCGGCCAAGCTCTCTCCTCTCCGGACTCATGTCACATAACCTGACTGGTCACTGCAGTTCAAGTAGGATTCAACGTAGCAGACCGTTCAGTGATGTCGTTCGTATCTCTGATCTCTGATCTCTAGCCCCCGAGCTCTCGCATCTTCTCCAGCGCCTCAGCTTCGTCCACCACATCAGCAAAGCGAGCATCCAGATCAAACAGCGTGGCCCTCTGGATCTCGACACTTCGATCGCCACTTGCCTCTTGCACGACCATGCATCGAAACCCGTACCCGCACGCGTCGACCGCCGTAGCTCTCACGCAGCCACTCGTGCTGACACCGCCCAGCACAATGGTATCGACACGCAGGGCGTTCAAGTGGCCCACGAGCCCCGTGGCCAGAAACCCGCTGGGGAACTTCTTCAAGACAACAAGCTCGTTGTCCCAGTCCGGCGTCAGCCCGGGCACCCAGGCGTCCATTCCGCGCGTGTCGCCGTCTTGCCAGATGCTCATGGCCGGCGATTTCTTGTACATCAGGCCCGCGTCGACCATGGTCGGGTGATGATACCGCACCTGGCACCAGACGACGGGCACGCCTGCCTCTCGCGCCGCGGCCACCAACCGCTTCATGCTCTCCGGCGAATCTCGGCCTGCCGGGCTCGCATGCAGCGACAGCCTCGAGTCCTCGTGCCAATATGCGCGGCACACGTCGATCAGCACCAGCGCCACTTTCTTGCCCCAGCCCAGTCGGCGGTGGAAGCCGGCGGCTTTGGATCTTTCGAAATCCGGATGCGATTCAACGAGTGGTGTTGGCATGATGATCTTGTTGTTCACCCACGATTGCGTAACGGAGTTGCTGTCAGCCACGACTTGTCAATGGATGCGAGGACACACAAGCTTGTAGTGATTGTAGTGATTTTAGTGATTGTTCACAAAGGCGCAAGTGTTGTGATACAGACAAGCAACTTCCTCAACACGAGGTTTCAATCAGTGACGACCCCGGCATATGTAAGACAAGACGCCAGTATCTAACCAAGTGCTTGGAGAGCGGTCCGGCCACTCCGGCCGGCACTTCGCTTTCTGCCTATGATAAGGGGACCATAACTTGGCTGGGCATAGTGTCTCGGCTGGGAATGTTCGAAAACCCCCTGTCAGGGTGGTCGATAGCCAGAATCAGAGGACTTTGGTCTAGGCACGGTACAGTACAACCTGTGGTCGGCGATTGCCAGCCATCCTCTTTACACGACATCTATTCACCAAGACTCGGAGGACTGGCCTTGTCAATTCGGTCGCTGGTCCGCGTGTGGTCTGAAACTTGAAGGCAATGCTACATTTGAAACTGGGCATCGTTCTATCTCAGAAGCTTGAAAACGACTTCTTAGCATCGCCGTATCTACAAAAATCGAAAATAGACCCTCAACTCAGGGTCGATGTCTCCAACCACGCGCACAGTCTTACCCATCTGTCCCATCTGCTCCTCATTCCTCATTCCCCCGACTCACAAACGCCCACGCACCTTGATCTCTAGAGTCCGCAGAGGCAGATAAAACAAGACGCCCAGGACCAAGGCGAACTCGAATCCCAGATCACCGGTGTGCTTGGAAATAGGTCCGGAGTACCACACCTGGTCCATCGATGGCACGACGAGGGCGAACGGAAGGAGGAAGGCCGCGAGCGCCGCTAGTCCCGAAGGCAGCGCACGCGCGTTGTTCCAGATGGTGATGTCCATGCTCTCTGCCTTGCCCTTGCGGAAATACAGCCACTCGGTCAGCATGATGCCGGAGTAACCGGCACCCCAGTAGCCAATGATGCCGAGGAAATCCTCCAGCGAGTCGAAGAAGGACTCGGAAGCCTTGATGCCGACGCCGATGTTGATAGCTGTGATGGCGACGACGATGAGGAGGCGCGGAATCTTGGCGAATTTCGGCCAGATCATCTGGAAGTTGAGCGAGACGGAATAGAAGCCGGGGCAAATCATGGCAATGGCGCTGAAAGCGACGATGACGGCGATGAACTTGCCGAAGCCGCCGAGTGGCTGCAGAATGGCCACAATCACGCCACCGGCCGAGTCGCGCGCATAGGCTTCTGCCCATAGAGGGTTCTCAGGAACGGCGCTGCCAATTCCGGCTCCAAGGGTCATCATCAAGATCGACGGCAGGCAGATGCCCACCCAGGCGTAGAAAAAGATGCGCCAACGGGGGGCGCGAGGACCGAGATAGACGCCATAGTCGCCGACGGTGGTGGACAAGGGTAAAAAGTAGCCCGCCATATAACTGATGTAGGTGATGACGGTGGGCGCGGTAACTGGCTCGGTTGGAGCGTGATTCTGCAGCTTCGACCCTGCTGTTCCAACCACAATGACGGTTGCAATGAGTGCCGGGATCCAGGCCCAGCGCTGATAGTGATGGATGAGCTGGAAGCCCCCGAATGCCGGGACCATAGAGCAGATGGCCATGACTACGATGCCCACGGCCTGGCTGATGGTGTCACCCGACACGGCGGCGAGCGTCTGGCCCGCCAACGTGAGGGAGACGATACTGTAGCCGACAAGGGTCATCATGTTCAAGATGATGATGAGAATGTTGGGATACATGCCGAAGCAGTATCGACTCTGGATCATCTGACGCATTCCCGTCTGGGGGGAAAAGGTCTGGAGGAAAGCCGGCGGGAGGCACGTGAGCAATGAGAAGAAGAAAACCAAGAGAAACGTGTCTCTGATGCTCATGCCAAACGACAGCGGCCCTACCATACCCGTGGAGATTCTGCAGCCCGTGTCAGCCTCGTCGAAATGCATCATCTTACAAAGACAGGGATCGGTGAAAGTGACTCACCCCAACGGGCACAACAAGCTCGTGGCCCAGAAACTGAAAATCTTGTTGAACGTCGAATCAGTTCGGAGCTCGACCGGGACAGGCTCGATACCGCGCGTTTCCACGCCGGAAGCAATGAGCCAGTGCCATATCTTGTGCAACACACCGCCCTGGGGAGCCCCGGCCGACTCTCCCTCGATCACTGCCGAGTCACTGGACGCGACCTCGACATTGCCGAGAGGCTTTTCAGCCTTCTCCGGATCATGTGCGGCAGCCGTGGGGGAGGACTCCATTCTTGACAGACGATTGCAGTCCAAGTAGACGTGGTGAAGACAGAGTGGAAGAGGTCGATTTGCTGGCTGATCGTGGACGGTGGAGTTGGGAACGGACACATCACCAGACGAGTTCGTCGCTTGTTATTTATCAAGGAATATTCACCAGGGCTCGCGACGCCTCGTAGCCCCCCTGGGCGGCGGCTGACTGCCTATCTGGAAGTGCCGGCGACAGCTGGGAAGTCTTACAAGTTGTTGATAAGACTCTTGAAAGGTGTTGATAAGGACTCTTGGAAGGTGTTGATAACACTTCTCGAAAGGTGTTGTGGGGAGAGCGGCCCAGGTCACTCACTGTACAGAGACGTGCTGTCGCACCTCTGCTACCTCGATAGAGCACCCACGAGCACCTTGCAAGCTGTTGGTCGTGGGACTTACAGTATGCGTTGCGGGTTGGATAAATCGGGCCGGATGCCGGCATTTCTTGACCCACAGCATCCGATAAGGGAAGTTCCACGTTGCTCTTCCAGACCTCAATAGCGCGAAAGCAAGACCATCAAAGATCCCGTCACCGTGTCTTGAATTCATGTTATCATTGCAAGTGCAGAGTCTGCCGTGGTCTGCCAAGGGCTTGGGGCTTGCACTGGCTCAGCTTTCCACAAAGGATGCTTGTCCCTATGATGCCCCTGGTTGGTCGGCGCCCTGACCTCAGCTAGATAAAGGAACTGGGAACGTCCTCAGAAGACACTGCCGATACCTACACAGACATCAATCAATCAAGCATTCGTGTACTGCAATCACTCACATTCATTGTGGCGGGGCACGACCGACGCCTGCTGATATGATGGACCGCAGACGGACGACGGTACAGATTAAGCCATCCGCGTCCCGGAAAGCTCTCTTGTCATAGTTAAGGTCTTAGGCATTAATAAGGAGCCTGGGCGGCTAGAAACTCTGGCGATGCTATCACATGTGCTGTGGAGCATACTAAGCAACAACACTTAGGCATTTCTCGTCCATCAACCAACTCAAGCTTTTCCCTTTTCGAACGAATCACTACAGTAAGCATTATCTAGGATTCTAGAGGTCCCACCGAGAATCGTCACGGCGCCGAGTCGATAGGCGTGAGTCCCGTCTGCTGCAGCATCTTGTTGATCGCCGGAAGATGATCCAAGAAAGGAGCCTTGACGTTATCCCAGAACGCCGCACGTTGGGGTCTAATACAGTTGTGGCGTTCCATTGCGAATTTCGTCAACGAGAAATGAGAGCTTATATGCATCATGAAGCTCAGGGTCTCGGCTCCGACGAGAGCGTGCTCTAGCGGCTCGGTTGTTGCTTTCACCCAAGATTCATAGGACTCTGGAGAGAAGTTAGCAAGCGACTTCCTCGACAAGAATCGTGTGGGCGTATATAATCGGCTCACCTCCATGTGGCATATAGCTGTTTTCAAACGTCAATCCTCCAGTGACTTGATGTCTCACACTGCCGGCATATTTGCCCATGATCAGGCCCCCGATCTCAGTTGCCATGTTGCGGTGGTAATAAGGGGGTCGGTACGTGTTGGTGCTCGTCTGCCATTTGGGAAGAAAAGCCGCAAACTCGGTCAGAGCGACTCCGGGAATCTTCGACTTGGCCATCAGAACAGTGTGAATGGTTGGGTCGACCTGTTCCTTGGTTGTCGTGTTGAATGCGACAAATTTGGTCAGGTCGTATTTGTATGGAACGTAGCTAGCAGAGGCACGGTCAGCTTTTGCCACTCTGTTTCCTGCAGGCGCAGGCGGTCTCAGAGGGCCGGTAGGACTCACTTTCCGTGCCATGCGACCACATCGAACGGCGTCCAGGCTTGCTCGTAGCTGTAAAGCTCCCCCGCGAGCTTGTGGATCACTCTCCAGGTGCTTTCGTCGATATCGAACCTGGCCACCGGGGTTTGAAAGTCTCGAGGATGTGCCAGCCCATTGCTGCCAATAGGACCTAGCTCCGGCAGCTCGTAGTGACTTCCAAATATCTCTTGCACATAGCCCTTGGCTTCTCCATCTGGCAAAACAACCTTCCATCGAATTCCGGCTTGAATGACACAGACCTCACCTGGTCTGACCATCATACGACCCACCTCGGTCTGGATGTCCAATCGACCCTCGTTAGGGACAATCAGGAAATCGCCGTCGTTGTTGCAAAAGGCCTCGTTCTCCATCCCCGCGTTTGCTGCGTACATGTGGACGGCGATGCCTTCCTTGTTCGTTGGGTCTCCGTGTCCACCCATCGTTTTCAGACCAGCAATGAAAGTCGTTGGGCTAGTCGGTGGTGGTATATCGAGAGGACCCCATGTATACGCAAGTGGCGTGTACTTGAGGTTGGGATTCAGAGGGGAAAATGATGCCTGGATGTCGTCGTTCGGTGGCATAGCTTCGAGAGGCCGGTGTGCTACCGAAGGACGAATGCGATACATCCATCTGCATCACCCTCAGTTTCCACACCTTCCCTCTAGATTAGACAATCAAGCTTACAGCTGCTGCAAGGTTGCCCTCGACGAAATGAAAGACGTGCCGTTCAGCTGCTCTGAATATAGGTCGTAAGGACATCTCTGTGGTATGTTTCGGCCGCCCTCTGGGAGTGCCTCAGGTCTTCAACTCTTGTTAGACATTGTACAGTATTGGAGCGATGGAGAGGTTGCAGGGGACCACGCACATGGCTTCGGAGGAGAAACGATTCCCAAATCCCTGCATGTATACATAAGGGTCGTTCGATGTAGGCTTGAACGCCCAGCAGTCTGTTGCTGATCTGCCAGAAATTGGCCTGAGAATTGATTCAGTCTCTGGCAGGCTCATAGACGCAGAATGACCGAGGTCACCCATGCCTCAGGATGATAATATATCTCGATAGAACGAATCCTACGGCAAAAGGTGACGGTGGGCTCTGAGGGAAGAGAACTTGAACCGATGGGTGACATGAGTGAGCGACAACACTCGATAGCAAAGCTATGCTTAAATCTTCATATCTTCATATCTTTGTATCTTCAGATCGTGAATGTCGACTGCCACTTATGTTGGGCGTGGAGTGACGAGTAAACCGCCGGGGAAGTGCCGGGAGAAGTGCTGGGAGAAATGCCGGGGCATCGGGGGATGCCGGGAGGAGTTCTGGGCATGCTTGAGGATGCCAGCAGGAGTTCCGGGCATGCCTGCGGATGCCGGGAGAAATGCCGGGCATGCCGGGAAATCAGCTTTGCCGGCTTCAGGATTCGCAGCCGCTATCTGTCCCATCACCTCCTGTCCCTTCACCCACCAGCGTGCTGATGGAAAGCAAAGTCTTGGTTCCGGCTTATCAGAGCCATGTCGACGTCTATTTTACGCTTCAACTCCCTTCCCCCTCCCCTCTTCTGCCGGCCGCGATGCTGCGCTGAAGTCACCCACATATGTACATACATACCTACCGCTATCTCTATCGCTATCTTATCTGAAACCAAGTGCCGGCCAGGCGTAGCCCACCCCCATGGACAATGAACAGCAGTCTGGAGCCCCAGGTGGCGATGAATCCCTCCCAAGGATGCGCCGGGCGAACGTCGCATGCCGGAGATGTCGTCGTCTTCGCACCAAATGCATCTACAAGGATAGCAGGGCACCTTGTGAAAGATGCCGACATGCCGGACCTGAAGCCCTGGTAGCGTGTTACTTTCCCGCGAGAGGGCATAGTCATCGTGACCGCGGATATCGAGTGCAAACGTCACGTAAAGCACCGACGGCTTGTACCTCCCCAAGTTCTGGCGTAGAAAGCCAGAGACACGCTGCGACGTCGCCGCCGCTGCCCGATCATCGAGGCATTCCCTCTCCATCCCCATCGACGCCGGGCGTCGACCTCGTCACCACCAGAGCCACATACAGTGTCCTACCACCACTTCGAGAAGTGATTGAAGGCTGCACGGTCTTCTGGACGTCTGTCTTTCAAGTCGGCTTTCTCCCAAAACGACTCTTTCTGGAAAAACTGTCTCGAGACATAGAGTCAGTGCCCCTTTTCCTGATCTTGGGGATTCTCAGTGTCTCATGCCGCTTCACGCAATGTCTCATCAAACGCTATGGAAGCTGCCAGGCGGCTTCGGACTACTTCATCAGGCACGCATCGAGCCTGGCGTACGATGCGTTCTACGATCTAAGGCTTGAAACCATCCAAGCATTCTTTTTGCTTTCTCATGCACAATGGGGCAGTGGAGAGAAGACCAAGAGCTCGATACACATGGGTATTGCGATTAGGATGGCCGGAATGCTCCGCTTGCATCGCGAAGAGACATATAGCCTTCCTGAGGGTGCCACCACCGACGATATCGTACAGTCTGAGATAGCGAGGCGCACATTCTGGGTGATTGAGACCCAAGACAACCTCCACGCCAGCCGAGGAACTCCAATGCCATTCCGTCCGGACGATGTCACGGCTCTACTCCCTTGTGAGGAAAATGATTTTGCATTTGGACGCATACCCAAGTCGCGTGTGGCGCTGTCAGGGACAAAGGCCGCCGAGTTGCAGCCAGAGCTGACATGCTTGCCCTCGCGTTCCTTGTTTGCAGCACTCTTGCAGGTGCACAGCCTCTGGGGACATTTGGCACGTCAGGCGTGTCGTGCCGACTTCTGTTCGGGAGGCTCTCTACCCTGGATGGAGGACAGCAAGTTCGCTTGCATGTGCCGGACATTGACGGAGTGGGAACGCGACCTCCCTGACAATCTTCGCTGGAGTGAATGGAACCTTCGCGGGCACAGCGCAGAGCAAACGCATCTAGCGTACATGAGTATCGTTATGGTCATCCGTTTGAATCACATCGTGGTCAGAAGGATGTATCTCGAGGAGTAAGTGCAACGAGACAGAGCAGATTGAGGAAGAAAAGCTTCTGACCGCGCTCAGGATGATTGAAAGCGTCACGCAGCCAGAGAAGGATGACGCCCCGCTAGGCTTCTGGAAATCGGTCGCCGATGACTTATTCGACAATGTGGCGAGACTCCACGAGTCCATTAGTACGTTCAACAGGTATCATGCTCCCAAAGAAGGATTTTCGTCAATTCTGGTAAGAATTCCATCCAGCTCAGGTGATATCTTCATTTCATAATGCGCCACTGCAACTGTCTCAATTGACTAACGCAGACGTGTTACCCTAGCTCTTCTCGTCATATGTTTCAGGCACACTTGACGTACAATTACTGAAGATGCCACTGCGTGAGTTTGCCCAACATCAGACCTCGGGAAATAGGGGTTTTCAAACAGGCTTAAACTGACGATACCAGTCTGTCCTCGCCTGACCCTCACCGCTCAGCGTACTTTGACCGGTGCGCTGGAGATGCTCTCGGAATTGCAGCACGTTTGGCCATTGGCATCGCGATGGCTTATATCACTCAGGAGATCGGCAGCAACGATTGCGGAACCTCTAAATGCACTTCAAGCTACCCCCAGGCCAGACAGGGTAGACGAACGCTACTCTGGAGTTGTAAGAGCTATCTTATGCCGTGCTGTGTCTTATGCTACATGCAGCCACTAATACCGTTGTGAACAGCTAACCAATTACTCTGTGGAGTTCAGTCAAAACGACAAGGACCTTGGCGACTTTACAGGCTCTGACAATCTCGCAATATTGTCCAACGCAGCAGCCGAAAGGAGCAATTCCCACGAGCGTATCTCTGAGCAGCATGACAGATCAGAAAGAAGAAGGGCCTCCCCTGACCTAGATTTGGCACCAGAAAACACAGATTTCACTCCTCACGTTCCAAGTATCTACGACGTTGGTGACTTGTCATTCGAGAACGAGTTGTCCGAATTCCTGAAGTTCGGGATGGGAGAGATTTGGGTTCCGTCAGAAAACGACCCATGTTGGTCGTCTGGGCTCTAGGTAGGGTTTGGCATCAGAAACGCTCGCTCAACGGCCTGGGAACCCTATGTGAGGAGCATCCGGTATGGCACTGGTCTCAAGTGGCCTACATGTGCCGGTGGTGCCGGGCGGCGGGTCCCACACTAAGTCTCGGCACATTACTTGGATATGCTTAACCACAGCCGAGCTATCGTCTTATCTGTCTCGCATATATATCGAGAGAGAGAGAGAGAGAGAGAGAGAGAGAGAGTTATCTACTTGGATCCTTCCAAAGAGAATCCAGTCGCGCTATAGACGCACGCGATCGTCGACCAAAAAAAATCTCTATACCCCATCTCCATATCCCCAGCCATCTCCGTCTACCCGATGTCCGCTCTCGACGCTTCGCAATATCCGGCCTATGCCGGTTATATGACCAGCAAAGGCAAGAAACAAGAGCCGCTAGGATGGGGGTCTCGGCCAGCGCTGTTGATAGTTGATGTTGGCCAGGCGTATTTCTCCGACTCGTCGCCGCTGTCGCTGCTTGCTTCCTCGTGCGGCACGTCCAGGTCGCTTCCAGCAACCGTCTCCAGCCTCATAGCAGCTGCTCGTGCCGGCGGCTGTCCTGTTGTCTGGGCTCGGACTCGATTCGCCAACAAAAATTTGCTCGATGCCGGGCTGTGGAGCCAGAAAACGCCGGCACAAGCGCTGTCTGTGTTTGGCAGCGATCAAGGCGGCTTCCTGGAGGGCATGGAGCCCATGCAGCAGTTGACACAGGCCAGCGGGAACACGACGGTGCCGGACCTGATTGTCGACAAGAAATACGTCAGTGCTTTTTTCGGGACCAGTCTCGCTACCCAGCTGACCGTGTTGGGCGTCGACACCTTGGTCTTCTGTGGAGCAAGGACCGGGGGAGAAATCCGGCAAAGCGTCCTGGATGCGTTGGCTTTGGGATTCAGAGGCATTGTCAGTGGCTGCCATCTTCTATCTTATCTATCTCTCCATGACGATCATTTGGTCTCGGCCTGTGGTCTACCGTGGCACCATCCCCTACGAGTATGTGAGTATGCTGACCGGTTGGATAGGTAGCCGCAGATGCGTGCGCAGACACGTGCAAGGAGACACACCTGGCCAATCTGTTCGACATTCAGGGCAAGATGGCAGATGTCCTCACGTCAGAAGCGGCCGAGGCTGGATTACAGAAAGGATGGTCATGGCCATAGGGTAGCGAGCGAGCACATCGCGTTGGAATAATCTTGTCAATCTTTCTTCCGTCCGACTCTGTTCGGACTGCAGTGTAATGGCCAAGTGGACGTGGTTCGATAAGTGGGTTGCGATCATAATCATCATCATGCGACACTCTCTCGCAAAAGTGCTCGTGAGAAGTCACTCCCTCATGAGTCATGCCAGAGCCTTTCTCGACTTTGGACAGCATTGCAGAACTAATCGTACGGCCCAATTTCCAGCCAAGTGATACACTCAAGCTTACTACTATATATTCGTTTTGAGAATGATTGGCTTCGTTGAACTTCTTATCTTCTTATCAGACGGTGGGTCAGGTCCTGATTGTGACTGTCCCTAGACCAGAAGCAGGGGGCGCCAGGTGGAGGTGGAGGTGGATTCCCCTGGCGTCGCTAAAGTGCCGGGCCGGCATTTCATGATTTTTTGATATCTGAACCCGGACCAGGGCCAAATGACCGTGATGACCATCATTAAACAAGCCAGAGCCCTCGACGATCCCTGGATAGCTGTGCAGAGAGACGCTCCGCGACAAGCACGGCGGATTGTTTCCCACGTACGAGACAGAAAATGGATGTCTTCTTGATGCTCCAGCCGTCAACCCTCGTGGGCCTGAGCGGTGTTCTCCTTGCAGTTGCTCTGTACCTTCTCCTGCGGCTCTTTGGCAAGTCGAAATATCCGCTGCCCCCAGGTCCGCCGGGCGAGTTCTTGCTGGGACATTATAGGAAGATCCCCTTTAGCGCGTCTTTCAAGCAATACAAGAAATGGGGCGAAGAATACAGTACGTTGAATGTTCCGTGAACATGTGCCTCCTATTCATCGGCTTTCATCGGCTTATCTTGTCATGTACCTACCTGGGCGAAAAGTCTGAAGACAAATGCTGAGACACCACGATTTCTTTTAGAGTCGGACGTTCTCTTTTTCGAGACTTTCGGCACCAAGTGGATTGTGCTCAACAGCTTGCGAGCGGCCGTCGACCTGCTTGACAAACGCGGCGCAAATTACGGCGACCGACCGAACTTTGTCATGATAGAAGAGTAAGCAGTCGCCTCCTCCATCTATGTTATGTCTCTGATCGCGCGCGCGATTGTGATTGTTTTCTCTTTCTGACTACGGGCACACACACACAGAATGGGCTGGGCGCCAACGCTGACATTCCTCCGCTGGGGCCCGAGGATGCAGCGACATCGGAAGATCCTCCAGCCGGCCTTGAGCAAGTCGACCGTCCGGCAGTATCAAGGCCATCAGCAGCTCCAGGCCTTGCGCTGCCTCCAGAGCTTTCTGGACGACGAGGCCGATTGGCTGCGGCCGGTGCGTAGGTTCGCTGTCGCCATCGTTCTAAACATCAGCTACGGCATCGAGGTCGACAGCGAGAACAGCCCGTGGATCAAGCTTGCTGACGACGCAGCTGAGGCCCTCGCTGGCAATGGCTCGCCTGCAAGCAGCATCATGGACAGGTTTCCTGCGAGTAAGTCGCGTCCGCGCCCGCGCCCAACCTTGGGCCTTGGGATCACGCCAGGGTCAGAGGGAGGGAGGTCCTTCTGAAGGAATGCACAAAGAACTGACCAAGCCTCGACGTGTAGCACGGTATCTTCCAGACTGGCTACCTTTTATGGAAAGGCTCCGCTATGCTCACAGATGGCGCTGGGCGATCGAAAACATCACCAACATCCCATTTGCGCTGGCGCAGAAAGAAGTGGTACGTACAAGCCATGGCTCCCCGGTGAAAGAAAAAAACACCCACACCACGCGCATATTGACAATGTCCCCCCTCCTAACTCACCGTGTTTCAAACAGAGCGAAAAGGCCGAGCGCAAGTGCTTTTCGCACGATCGTCTGTCCATCTACAACTCCAATGCCGAAAAGGGCATCGCCAACGACTTCAATCTGGACGACATTCGCGGAGCGGCTGCGGCCATCTACATTGCCGGCAACGACACCGTAAGTCAAATCATGCTTCTGCTTCCATCCAGGGCCCAGGTCTGGTCTTGTGTTTCCACGAGAGGCTCGCTTGTCGCTGACTGACATTGTCCCCACCCCCGCAGACTGCCACGACCGTCATGCTGTTCGTGCTTTACCTCATGCAAAACCCGTCCGCACAGGCGAAGGCGCAGGAGGAGATTGACCGTGTGGTTGGGACGGACCGGCTCCCCAGCTGGGACGACATTCCCAACCTCCCATACGTCAATCTGCTCCTCCAAGAGACGTACCGCATGAACGTGATCTCGCCACTGGGCATTCCACACGCGTCGATTGAGGATGACGTGTACAACGGCATGTTTATTCCCAAGGGCACCATCGTCTATCAGAACGTGTGGGCCATGCACCACGCCGAGGACGTGTACAGTGAGCCCTTCAAGTTCTGGCCCGAACGCTTCCTGCCCAAGGAGCAAGGGGGCAACGGCGAGCCGTATCCGGTGGGCAATTTTGGCTTCGGGCGGCGAGTCTGTGTTGGTCGCGCCCTGGCTGAGAACAGTCTGTTCATCATCCTCGCCAACATGCTCGCCACCATCAACGTCCAATTTCCCCTGGATGCGAACGGCCAACGACCGTTCTTTGAGCCGGAATGGTCTCAAATAGGAGTATCGTGAGTGCTACCCCC